>VYXF01004106.1:0-48265 GCA_013397295.1 Polioptila caerulea
ATTTATATATTATTGTTTATATAGTTTATATAAATTATAGCAGTGCTTGGCTGCAGTTCCAGGGCAGGAATACCCTGTGGCAGCCTCCTCTCCTGCCCTGCAGCCACGCACTGGAGTGGGCAGGCAGCAGAGGAGTTTCAGGGATGGTGAAACTCTCACTCAGTGGGAGGCTGTGAGGAAAACCAGGGCCTTCTGCCAAAGCATTTCTGCCAGAGTATTCTTCCATCCACCTTTTTTCTGTTTATGAAAAAAGACAGGAGGAAATGAAATCTTGGATAAAGTCACTGTGCTGAAGGACCCAAGAGGGCGGAGAGAACAGAGCTCTAAATGAATTCCAGTTATGATCTCACCCCTCAGTAACTACTGAGCAAAGATGAATGAGAAACGAGCAAGGGCACGAGTAATGAGACAGACATTTCATACGGTCACACAAGTAAGTGGGAACACGAGCTGTGTCTGACTTTCACCCCCAAACCTTAACAGGCTGTCTGTTATTGCCCTGACACTCATCCATGTACTGAATTCACTCAGAGAAGTCAATCCTTGACAGGGTTGCAGTGAGAATGGAAGAAAGTGGAACAAAAAACCCCACAGCAATTTAGAGCGAGCCCTGGAAGGCAGGAGAACCCAAAAGCTCTGGAGTTTGGGCAGAGAGTTGGTCTGAGAGCTCCTCCCTTCCACTGAGATCTGTCCCCAGGTGGTTTCTTGTCTCTGGGCTGGGGGAAAACCAGCTGGTGTCTGAAAGGGATGGGGAGCTTTGTAAGAACTTCTTTCATAAGATTATTTATCTTTCCTTCTGTCTCAGCAGAGCCCTGTATCTCAGCTTCCCCATGAGGAGCTGGAATGAGCTATGGAACACGTCCTCTGCCCTGGGGCCTGGAACAGAGCACAGGAATCAAGGAAATTCACCCTCTCCAAGATACTCTGATGCCTGGAGGTACAATATTGTGGCTGCAGTACAGAACCAGCAGAAGAAGAGTCCTACACAACCAACTCCACAAAAAGATCCCATTTTCTAGGTGAATATGCAATGTTTTGTATCTCTCTCAGTTTTGCTTCCAGTTGTGGGAAATACTGCACTATTGAAAGATTACACATGAAGGCAAAATGGAAGTACTAGACTTTATTCCTAGGCCAAGCACTAAATGAGCTCCATGAACACGGCTGCTTATAAAGGCAACAACAGAAGTGACAACACCTTGACACTTCAGAGCATCTCCTCCTGCAGGGTGGGAGGAACCTTGATATAACACCCGTAAAAACACCCTGCAGGATGATCCTTGAGAAACTGGCAAGGACTAATGATTCCAAAAGGGAGGATGCAGGAAGGCTGAAGCCTAGGAGAGCTGGAACTAAAGACAGCCAGGATGCACATCCAGCTCCACTGTCCCTGAGCAGGCCCTGGCCCCAGCCAGGCTCCTGGGCCACTTGGAGCTGATGCCACGTGCCAGGCAGGGAAAGGCAGTGGGGCTGGGGAAGGAGGGAAGGGTGAGACACAGCTGAGAGCTGGCACTGAGAGCACCCTGCTCCCTGTTTCCCCCATATCCAGCTTCCTCTGGCTGCTCCCACCTTTGTGGCCAAGGCCAGCAGAGGCTGGGGAGCCCTTGGGACAGGAGTGCTGCTCTCAGTGCATCCTTGCTGCTGTCTGCATCAGCTGTAAGGAGTCTGGCTGTAAAATCCTTGCCATGATGGAGCTCAGTTCAGGCTATATTTGAAGCATCATCACTGTTCCTCTGGTGCTGCCACACGAGCCAGCAGAGCTATTTATACCCCAGCCTTGATCCCAAGAGCACTGCAGCACGGCCATAAAACCCACTGAGGTATCAAAGAGATTTGTAACTTTATTTTATCTCAAATGGCACGGTACTGATGGAAATAGGTTCTGTTACTGGAGATGAGCTGGAGATAATGTGGTTTGTATGGAATTGGACATGCACTCTGTCTCCAGCTCTTGCTCTTAAACAAGAAAGCATTGCTCTCTGTCTGCTGCACTTCACTCCCTGCTGAGCCCAGGGCAGATTCCAGTCATTCCAAAGCTCCAGACAGTTTTAAGGGTCTAAGATGCAAGCACATCAAAACTCAGATTTCCTTTTAATTTATTTCCTTTTATCTCATGCTGATGGGTGCAGTGTCTCCTATCAGCAAAAATAAGAGCATCACCCACTAAATCTCTTTCCAGAGGTCAACATGAGAGCACAGAACAATTGTCAAGGGAGAGCAAGATTATTTGCTTAAGTCAAAACCACTTTTTTCTCATTAGCTGGCAGACAAAGGGAAGGGAGTAGGAAAATCAATAAATATAATAACTTTAATAATAATCACATAGGAAACAGTTGAAGTTAAATAAATGAAGTTTAATAATGATTTTTAATTACAGGGGGCTTTCATTTCACTTTTCAAATGGATCTTAAAAACCTTGCCCTTGGAAGCCTGACTGTATTTATGAAATAATGAATAATTCAACACAGCTGCAGTTGACACTTTACACACCACTGATGGTAATAGCATTGCTGTGATCAATCTGCAGAATGCCCTTCTTTAAAGTTCCTACATCTGGCTGTAAATACAGCTCTGAGTCACAATGCCTTTTGCAGTCCCTAATTCTGTGAAGACATGCACAGAAGCAGAAGTGAGCTGCTTCCCAAGCTGCTGCTTGCCAGCTTACAAAGGCTGGATTGCTCCATGAGACATCTCATTCAGGGCTGCAGTCGGAAGCATGAAAGAGTGGTCTTGGGAATTACAGCAGGATGGGTCCTGGTTCTTGGCTTTGGGCAGGGAGAGGAGAATGCTCAAGAATGTGCCTGCGGGACAAAACTGCTCCGATGTGCCCTGGCACGCCAGCTGAACAAGCCAGAGTTTGGTCTCCCTCCCAGGACAGTAATTTCTGGAATCTTACAGATGGCAAGCTGTTTTTAAGGTCTGAACAGGAGACAAAAGCAAGAGAAGCTCCCTGCTCGATGACCCTAGCAGAAGCCTGCCCCAGCCCCTTTTCCTGGAATGCCCCTCCATCACCAGTGCACTGAAGCATTGTCTGTATTCAGCAAGGAGCAGGCTGCACACAGCTGAGGTGAGCTCTTCACAGACTGGTGGGACTGTCAGCAAGGTACCAGGGATGTACAGATTCTTAAACATCAAGGAAATGGAAGGACTACCATTAAAAAACAGCCACAACAAGGCAACCTCCAAAAAACAAACAACAAAGACATCCAGATTTCTGAAGGCAGTTTTCCCATGAGTGACAGAGTCCTCAGTATGCTTCATGGCAGTCAGACAGGATACAGCTTTAAAGCTCTGCCTTAACCAGAGCAAAGCAATGACTTGAGAGTGTATTGTCTGTACTTGAGGCTTTTGTTTTTCAGCAGCCACAAAATTATGAAGAAGTTGAGTCATGTTGCATATTAATCCAGTTTTTCAGATGCTAGACTCAACTCAGTTGTAGGGACAAATCCAAGCCACTGGAATAATACATAATACATTTTGTGGCTATTTGGAAAGTCGAGAGTTTACAGATGCAGATGGCTCTGTGAACAGCCATGTGGTTGGATAACTTCATTCACATGATGTGATCCACTGGCAAGTCCATGTTGCAAAATGTTCCTTGTGACTGGCTGGATTGGGCTGCCTTCCATAGACATGTGTGGGGGGAAATAGGGTGGGACTGTATTTCTTAGGGTTCAGAAAATTCCTGACAGCCTATTACAAAACTCTGTGTTTTTCTTCTCATTCCCCTTTGGAATGGTGCTTGACTCTAGATCTTGTTTGCCATGCAGCAGCACCAGAAGCAAAGCAGTCTGTGCATCATTTTGTGAGTCGCCTCCATAACCACATCCCACAGTAACAGGTGAGGAGGAGTTCAGGTTTCTTTCAGAACCCACTTGTGGGAAATCCCACAAGTCTTCAATTTTGCTCAAATTCAGTCACTTATTCCTTCCAACTCACTTTCTTGACAACTAAACACAAAAGGCCCTTCAAAACAACTTGTACACTTAACTTTCAATCAAAATTTTAAAAGACATCTAGAATGTACTTAGGAAACATTCAAACAGTAATGGCCTTTTCATTTGGGGCTAATCCTAGAGAAAAGCCCTTGGTCTCTCGGGAGATTTCATGTTTTACTGATCTTTTGAAAATTTAGACATTTTAATGTAAACCATAAAAACCACTTTGGGTGCTTATGCTTTCATTTACCTGTCAAACCCAACAAAGAAGTAGTGCTAAAGCTTACCAGGGCAGCAGAAAAAAAAATATCCTGAACATCTATGGGAGAGAAATCTGTGGTGAGAGCCTTTTAGGCATGCTAGAGGGAGATGAGAAGAATGGGCTTTGTAGTGGCAGAGTCAGAGGTTTCTGTAATGCTTCCCTGTAACGAGCCCAGAGGGATCCACTGATCCAGAGAGAGGAGAGATTGTGGCTTTGGACCCTTCCAACACTGGACCCCCAACTCCAGCAGGGCAGTAGGAAGAAGAACAAACTGTTCTCCTCCCAAAGATCTGGGATTTAACTGTGTCTGTCACTTTTTGTCTCATGCTAACAAAATGGGATTTCCTCTGTTACAGGGCATGAATACAGTATTGGTCCTAAGGTTTGGTATGTAAGTGTAAAAAAAGGTTGGAAATGCTCTATTTTCCTTTCAAAATTAAAAGAGAAACAACAAAAAGACTGAGAAAGGGGGATTTAAAAATGAATCCTGCTTTAGGTGCTGGCCTTCCACATGTCCTGTGTGAAGTCACAGTTAAACTCCAGGGAATGCTTGCAAGAGTGGGAGACCACACACTCGAGAAATTCTCTCATCTTATTGTTACAGTTTGGCCAGAAAGCATCAAGGAAACCTGTCTGAAATGCTAATAAAAGAACAACTCCATGCTGAAGATGCTGTGTGAGTTTTGGGGCAGGTCCCCTCAGGAGCCAATCCAGCAGCCTCTTTCAGCCAGGGTTTGAGCCCTCCAAACCATGATATTCCACTGCTAAGTTATTTACCCTGGGCACAGAGCTGACATCCTACTGTGTTTAGACAGACCCATGTACTCAGCAAACCTTAGTAACATATCCACAAAGTCACTGAGACACTGCAAAGCTCTGAGGTGCTGGGAAAGCTGAAGTGCTGTATCACTGACAAGGCAAACACTCACTTTACAGGAGTGCAAATTTCTGTAAAATTGCCTTTAGATGAAAACTGAGTTCTGAAAAAAACTACTGCTTGGGAGGCAAGCATTGGTTCTGCAGCACCAGCTTCTTTGTAACCTGATTTTTCTTCACCAAAGAAAACAAAAAGCAGAAAAATTTTGACTGAACAGATTTTGTTTTGTTTCTTTTTTTCTCTTTCCTTCAAAAGAATCGCTGATGTCAAAAAATGTCAAAACACAATTAGGGAGGCCTTTCCTCCCCTTCTGTATTCTTTCTGACAGTATTAAATCATTACCTTCCAAATTAGCTTCAGAATGATGATAGATAAATAAATGGGAAGAAAAACCAGTACCACCAGAGACAGAGCAGGCAGGGCTTGAGCTCAGCTTGAGCCTCACTGCAACTGATTCTGGCAGGTCCTCCACACATGCTCTGGCCATTCCTGGATGGACTCTTCACTGGAGAACTCATGGAATTTTGGTGTTTCAGCAGAGCACATCATTATATGAGCTAAAGGAAAGCTGAAGCAATCTACACTTAGCAAAGCTGATACTACAAACTCCTTATATCTGGAGAAACAGACATTGTCTTGAAGAGAATTTTGCAGCTTTCAGCCCAAGGTAGCACCAGTGCAGCAAAGATCAAACACAAACCTCACTTACTGCAGTGTCTGACCTTTGCCTTTCATCAGGACTCTGACAGCAGCCACCATCACAGAGAGTTCTGCCACAGAGTTTCAAGAGAAGCTAAACTAAATAAGTAGGTTTCTTATTTGGGGCTGGAGCACGGTGGGATTGATGTGGCTTTGCCAGCATGGCGTAGAATAAGAAACTGCATTTTGGGAAAAAACTGACAGGAGTTTGAGAGCTGTGTAATGTTCTTCTGGGTTCAGCATCATTGCTGAGAGTCAGGCCAAACCATTCTGCATGACACCTGAGAAAAAGAAGCTGGCTTCCAGCTACTTTTGTTCTTCTCACCTGCGAGCTTAAGCTCCTGCAGACAGCTGCAGTGAGCACCCACTCAAGGGATTCATTTCTGGCAGGCAGGAACTCAGTACTGAGCTGCTTTCCAGCTATTCTCCTTTCCCTACCTGGAATATCCCTGCTGCACATCCTCTGGGCTAGCAGAGCTTGTCACATCTCATGCATCTCCTGGGCTGGCAGCTGGAACTGGCACTTCACATGTCTTGTCAAGCAGGCACCTAGTCCATCCAGGGTGCCATATAAATCAAAACAATCACTTCACTTCATGCAACTTGGTCTTCTGTTGCTAAGTGGAAATGTTAGGGAGAAAATGGGGGAGAAATAAAGCTTTTTTTTCTAATATAGTTCAAATTGCCTGGGTCTGCAGGGTGGCATGTAGCTGTCTCTTTGGGATTCTCTCTTCAACACTTGCAGCTCCGTGATTCCCAAAGGCATCAGCCCCTTTCCATGTCCCCTGTCTCTGAAATCCTAGTTAGAGGAGAGGAACCTACCAAAGACAGAGCAAAGTGTGCAGCTGGAGGGGAGAGGGGCAGAAGGGCATCCCCCAATGTGGCTGCCCTGCTGCTGCTGCCTGTGCTGCCCATCGGCCTCACGGAGGGCAGAGCTGAGCTCGCAGCACAGGTGGTGACAGCACTGCTGCTGGGAACAAATTTGGAATCAAGGAGCTTTGTCACTTAGCTCTCAAAACCTCTTAATGGAACAGATCAGGGAATAGATAAAATCTGAGCAGCTGGATGGGTCCACCCATACCACTGGGCACACAGTGCACGAGCAGGGACTGGAGTTTTTCCCCTCAGATTATTCAACTGCATAAATTTCATTGAGGATTTAAGCAGATCAGACTCCCCCACTGTCTTCTCTTTGCACATTCATGTACAGCAGTGCCAGGCCAAGTATGGAATGAGTTAGGAGCCCCCACCTACAGACACACCTGCACACAGTCAGAGCTTTTATTGCACAGAACCTCCCAGATTTTAAGAGTTCTTTCTGCTCCATAAGGGGAGTCCAAGGTGAAAGTGCAATTCCAGCAGCTGAGAGATAAGGAAAAACTCTACAGTGGTACTATTTAAAAAGCCTCCAATTACAAATGATGCTATAAACACACATGCCAGTTGTTGATTCTTGTGTGCATTTCAACTAATCCAACTCAGTTTGCTGAAACTCAACATAACTCCCCTCTTACAATACATGTGTGTATATACATATTATATACAGTATATAGTGTACAATATATAATGATATAAGCACTATTTCTTACAGGTGAATTCTGTGTAGTCAATAATTAACCAAGATATTTTTTATATTTATATACATTTTTATATTTATAATTTATCTCTCATCCCTCATTTGTAAAATACTCGTGAACGTAATTTTGGTTTACAGATCACTCACAGCTGTTTTATTCACAGAAAAAGAAAGGTGACAGAAGAAAAACCCTGGAGAGACAAGGTGAAAGAGCTGTGACCTGCAGGACAGAGTTTCTTCAAGTTCTTTCTTTAGTCAGCTCAGTTGCCAGTGCTGAAACACTTGCCCATCTCCAGAGCTCCAGCCCAGTCTCAACCTACACTCCCAGGGCTTCTTCTCTTTTCCATAAAGAAGGCAGGAGTTTCCTTAGAATGGAAAATCTCTGTGCTGAAGATTTCAGATAAATCCAACAGGCAGGGAATAGATTGGCCTGTTTGGGGTATGTCCTGACAATGTGCTTAGGAATGATACCTGATGAAGTGACAAACACAAAGGTGGAACTTCAAAAACCCCTTATGGGTCAAATTTTTTGGCAGTTTCATCACTAACTGGTTCATGGAGAAAGAGAAAATTAAATAATTTTTAGAGGACACACAAATTGTTTAGCTGCTTGATGGGATGTGCTGAAATGTGCTTAACCACTTGGAGGATTCAGGATTTGGGATCTATTGTCATTGACTGTTCTGGGATCTGCAGCTGCATTCTTCCCTCTTTGACAAACGATGCTTCATGCTTTATTATGCTTCATTCCAATTCAGGACTCTTTCAGACAAAAGAGGCACAGAGAGGTCCCACCCCTCCATGCCTTGTGGCACTGGCAGCTGGCCCTCAAAGCTGCAGGTCTACAGCCCTGCTGTGCAATGCAGCACAGCAGAAGTGGCCAACACACACCCCAGGAGGAGAGTGAGAAAGGCCTGAGGATTTTCAAAAGGCATTTTGAGGTAATTTAGGGCGTAGATATAAAAATTAGACCATGGATAAGTGAGGCTCTGCTCAGAGCTGAAGCAGAAAGAAGTAACAGAAAGAAAAGCTCAAAGCTACCCTGTACTTTATGATCTCATTTAGAATCATGTTTTCTTATGCAATATTGATCCTGCAAGGGACTCCCAACCTCACATTCCTGAAGAACTTCCCATTTTTTGCTATAGGGCTTCCTTCCATTTGTCATTTTCTGTCCCTCTGCAGTGGGCAGTGAGAGCAGAGCAGTGTGCTGCATTACATCTTTTTCTTTCCCTTAAGAGACACTTTTGGGGTTAGTGAATGTTGGCAGTAAAAATATATGGAAAGGAGGAGTGATCTTTTGGCACCAAAACATGAATTTTCTGGCAAGTTTTGATGAAAAGTAATGAGAAATACATGCAGTCATGGCTGTATCAGCCAGCGTTGACTCTCTTGGACTAGTTACCAGAGGAAATCATGCCCTGGAATGCAGGCTGCTCTGCCAGAAGCATTATTTCTTTCTGGAATTTGGTTTTTCAACCCAAGAAACAACCACTTTCTGTCTAAACTGAAAATACCAGACAAGAATGTCACATTTTAATCATGTACTGAAAGTCTGAGTAAAAAGGGAAACAAAAACCCCTTCTGCCCCTTTACCTAGCTCTGTCACTTAATTCAAATACTCCTTTCAGGCCATAAAGAAAAAGACTAACACTTTCAGAGCTCTGGCTGGCTTCCAGCATGACAGAAGTCAGACATGGCCTACTCTGCTCCACATTTCCTTAAAATGAGGGATCTTCTGCAGTGGGACCAGTGGGGACACAGAAAAAAAAAGCATGTCAGTGGGTAAGAAGCAGTGTATCATTATGGTGATTGTAGAACACAGAAAGATGAGTGAATGCTGGTGATGATGGACTTTTTTTTAAAAAAAGGCATTTGATAAACTGCCTGGGAATCACAGAGCCAACAACTGCAAGCTGTTTCTGGTCACCTAGTCAGGAAAATCAAGCCCTAAGGTTTGCTAGGTTATTCTGCATCTCTTTGCTTGAATGGGAGTGAACTCTCAGGTCAGAGAATGAGTGAGCTAAGAAGCAAAGCAGAGAGCAAGCAGGTGTCTGCAGGATGTGCCAACCCCTGTGCAAAAGTGAACGTGCTTCAATTCCTGCCTTACTGTTACATTTTTGTTGTCCCATACTTGAGAGAAAGCTCCTAGAACGTGAATTGAGTGGGGACATCACTGACAGGAGCTCCACATTTGCATTCAAACCAGTTACTTGTTTCCTTTGAATGAAGTTGCTGCATGCAAGCAAAACCAATCACTTTTCAGTGAGGATGCAATATCTGGAGCCTGAGAGCACGAGGCATGGCTGTCTTCCACTTGTTTAGACTGAGTAGGGGGATGTGAGGGCAGCAGGGAAGTGCAGCAGGAACATCCCTGCTGGAGCAGTTTGTTGGAAGGACATGCTGTGGGAGCCAGGGCCAGAGAGGTTTTGGGGTTCCCACAAAGGTGGCTGGCACTGACAGAGAGAACACAAGGAAATTTTCAGCTTTTCTTGTGGGAAAGTGAAAGCAAGTGAAAAATGAGAGTGATGATAGGACAGCCTGATGGGGGACTCGGATGTGCTCTGCTACTGCTGAACTTGGAGTTTAATCAGTGAAATCAAGGGAGAGTGGAGCCATAACCAAATGGGACTTCATTGTGGCTGTGCCTTTGGAGGGACAGGCCATCCTTTACATTAACCTCCCTGTTTTACAAGAAAGCACCAGCCAAGAGCATTTTATCTTCACGTGGGCCAGCAGGAGCCCTTTGCACTCACTGGTATGTCAGAACTGTCCTGTCTTTGCTACTGGAAGGGCAGTGATTCCCTTGCTGCAAATATGCAAATATTTCATGGAGGCCACGTGTCCAGAATAGGGAGACAGGAAAGGAGAAAAGGGAGACAGCAGCAATCTTGCTTCTCTGTGCCTTGCTGTGCTCACAGGGCAGGAGAACTGATACCTGCACCATGGAGAGACAGCCTCGCTCCTCTTGGGACTGCAGGAAGCATCTTCACATGGAAATCACCTAACAACATGCTACACATAAAAGGGCTGATCACCAACTGCTTCACTTGCAGACTATTAATCTAATTTCTTTATGATTATCTTTCCAAAAATTGGATCCAGCTGTTTAGCAGTCTTCACTGGGAGGTTAATGAATATGCTGAGCTTGCAGAACAAAATGTTGAGCTTCAAAAAAACTTCTGGGTTCATTTTTAATGAAATGTTTTAAATTATTTGCTTTTAACTATCTTGCAAGCTTCAGAAGTAGCCCTGGAATCCTTTTATCCTGCTTACTGATATTTTTTGTTAAAAGAAACTCAAAATGCCTGTACTAAAATGCATCACACTGTTGCCCTTTTAGCCCAACCAGTATGCAAAATTCAAAGCCTTCCTGTCTTGTTTCCATGAAAAGCTTGTATGGCTCCAATATTCTTTTTGTAAATAGGGGAGGACTGCACAACAATCTACAAAAAGCAGTTTTTTTCCCCCTCTGAACACACAAGGGCTAAAAAGAAGGACTGAAACTACTGGAGGCTGGGAGGGTGTTAGGGGCAGGTATCCTACACACCTGACAATATTCCTGGCCACCCCTGAGCACCATCTCTAACTACTGCTAGGAAAAGCTGGATGTGGCCTGACCCAGTGGGGCTGCCTTCCACCTTCTCCACACCTCCCCTTTCTCCAGTGTTCTGTGTCAGGAAGCCCTGCCTTGGTGTTCCTCAGCACCAAACTCAGCCCTCTTTCTCCCTCCCTTTCCTGTGTGGTTGCTTTCACAGAAGGAGCTCAGGAGAACCTGAGAACTCTCTAACACAGTGACCCTGCCCACCTAAATAACATCCACAGAAAACATTTGGGACTTAGCCTTCCTTGCCAGACTGCAATGTTGGCAGCATCTCCTGGTATTAAATCACTACCAAGAAAAGAGCATTGAAATGGCTTCACTATTTACCCTCAACATGGAATGCTTACCATGTATATAGATGCTTGCCAGGCCTGTGACTGGCAAGGGCTAATTTTATCTTCCACCACTGCAATGTGTTTTTTCCCCCCAGAAAAAGGGAATGCAGCAGTGCACCCACATCCCTGTGGAACATTGTACTCCTTGAAAAATACTGCATGGCTTCCTCCATGGCCATGCTTGGAGAACATCTCACCTTAACACACAACACAGCACAGCAGGAGCATTTGGAGCATGTCAGAAAGAAGCTTCTGTCCCTGGACCAGCAGGTGCCAGCTGCTCCTGCAGGAAGCCTCCATCAGTGTGCTTTGTTTTGCTTCTGGCTTACTGGGCAGCTTCCACCTCACAGCTCCTGTGAATACTCAAGGTGCACAATTCTAGCAGCCAAAACTCTACCAGAAGGGCCTAATTATTCACCAGTCTATTCACTGCTGATATTTTACCCTCCTTCCTTCATGGAAGGATTGTTTGGGTGACCTGTGATTACACACCCTGGGAACAACCTTGCTTTAATTCTGTATTGCAGAATTAAAATTCTTCCGTTTTGCATCCCTATCTTTGAAATTCACAGGAAACTCTAATGGGTGGAGATAAACTTTTATATCAGGAGCATCACTCCCTCCCTCACCTTCAGGACTGGCTCCAGGTGGAGCCAGTGGCTTTCTATACAGATGGCTGTGCTGTCTGTTCCCCCAGGCCATTTTTTTCTCTGGCTGTCTTGCTGGCCTTATAAAACCATTAGGCCAAAGAAGTCAGGAACAGTTCTAATCTATGCTCACCCGTGTCACTTTTGCAATTTCCAGCATTATGCATTTGCATGCAGACCTTTGTGACAGGTTTATTACTTCCCATGTTTATGTCCTAGGCAAATGCCAGCAGGAGAAGTGTGCTTCTGCTTCAGTCCCTACTGGCCCACTTGTTGCCAAAATAGTTTTGCAGGATCTGAATGCCTTTGGGTCAGCTCCAGAGGCCCCTGGGGCAAGCCAGTCCTCTTGTCTGTTTATCCCTTAACTAAACACTGGCAAACACTAAAAGGACACACCACCTTTCTGCAGGAAGAAGTAAACTGACCTTCAGCCTGGCTTTGCCCTTTGCCCTGCAAAATAATAAAAAGAGTAAGAAAAAATATGTACTTGGTGCACAGCTCCAGTGACTTTTAGGCAAATCTAGAGGTGGTCAGCAGTGCAGGAGAGGACACAGTTTACTACAACTCTGGCATTTTTACATCAGTTTACTATCAACAGGAAGCAAACTGTTTGAGAAAAGCCAGACAAATGGCATTGTGAAATCCTGCAGCCTCCTAAGAAATGCTTTTAAGCAGCTAAACAGGGGAAATCTCTGAGATGAAACTAAGCAATAGCTTGCAGTCAGGATGCACTGACAGAAGGACAGTGCTGTTTCAGCTGTAAGCAAATCCACCCTGCTATCAAGCTGGCCTAGGCTAATTATGAATCCAGATAATAATGGTAAGAACAAGTGGGAGAGAATGTTCCCTCTGAGTTGTAAAATGCACTTATCCTGCACAACAGCCCTCCTGCAGTTCTGAAGGCACCCAGAGCTGCACACAAACAGCCTCATTCCCAGCCCAGGTCTGGGGCTGGTGCTCCTCTGCTGGCTTGCTCACCCCAACCTCGTGCCCTCTCAAATCACTGTCAGGGGTACAGGCTTTCACCTCCAAGATGAGAGTGGGAATTCAGCCTGGCCCAATAAAGGGCCCAGCTCAAAAGCCACCTTTGCATAATTACCTATGAAAGGTGAGTACTCCCCACATTCAGACTGACATCGTGTCCTGTGTGTGTGATTGATAGTGACCCACAGCGACATTCAGACCACAAGTTTCAGGCTTTGCTGGGAATACACAACACGTGGTGGATGCAAAACAAACACTCTGATGGATCTCATACACACAGACATAAAATTCTCTAACAAGACTGCCAAAATCACATTTTTGCAACTTCATTCGTCTTTGTCTTGGACTGGTGGGTGACAGTGGAAAGGTACAGTTAACTTAGTGTTAACTATAGTTACTATGCTAGATTAACTGCATTTCTTTCTTGCAAATTGAGAAGTCCAGTTTAAAATGCCCCTGTACATAATATTCTCCTGCCTAGGAATATTCACCAACTGGTGTAACAGCACTCAGCACTGCAAATTAATAATGGGTAGACTCCAATCATCCAGTGTGATTGCTGGATACTGTGGTATTACAAACATTGGCAAGGACATCACAGGCTGAAAAAGCCTTCTCATATATAAGGCTTACCAAGATCTCACTCTAAATTGACATTTAGCTCCTTCATAATGGCAATAAAGAGCTTCACGAGCAGTATGTATTTTAAGGGCAGCTCTGATACTCAAGAGTGGGTGCACACATTTAGAAAGATATGATTTACACTTTGGTTCTGAGTACATGCAACACTCACTGAATAAAAGAGTTGGCTTGTCCTCTAGAAATGTTTTTGAGGTGACATCAAAGGCCAGCTGGGATCTCTTGTATGGAAAATATGCAAACTCTAGGATTACACACGTGGGGAGGGAGACTCAGCTCAGGGGCAAGATAATGAAGGGCCACACTCTCCTCCCAAGGTCACAGCCCCACACTCAGCCTGGAGAGATCTCCCTACCTAGAGATTGATCAGGGCCTGACATGAACTGGGGCACTCCTAATCCAGTGCCTAGGCAACAGATATCCATGTTAAAAAACAAACCCTGACAACTTGGTGGACAGTGACTGCCAAAGGCAGGACAGAGGCAGAGGAATGAGGACATATGAATTAATGACCACTTTGACCTACATGCATCCTCATCATTGTAATAGCTCAGCTAATGTTCTTAAAGGGATTCTTCAGGCTGAAGAGGAAACTCTGTGCTTGGGGACTGCAGGGAAATCTGTTCTTCCTCTCTCCATCGTGAGTCTAAATGGTGAAGAGGGAGCTCGTGCACCAGTGTTCTCAAGGCAGCACTTCTCCTGTGCTGCATTCCAGCTGAAGAATTATCTACATTTATTCTGGCAGCAAGGTCAACTGAAGCAGCTCCTGCCACCCACCCTGGCCCTGCACAGTTCTCTTCCACCCCCAAAGCATTCACTTCAGCAGTGTCAGAACAACTGCTTCACAGGGACCAAACGCTGGGCTTGAACGAGTTAAAAATAACCCAGCAAGGAAGGGAGCCCTGGGTGCTCTCCCAGTCCAGGGCAGCATGCAGCCCTGGAGCCAGCAGCTGTGGGAGGCAGGGAGAAAGGACAGGGCAGCAAAGGAACTGTTAGCCCTCAAAGGCACCAATAATTAGATTTTCAAGCTGTGCCCTAATTTGATCCTCACATCCTCCAACCTTGTGGAATCACACTTTTTTTGGGCCTCATTTTATGTATTAAGAAAAGAGGGAGTTAGTTACTAACCAGAAGATAACTCCAAAGACAGCATATGAAACGCCAGCCTCCTTAGCACTAGGTTTTGGGGTTTTCAGAGTCAGACAAACTGGGTCTCTCCTCCTTGCAATTCAGCTCTACTTTCCCTACACATGGTTTTTCCATGGGTACGACGAAATATATGAGACAATCACTTTCTAAGCATTTACCAAGAAAATGCAGAATTTCCAGTAAGACCGCTCTCAACCTGCTACAGAATTACAGTCCCTTTTCTAGATTAAGAAACTTAAAGGCTTTGAATTCTTAAACAGGTACCCAAATAAACAGAGAAGACTCAGAAATACCTCGACATGGAGTACCACAGTGCATCTCAACACAGAGAGTCTATTAAACTTCCAGAGTTACACACCAAAGGCAGTCATCCACCCAACCCAGGCTCCCACTTAGCCCTGTATTCTGTGCAATCCTGTGCAGGGCGAGGCAGCACCCAGAGACAGGACAGTCAGCTGTGGGCAAATATCCAGCTAAGTGACCACTGGCAGGACCCTGGGAACCTCCACTGTCAGAGGCTTTCAGAAGAAGTTAGCTGAAGATCTGTCCTGAGCAGTTTATTTTGAATGGATCCTGCCTGGGGGCATCAGAATGGAGCAGACCTCTTGTCCTTCCTAGGTTGATCTTCTGGAATTCTGAAGAAAGCAGAGAGAGTGAAAGCCTGAGTCTGATCCTGTCTCTGACACTGGCTTTTCATTCATCCTTGCAACTGTACCTTTAGCTCCTCAGAATGCTGTCCTTGCCATAAAAGTGGGATTAAAGCACTTCCTAATTCATATGAACACATCAAGTGCACAGGCACACAGACAGAAATACATACATGATGTGTATCTCCAGCTCCATCTGTACCTATAACCATTTATCTACAAAACACACGTGCACTGCTTCCATAATGTCATTCCAGAGAAGCCTGAGAACAGCAGATGAGAAAGAAAATGGAAAAGCATTAAGGCTAAGGATACAATAACAATCATTCCATAGCTGGTACTTAGAACTGCTATTTTTGCAGCAGAGAGACTCCACCTCAGACCAGCAGCACTTTTCTGATGATGCAAGTGAGTTATTAGGGCTCCTGACACCAGAACAAACAACCCACTGCCAAGGTACCCGAACCCACGTATTCCAAAACATCCCACGGACCAGGAATATTCCCTTCTGTGCCAGTGTGTGCCAAAAGGAGGACAGGACCAGCTCTCAGAGAAAGGAATATTCCCCAGCTCAAGCCATCCTGAGAGGCTGTATGAGAGGAACAGACTTAGGTGACAAAACTTCTGTGTGAAGGCCCCAGAAGGCAAAAAAACTGCATTTTAAGGGATGCTTTTTAATTAATGCCTGAGCAGAGCAGGCATTTAAACTTCATTAGAGCACTCCAAGGAACAGGAAGAGAACACAGAAGAATCTTTCTTGGCTTATCTGTTCTGTGCCAGCAGCTGGACTACACCACACAGTCTTGCACCTTGCACATAAAATGTAGCCCACCAAATACATTCTGCAGGAACACAATAGAGGATTCACAGAGAACAACCAGCCTCCACTTCTGCAAACACAGGGCAGCCAAACCGAGCTGCTGCCTGTTGAATCCCACTGATTGCAGCTGAGAATTGGCCTCTGCTCTTTGCAGACATTGCAGGCACATTCATGGGGGCCAGCTGAGCTCCCTGGTGTCCTGCATGTACATGTTAGCTGTGGCCAGGCAATAGCTCAATAGGTACAGACAAGTTTTAAACACCACACACTGCACAAGCATATTTCTGCAGAGATTAGATGTCTGTTCTCCAGAAATGACAGGAAACGACTGGGGAAAATTTATGAAAACTGAAATAATCACCATGCAAATCACCAAAGTGGGTTTGAGATGCAAAGGGATTTAATTCATCAATTTGCACAGATTAGGCAAAACTGAAATTCACTGCATTAAGAGCTCCTATTTATTTCTTAAAACCTTTCTTGGCAGGGAGCCATTAGGTACTTGTAAAAGATTAGAATTATTGGTGTTTGATGGGCTCTCCTAAAAGGAATAGAGGGAGAAAATCGCAGACTGGAGTCATTAGGATCATCTTCTGCTAACTCCTGTATTTTACAAAAATATACTTAAAAAAGCATAAATAGATGACAAATTGCCTATCACCTAGCATGGGTCCTGGCCATCTGCACGTTTTTCCAGGCAAACCACCTGCACTCCACAAGTGCTCCTCCCTACTCCTGTTGACAAATCCCACAGGCTGAAAGATCCTTTTGACAGAAAACTGTTTTGTCCTGCCACAGGAACACTCAGCAACTCCTCCACAGCTGCAAATCAGCTATTTCAGACCACCAAGCTGCTTCTTTTTAGTACTGTAAGGGGGCTGACTTCAGTCAAGAGGCAGGACAGCTCTCCTGGCTGCCTGCAGACCTTCCCTGCTCCCTCCTCCCACACACCCCTTGGTGGCACGATGCTGCTCCTAGGAAAGAACCACAAACACTCCAGCCAACAAGATTCACAAGCTAGGACCTAATCTCAGGTTTTAATTGGGAGGGAGATTACAGCACCCTGGCCTGGTTCATTCACTGAGCATCAGCAGGGCCAGTTTGTTGATTGACTGAAGTGATGTGATCGGGGAGGTGTGTGCAGAGAAAGGCTTATGTTGACCTTGTAGTCCAAAAAGGAAGAAAACCAGCAATTTCTAAGGCAGTTCTACAACAAAAAGACATACCCAGAGCAGACAAAGCGGTAGTTGGTGGTTTTTGAGGTAATTGGTTTTAAATATTACCTTTATTCAGACCTCCTGTGTTTTGTATTTTAGAAATGTCCTTTCAGTTGCCTTCAGTGCTGATTCTGCACTAGAATACTGACAAATGCAACTGAGAAACAACCAGAATCAAAGTGTCTCATCCTGCAAAACCTGATTTTGAGCCATCTGCTTGACTTCAGCACATTTGGGACTGAGTCTGAGGTCACTGATTATTCCAGGAAAGTGGGCCCAAGTCTAGTTTCTCACAGTATTTTTCCTTTCCCTGAATCTGTTGGTCAGCCTGAAAAATGGTTTAAATTGCTGTTGTGCCCACTTAAATGACTTATCTTCTTCCCCCCCAAATTTTGTAAAAGAATCTGAGTATTTTGTATGTCCAGATAAGGGTGAAAGACATCACAGATTTTAAAGTTCTCCTGCAAACACAAAGATGCCAACTCCCCTGGTGTTAGCCCAGCCTATCTCTGCTGCATTGTCACTGCACTGTTTATTGCAGCTCATACAGGCACCAGAAGAGAACTGGCTGAAAACCTGTGTCAAACAAAATGTGTTTGTCACGAGCTGCATCAGCCACAGCCTCGTGGCCGTTTAATCCCAGTGTTTGGTGAAAATTAACTGTACACTGACACTTCCTCCTTGTTTTATAATGCACATCATCTGCCAATGGTGACTAAACCATAACTAAAATAAGGGATGGGACAAAACGTGGCTGCTGAAGAGGAGATTTGGCAGTGAGGCAGATGCATTCAGCAATAATCAGCTGAGGAGCACATCTGTGCAATCTGCTGCGCTGCTGGAGGCTCAAACCTGCAGCTCTTCTAGAGACTGGAAAGGTTTTCATCCATCTTTTAAGATCAGTCAGTAACATGAAGGAATCCTGCATGATTTACACCAAAGGGTTCTCTTTCTTACCTTGAGATGTTCCAAAGACACCACACGGGGCTCGTACTTTGTAGGATGAATAAACAAAGCTTAACTTCTACGGAGTTCTGAGATTTTCTTGTTTTGCTAAGCTTTTTTTCCCCCCCTGCTTCTTATGTATAATACAGATTTATGCCTTGCTTACTTTGAAAGGTCGTGCTAATGCCAAAAATTACCACAGCATGTGAATCAAGAGAATGAAAGCTGTGTAACAGAGAAGACCTTTCAATTTAGGCTCCTTAAAAGCTCTAGTATTTAGTTTAAAATTCCAACAGTTAATGAGCAATTTTTGAGAAGGGATGTCCTTGTTAGGAATTCAATAGCTCTACTCTTTCAATTATCAAGTAAAATCACACTCATGCTTGAATACCTAGGAGCAAAAATGGGTACAAGCCACGAGCACAAGAACATCCTTTGAAAAGGTCACTTTTAAAAGACATTCCAGAATGCAATACAAGGCAGCTGTGTTACCTCCCCCAAGAGCCTGACATGTTTTCAGTCCTTTTAAATGTAATTCTGGGGAAATGAACAGGCTTCATTTTTCTCCTCGGCTTTGCAGAGACCTTAGCCCTTGGAACACAGGTACTCCTGTTTTATGGCATCCAAATTTTGACATTTATTCTAATTACCTATGGTGGGAGTACAGGTACAGCCTTCCTGGCCAGTCAAAGGAGAGAAAGGCTCCCCTGGAAGGTGATAAAAGCACGGCAAACAGAAGCCTCTCTCTCTCTCTGTTAACAATTTAAAAGGCCTGAAGTTCAGCACTGAGCTGCTGTTACAGCTGTGATGGTCTGAAGTTGCACATTAACTCTGATTTAGAGTGAATCAGCATGAACATACATCCCTGTGCTTAAGCACCTTCAAACCCAAGGCCATTCTGGAAAATGCTAGATAAAATTCAGTTATGATTTACAAACTCTAAGTTCTTACACATTATGCTCATATAAACATAGGGACAACCTCTGTGTATGTGTTTGGAAGTTTTTCCCTCTTTCATTTGCTCCTGAGTGTAACCAAAGGTTGGATGGGGCTTTTTAAGGCACCACAGGGCAGGGAGCTGCACGGGGGGGGATCAAGTCACTGCTGAACTTTCTACATCTCTGGATCTACACTTATTGCAAGGAAAGAAAAACATCTTTTGTTAGAAGCAGGTGAGAGTGAGTTTGGGAGGAGCTGCTTTTTTTTTTTTTTTCCCCATTTTCTGTCTGTATTTTGGAGTTTATTTCTACAAACTGTCAAAATAGATAATATTTGAGGCACAGAGGATATAAAAAAAATCACAGTATTTTGAAACTAAACAGCTTTAGGAAAAGCTATAGTCACAAGGATAACTGGTACTAACGAGATGACAGCTTGGAAAGAAAGAAAGCACAGGACTTTGAAAACTGTGATTCACATTAGTCCAAGACTTCACTCAGCAGGACCATCAACCACTTCTGTTTCCAAAGGATACTCCCAAGAAACTGCCCTTACTGCTCTGAGTGACAACAGGAAAGGAAAACACAGATGATGGGGAGAGGTTGGTGAACGCTGTGCTAATGCACAGATCCAGCATATAAGCTGGGTAAGGGTATTTTTACTCATGTTGGAAAAGCTGAAAAGAATGAAAACTTAGCAAAGGTTTCATGGGATAGAGAACACTGTCATGTCTCTGCAAGCTCACTTGAGGCTTTCCACTCTGAACTATGGGACAAAATGACCTAATTATAAAAAATAAACCAATGGAGAACAATGCCCAAAGGAAGAAAGCCAAAGAATGTTCATTAGCCAAGTGTGTCCAGCTCCTCTTTCCATAAAGCCACAGCCTGAGGAAACCAGCTGCTGGCTGTGCCTGCTGCCCTGGCCAGCACAATTCTGGCTGCACGGGGCTCTCAGGTGGGCACAAGGAGCTGGCACATCTTCCCCTCACTTCTCAGGAAGAAGGAATCAAAACCTCACACGTATTTGCTGTTCCTTTCCCAATCCCAAAGAGGCACAGTGGGGAAAGGGGGCCTTGCCAGGAACCAGCTGCTGCTGTGAAAGGAAGCATGTGTGTTCCTGCATGTGTGTGTGCATGGGCTTGGGCAGAGAGAGAGGATGAAGTAATGATTCCCACCCTCAACCCAGGCCAATTAGCATTCCCTTGGAGGTTTTTAATTAAAGTGAATGTCTGCCCAACAAAGAAGGCCAGTCTGGGAGGTTGACATCTCATCTCCTCAAAAAACACACACAGACACACCTCCCAGATAAAGGCTATTTATTATCTGCTCAAGAGACTTTCTGGGATCCATTCCCCTCTTTTGGCCCCACTGTGGCCAAAGCGTCCCTTTCTTATCTGTCTGACAGGTCTATACAATGCTTAATTGACTTGCCTGGGGTCTTGGGTTTTCTTCTTTAGGGAAAGCAGAGCTTTGGGGTGGTGATGGAGAGAGATCCCATCCTTTTGGCTTTTAATGAAAAGAATCCCATAATAATGCCATCCATTTGCAACCATGACCCCCTAGAAGATACTGTGTGGACAACTGTTTTCCTCCCAGTGGGAGCTGGGAAAAACACAGGGCTGAATTCTCAACTACTTTGGCTTTTGTTTCCCCTAACACTGCAAAAACACAGCATTCAGGAGATGGAACTTCTCTTATGCTGAAGCTGGATTTTGCAAACACCAAAACCTTCCAAAAAGTCAGTCTTGCAAGGCTGGCTGCAAACACACTTCTGAAGTTTGCCCCAAACTTCACGTGAGGAAGTTTGAGAAGGGTCAGCTGTTGCTGAGAGCCCACACAAATCCTAAATTGCAGCTGAGGGCGCCTGAGCTGAGTCTGCTGAACTTTCACAGACCCACAGGTAGGAACACAAGAGCACGGTGTCCCTGAGCCATGGCAGCACTGCCCTTACTAATGCCTTGTGGAGATGCAACTTCTGTCAAAGGAGCTTGGGATCCACGACATTTTTCCAGAGCAGCACTGGATGGCAGCATGGACCCTGTGAGCATGACCTGATGGCAGGAGCTGAGCCACCTGAAGAGCCCGTGGCTGCCCCAGGACCCAGGCTGCCCTCCCCTCTGCACCTTGGCACATGAGCTGCTGCCCCCTCCCCTGCCCCAGCACCCACCCGATGTCCCCTTGAGCCATGCCAGCACATCAAGCTTTGGTGTGCAAACCCACATCAAGTCAGCAAGCAATTTGCACCCCCACTGCTTTTTCAGTATTTTTTTTTTTTTCCCCAAATTTAGCGAGGCAAACCCACCCACTGAGATGCCAGTCACACCCCAGAGTCAGTGCCAAGGAACAGGCATGCACAGAGTGGGGAATGAAGACAGAAAGCCACGTCTGCCCCTTGGGCAGCACTCATTAGCTGTCACTTCAGCTCACACTTCCCAAAGCGACCAAATCCCTCAGGAAGTGGTCCCAAGCAGTTCCCCCACAGCAGACTCATCCATAAAAAACTTGCCATCAATGTAGAAATGTAGTCTCAGTAACTGGCATTGAGAATAGGCATTTAGAACATGACCAAGGCTGGCCTGAGTGGTCCCTGGCTCCCCCTGCTCCCCATCCTTCCAGCAGAGCAGGGCAGCAGCCAGGACACACTGCCCCAGCCCTGTGCTGGCAGCCCTGGCCAGGGCCAGAGCAGGGAAGAAGTGAGGAGATGATGGAGTTTGCATCACTTGCCTTTTCTGGCTGCTGCTGAAGCCAGACACCAGTGAACTCACTGCACCTGGTGAAATCTGGTTGCTAAAAATTTGTTTCTCTTTCCCAGAAGAAGAGGAAGGTTGCTATCCCTGCTGGAAGGGGGGCAGCCCACCTCACCCACACGTAGCCCCAGGAGATTATTCTGCCTTTCAATCTGTGGTTGTAAACTTCAGTTTTTCCTAAGGATCTCTGTGGAAATGGTGCAGCAGGGGAACAGTGCTCGAGGAGGGGGGGCTGCCTCCTTCTTCCCCCTCATGGCTTTAGGGCAGCACTTTGGAGAGGCTGCTGACAGCACAGGGAATGAGCCATGTGCTGCCACAGGGTAGGTGACAGCAGAGCACTTACCATATGGGAACATCTGTGAGATTCATGGGCCTTTAATGCACCCTTGGGCTGGGTGAGGTCTGCACACACTGCTAGTTGTATGGAATAAAATTCCAGAAATTCTCGGTAGAAAACAAGGAAAACCAGGATTCTTCTCACTACTTGCAGTTCAGAGGACTGGCCATTAGTAGTTTGTACTGGGAGTGAGAAACTCATCCTGTGACTTGCCTTCACTAAATACATTTAGTGTCTAGTTGCTGCATTAAAATCAATTTTCATAATTAGATAACAGAAAGGAGAAAACAGAGAGAGACAGGAACTCTCTGAGTGCATGCTAGGGAAGCACCCAGATAATGCAATAAATCCAAGAGGAAATCTGCAATTAAGAAGGAGGACATTCCATAAACTGTTTCTCTAATTGCAGCTTAGTATCTCTCCTATCCTGCATTCTGAAATTAAAAGATGCTGCTCCTGCATACCAGCAGAGCTTCCCTTGCTGTTCTCACACAGCACTGTAATTCCAGACCCCAAGCTCACAGCTGTGCTCTGTGTGCACACACCAACCAGTCTGTTCCCCAAGTTTGAAATACATGGCAGAGGCTTTCTGAAGGTCCCTGCCCTCACACAGCATCTCAAACACACCTAAAGGCAGACAAACTCTACTGAGATTCTCAGGTGAAAGCGTAAAAATGCAAACAATAATAATAATAAACAAAGTTAAAGGCCGTTTCAACAGATAAACGCATCCCACATTCTATGTTTGGATATTAATATATGATAATTAAATCCCTCTAGCACTAATGCCGGCTTGGCCTGGAACCAAAGCAGCTGTCTTGGGGGATTCTCTGCATGGCACTCCCTCTTAAACACACGAGAAGCAGACACTTATCCACTTTTAGGCCTTTTATAATGTTTGCACGGACAAAAATAGAGAAAGGGGGAGGGCTGGGAGGCATGGGGAGGGGAAGAACAAAACCAAAAGAAGAAATGCAGGCTGGAAGTCAGGAGGAGCGGGTTCCCCGCAGCACAGCTCCGGGGGTGCTTTCTGAGCCTCTCAATTCACAGAGCCAGAGCTGACTGCAGGAGGGCAGGCTAAAGAGATTATCCAAGTTTGCAATTGTATATTGGTTTGGTTATTTTACATGCGGCTTCTGATGTCCATTTCTATTGCAGAGACAGAGCTAAAAAGCTCGGCTTTGTTCGCTCCCCCCTCAGAAACGGGGATGTGGGGAGGCGCCTTTTATCCAATGTTGCCATTCAAAAAAACTTCGTAATCTCCCTAAAGTCCAGCCTTACTTTTCTTTGTCACTTGGCCTTTGTCTGCTGGTATTTCAAATCTGCAAATTCCAAAATGGTTTCCAATGTACGCTTTAATGGGGACGCTTTAATCTGACACTGCGCTAGCAGAGTCCTGTTATTCAGCCTCTCAAACTGCACCTTGACTTGAGCCAAGGAAAGTGCAAGGAGCCAGGCACAGTGAAAATAAATGTTTTGAAGAAGAACAAAATTATCTCTGTAGAAAATACAGCAAGGGTACAGCAATTGAATAATTAATAATGTATTTGGAACTCTGCATCAAGCAATATATGCAGCACTGTATTCACAAACTTTGCAGAAAGAAAGGAAACTCAAGACCAAAAATGTTGAAGTTCTCAAAATTTAAGTAACATTAACCATTGGTTCGCCTGTTACAAATAACTGAAACCTGTTTAAGGAAAGAAGTCATTCAGACAGGGAGAGTCTCCTCATTACAGGTGCAGCTGAGAACCGCCTTCCCCAAAAAGATTTCTGTGTAAGAGAAACATCCTCTCTTGCCATCTGAGAACTGAAGTACTGCTGCATGAAGAGCAACAAAGGGACATTCCTAAGGTTATTACCTTGTCTTCAGAGGGCTCAGCCCTCCCTTCAGCCTGCTCTTGTGGTTCTGTGGGTAAGTCCACCCGCCTGACTGTGCACCATGTGGTTAAACCCGCTGATCTGGAGGTGAAGAGTTCACCACTTCGAAAACTTCTCTCCTGTGACCACTTCTCTCTCTGACCTACTTCTCCTGAAGGTTTCAATTTATCATGCATAAAAGTAACTTCCTTTTAAAGCATCCAAAGCCCTGCTAAAGGGTCTACAACCTTTACTGGCATTACTAAAAGCTCTCTGGATTTTGTACCAGCCTTCCTGGCTCTGCAGGTTGGCTCTGGCTCCATCCCTGTGTGCAAAAGATGGTAATTTGCTGCTAAATGTCAACAATATTTTTCATATCATTCAGGACAGTCAAAGTATATTCCAGTATGTGAAGTAGCAGTATTGGGGCAAGGGGTTTCATGGACTATCCTGTCACATTGTTTTATATAAATGGATTAAGTTGGTGCAAGCTGACTGTGTCAGTGAGGCATTGGTCTCCAAGCTGCATCCATGTGTGTAACAGAGCACAGGAAGATACAGAGAGATTGAGGTCACGTTGAATAAACAAGAATAAGCACAAAGTCCAAACCTCTCTGTGTCTGTGGATGGCCATTTCCAAAGTGAAACAGCCATGAAAGAACCACTTGATACTTGAGGAGCTGGACACAGCCCCAGTGAGAGTGCCCAGAGGAGGTGAGGTGATGGTTTCATCACAGCTCTTGGGGAAGATGAGTTTTCTAAATTTTGCCACACTGAAAAATCAAATCCAGTAGCCATAACTCTTAAAGAAACTGGGGTTCATTGGTTCTGCTGCTCACAAAGTGACTTCTGTGCAGGGGCAATAGTCTGGGACAAGGCTTTTTTCTCACACAATATCCCCTAAATGCTGCCACTGGCAGCTTCTGCTGAAAATGGCAGTATTCCATTGCACCTCCTTCACCACACAGGAAAAAACATTAGCTTCCACTGAAGTCCCTGTTCCTGGAATCTGAATTTCCTTTGTCTAGCACACACTGTAGTTTAGGCAGAGTGTCAGTATGGTGTGTCAAACTAAAGTAAACTAGCACAGCTCGATTCTTTTTGTATCTTTTACAATAGTTGCAGCTAAAAATAAATGTCAGCTACTGTCATCCCAAGCACTAATCAGAGTCCATCCTTTCTTACTTCAGGAGAGCTCACAGTATTTTGTTTGCTTTTTGTCAGAAAATTTCCAATCTTAAATCTTACATCTGCTAAGGTTAATAAATCTCACTGTGTCATCCCGTTCTCCTCCTTATTCCTCCTTTTCTCTCTGTGCTCATGCATGTTTGGAGAGCTGTGCCACTATTATTTATGACACTACCAACCCTCTTGTCTGTTCCGACATTTTTATGGCTCATGGCCACATTCCAAAGCACAGCGTTAAGGGGCTTAATGGCTGTGGCAGAAAACTTTTCAGATATTACACATGTGTCAGCCTAATATTTTAATCATGCTGTGCTTCAGGTACAACACTTTGCCCTGGGGGGGATTGTCAGGTTACAGCACACTGATATATGTTTCAACAACTCTTTGCCTCAGGAGGGCTTAATCAAAATTTAGAGCAGGGCAGTGCCTTCTGTTCAAGGGCATGAGCAGGCAGGAATCTTGCACCTTGATGTGCATCATGGAAACAGCTGGAAACAGCTCAGACACCTGAGTGAAGAGCTAGAGCTGCTCCCATCACCAGGGACCCCTGTTAAAGTGCATTTCCTGACCTGCTGGCAGCTGGGGTGCCAGGGGTGAAGCTGGCCCTGAGCAGTGTGTGAGTTCTTGTGCTGGGAGAGGAGCTCAAGAGTGATGGGGAAGGAGGCACGGACACCTCGGCCGTGTTTCTGAGAGCTGCCCACGCAGGGGACTCTGCACAGCTCTCAGTATTCCACAAGACATTAAAGCAGAAGAAGCTTGGATTAAAAACCTGTCAGTTCACACAAGCCACAGCCTGAGCAGGATGCCCTAGAGCTGCAGGCAAGGCCGTGACTTGACCCTTTCAGTGCCATTTGGGCATTTCCAAGCTCTGGTTTTCAAAAAGTGTCTTTTAAAAGGCAGCTGAGACTGTGGAAAGCCTTGAGGCATGGACACATATCCAGCTAGTGTCCCTTTCTAAGCTCTGAAGGCATGGCTCAAATGATAACAATCATCTTGTAGCTGATGGGGGCTGTCCCCCAGAAGTACCAAAATACCTCACATGCATTTTCCCTGCCATCTGCCCAGCCCACCACACTCCATAATTATGCTCTGCTCAAAGGTTGGCCCCGATTGTGCAGAGGTGAGGCATGAAAAGGAGGATTAAGTCTCCTGACTCGAAAGCTTTGTAGGAAGGACTGATCCAAGGTCAGGCACACACATCTCCTTCCAACAATGGCCCACGGAAAAAAATGAACTGCAGATTAAGAGAATGGCCAACAACGTGGCTGTTGTTATCTTTCTGCAATCTCTTAAAAACAAAACTTGCACAAAAATGAAAATAAAGCATGAAAGCAGGAAAGAAATGTCTCCAGACATTTGGAATCAACTGACCACGTGCTTCAATATCTAAACTTGGACTGACCCAAGGAGAAGCCTGAGTGCAAAACACCCCAAGAGAGAAGACAAGCATGCTCAGACAGGCCCCATTTGGGGAAGACCTTTCCAGAAATCAGTTCCTAGGGCTACATTTAACACAAATATAAAGCCAAAAACTTGCATCCACAAAGCTATTTTCTGCCTCAAGCTGCAAACACACCTGCCTACAAGCTGCTGTGATCATCAAAGCTGGAACCTGCCACTCTGCCTACTGTAGAGTCCAGTGCAAATTCACATTTCTTAAGAGTATTTCAGATACAGGCTCATTTCTAAATGAGAATGCAACATACCACTTACTATAAAACTAAATTAATATAGACTACAAAATAAAACAAAATCAAAAGGGCACTGTGTAAATGTTACAGAACAAAAGAGTTTTACCTGTCTTTTATTTTTGCCAGCCTTCAGATGGAAAAATCCCTACAAGAATATAGTACTGACTGCTATTGGCTCCTTGTGTCCCTGCATGCCAGCCTCCAGCTGCAGCTGCTGATCTTACAGCAGAAACTCTGACAGACCAAAAAATGCTGGATTGTCTTTCTGCTGGGGCTGTCCAGCTCCCAGCACAGGGAGAGTTTTCTGCTCCCTGGGCTCCTGAGCAGCACTGCAATGGGAACACTGGCAGCAGAACTGAAGCCAATGCTGAAGACACACAGCTTGTGTACACTCACATCTCAGTAATTCCTGATCCAGAACCTCCCACAGTGCAAAATGAATGTGGAGGAAAAAAAAAAACAAAAAAAAAAATAGTCATGTGCTGTCTGCATTTGTGCCATTAAGAATGTACAATGAATGCTCCAGACCAAACCATTATTCCTCAAGGAGAAGAAGGAGCTGGGGGCAATGACTGAGAAAGAAGGAAGCTTCCAAAGCAGCACTCCTTGCTGGGAAACTGCATGGCACCAAGGCAGCACTCAGGACAGCTTGAGTGCAATCACCACTCTGACTCTGAATGGGACAGAAAAAGACTTTCTGGTCTTTGAGGGGAAAACAAAGAAACACCTCCAGCCTTGGAGGGACAGAGAAAGGACTGTTCATCCCCCCAAAAAGCAGCAGAAACAGGCCACTGAGGAGTGCTGCTCTCTGCAATGCTCTCACAAAAAAAATCTGCAGGAAAAAGAAAGTAATTCTTACAGCACAAAGACTCACAGAAATGCAGTGTGGCAAACCCAGCCTCCCTCCCCTGCAGAAAGCTGCCTGCTGCTCTCAGGCTCAGCTCAGATATGCCCTTCCCTGTGCTGCCTCTGAGATGAGACACTTCTGCCAGCATCATCCTGATGCAGAGAAACTATCTCTGCCAACAAATTGACAGAGAATTTCAGTCTTAATAATCATCCTGCCCTGCACTTCAGCCTGATCCACATCCCAGAAGCAAGATTAATCCACTAAGCCTCTCAGCTCCCAGAAACGATACTTACAGGCAAACAACTATCCCCACTCATTCTCTCACTCAGATGATAATCAGAAAAACGTCTGTATTTGGCTCACTATGACAAGCTGATTTGAAACCTCCTAAGGAGCACAAGCTTGTTGGCTCTGGGATAACCCTGCTTGTCCCTGTGCTTTAGCCTGGCAGCGTGGGCAGGAACAAGGCTCCTCAGAGGTCTTTTCCAGCCTTATCAACTCTGTTTCTGTGGTCTCTGGAAGGGTTAAAGCAAGCTGGTTACACAGACCCTGATCTCTCAGGTGCCCCCATGGAAGGGCAGGTGGGCACTCAGCTCTTGGCTTCTCCCAGACTGAGCAATCACAGGTGCTGCTCCTTCAGCCTTTCAGCCTGTTAATGCACTCTCCTGAGTTGCAAAATGACAAGTAGAGATGGAGAGTTTGTGGACATCTTGGCACCTTGGTGAACCAGAATCCGTATTTACAATTAAGGCTGAAGCTACATGGCTTGTCAGGAACCAGCTCAAGCTTCCCCGATAAAGAAATCAATACCTTTGAAGTTTTATCTTGCCACACCTTAGTTTAGAAAGAGTATTTTGTTTAGTCTTTGCAAGGATAAGAAAAGGAGTGAATAGAGAAATGAAATATCAGTCACAGCATTTAATAAAGAACTGGCTACCAGTTTTTTCTTTTGATTTTCCATTTTGAGGCAATTATGCTTTATCCTACAAACTTCAATTTTTTTGGTTCTTATTTAGAGTTTAAACCATTTGAATGATGAAGCTTAATATATTTATAATAAAATATTCAAGCTGTTACAGAGAGCTAGTAAACCATATAGTTTTTCTGTATGTGGATAATATACACAATTTCTGGGGGAATAAAATTGTCTTTCAGCATTTTATTTTCCCTTGGAACCAAAAGGGGCTGGAGAAAGACAAGACAGGCAATAGAACATATGCAATGCACAGTTTGTGATAGTCTGTGGCTGCTTCACATTAGGAGGAGGTTAATTAGAGCAGCAATATAAAGGAAGGGGCAGTGGAAACTACAAATAATCATGCAGAAAGGAGAAGTAACTTGTCCAGCCCTGCCATGCACTCACCAGGCCCCAGGGCTGTAGAGCTAAAACAGATGGCCAAGGAGTTATGTCCTCTTAAGTCTGAGTAAATCTTCCTCCAGCTTTGCCTTCAAATGCATGGTAAAACAGGTCAAAACAAACCTTGCATTTCTGAAGGTGAAATTAAAAGGCACAGGTAACTTAGGTGTGCTGTGGGAAGGAACAGTTTTGCTCAGCATCACCTCTGTCTGACACCCCAGCTGGAGTCTACGCCTCATTTCATTCTAGAGCCAAGAATTTCCTAGAGTTTTGCCCACTGAGGAAGGCTCATCATGACACTGTTTCTAGGAGATTTGTGACACCTACAGGGAGCCACAGCTTTGGAGGAAGCTGTGTCCTCCATTTGAGAGGTGGAAAGAGAAGCTCTAGGAGGAAGCTGTAGGCACCTCACTGCAGCAAAAGGAAAATGGAAGTGGGTGTACATGGGAATGACAGGGGTAGGAGAAGAATTTATTGTTAGTGTTTAATTACCTGATGGCTAAGCAGGTTGGGAAAGCCACACAGACATAACAGGTCTCATCTAAACATCTGCAAAAATAAACACTTTTCTTTCAGCAGCTTCATGTTTTGTTCTTTCTCTTTTGGCAAAGTGCTTAAAATATTCAGGGATTGTAGGATTGTAGGATTGTCAGCCTTGCCCAGAGCAAACAAGCCAGGCAGGATTTTTTCCATTCAAGAAAACTGTGAACTCACAATTTTTTCTATTTTATTTCTTTGTACATCACTCTGAGAAGCCTTGATTGCTTCAGCACCTCCCTCAATCATGCTCTCAGGTGTCTTTTGCAAACTCACAGCTACATTTTGTAGTCTCAACAATCATCCATTCCACAGTGAACTGGGTAGTTTCTAACACATTCTCCCACTCCAGTTGGGCTCTTTTAAAGATAAGGAATCGTTCAAAGGGCTTTGCTGTAACTAATCCTTCTACCCTTCAAACAATGAAAATCAGCAAGCTCGATAAAACTAATGGTAAAAAAAACTTAAGCCTGGAACAACTGAGTTAAATAGAAGATTTTATAACAAACCCTCAGCCCTCCAGCACTGAAATCCAGCTACACAGGAGGGCTCCTTTTCCCTCCCTGCTTTTCTGAAGGCTTTCTTGATAAAGTTCTGTGACAGGACTAACTCTGTGTAACCAGAGTGTGCTAATTGGAATGCGACCCATCATTTCCTTCTAGGTGATTTGTTCTTAATATCTCTTCTGCACCAGGGTTTTGATACTTAGATGCACCCACTGTGCCATTGGGAGGGAGGAAAAAACCCTATTAGCTGTAGCAGAGATGATGAAAAGCAGAGAAATCAAAGGGGAAAGGAGACAGAAGGCTTTCTCTCTTTAGTCAGGGCTGTTCCATATTCCCCAGGACTCTCCAAAGCTGGGCCAGCACAGGCAAGTTGGCACTTGGTGCCCTGAAGAAACAGGCTGGCAGTTTGGCATGAGGTTTTGAAAGACAGCCCGGGTTTGGATCCCATCCTTGCTCTCCAGCTGACACCTGACTTTGGACAGAGCTCAACAGGAAGCAAGGCATATGGAAAAAAAAGCCTTGTCTAGGGAACAATGAGAAGCTAATAGAGAAACCTAAATGAGACATGACTCAATTAATGAGAGCTGATGGGGCTAATGACTAAACAGATGGTATTCCTAAAAAAAGACAAGGGAGAGGAAATATAGCTGTGATAATGGACCTGCTGTAGTGTAGATGGCAACTCCAATGCTGTCTCTTACAGGGCACTGAGAAAGCTCTGAGAAAAGCTCTGAGAAAAAGGAGTGCTCTCTGCCTCAACTGCAATACAGAGCCCCCTGAAAGAGGAAGCTTACCTGGATAAAGGCACCTCATTCTTCCTTCCAGCAGGTGGAAGACGATTTTATTTAAAAAGTCTCCTTCTACAGCTCCCAAAAGGCAGGCAAAAATGGTGTTACAACCATATTTTCTGTGTCTACAAACAGCCACTCTTAGTTTTTGACAGGCTATGGTAGAAAAGTCAAAGTCTTTCAAAGTCAGAAGTGCTTAGAGCCAAGCCATGGCTCTAACTAAAGGAGCTTCTAATTGCAAAGCACCACACAGTGCTGCTGTCAGCATCTTCCTGCAATGGTAACTCAAGGACAGACAGCCTGTCCTCTCTTGAGACACTCCTGTGCATTCCTGGAGCAGCCTTGGGAAGGTTTGATTGGATTTGATCCCACTTGCTGTTATAACTCTGCAGGGATTACAGGTCAGATGTTATGGGCCACTGGACTGTCAAGGCAAGTCAACATTAGGGCAAGGAGCAGCCTCTGCCCTTTTGATGATCTGTCAAATACAATTATATTTGTGACACCTTATCACAGGCCTGAGAAACTGTAAGGAGCTCAGACCTACAAATCTGATCCAGATACGCTTCCAGTTCCAACCAGCAGCCTGCTTTTGGGTGTCACCCGTGTGTTCACTCATCAGGCACCCTGATGGAGATGCTGTGGTCAAAATGCAGCTCCTAGGGGTTAAAAATGCCACTGTAGCACTGTGCTCTGATCACAGCCTTTGCAAAAATGGCCCCTCTGTGGTGTTTGCCAGCAGGAGGGAGGAGGGAAGGCTCATCCTGCTCAGTGGTGCGTTCTGACTGACAGGGGGGTCTGCTCTGGGGTGAACTTTGCATTTCCTGCCCTACATCCTGAGATAGCTCTCAGCTGCCTCCTCCCACCACAGTCAGCCTAGTGCAGCCAGCACTGCAGCCACTCACATCTCTTCAGGCTTTTGCACTGAGAAACAAGATGGGGAAAAAAAGGACATGAAGTTGCTACTCTTGAACATATAAAAATAATTTCCTAAAAAGGGTAGTGCCCTGTGCATCCATTTTCCTTCTTATGGGCATCTCTGAATTTGACACTCTAGTGTCACTTCTCACACAGGTCTTGGAGGGCACCTTGCTCTGACCCTCAGCAACCCACAAGAGCCTGGCCACAGAAGAATGACCAGCACCAGTGAACCTGTCCATTCTGTCAGGTTTTCCTTCCACAAGAGGAAAGGCAGCAACAGTTACCTGTAAGTTCCAGCCATCAAGTGCAGGATATCTCTATCTCCCCAACAGGGGTGTATTAGGATGTTTGGGAGATTTATAGTTGAGCCATAAAATAAAATCTTTTCAAGGTATATTTGAAGAGCTGCCATCCATCCCGATTTCAAAATGCAATTGTCTTGATATGCCTGGTGACTAGAGACAGCTTGTGATGGGAAACTCATCTGAACACAAATGGCATCACCAATTGCCACTAGCACAGTGGGCACAGTAATGAACCATTTGATGATTAAAATGGGGAAAGGAGTTGCTCCTCAGGGATGACTCTGGGATGAATCTGTCAGGTGCCTGACACGCCCAGGTGACTGCAGTGGGATTCTGCTCTCAGCTCTGCCCAGCTCTGCCTGCTGGGATGAGGCTGATGGGGAGGTCAGCACGCAGATTCTGCCCAGCTCCCCACTGCTCAGACTGGACCTTCAGCCTTCGATTGCCACTGGGAACAAGAAAGACCCAGCAGCAAGAGTAGGTCTGGGCTCGAGTTCTTCCTGACAAAGGAACATTAAAACACGATCAATTAATTCAGAAAGATTCAGGCACCGATGTAGATACAATTTAGGAAAGAACAAGCCAAATAAAATTGAATTCTCTACTTCTGCTTGATATCTGCTTTTGAGTGAGTGCCAGAAGCCAGCGAGGCTGACTCACATGAACATTTCCACTGACTCTGGCAGCAATTGTCCAGCTGCCTCCCAGGGAAAGAACATATCCCTAGAAATTAAAAATGAGCGTTTGTGAGGAAGGAGAGGAAAAGAAGCCTCTCAGAAATAAGACTGAAATTACACACAATAATGAAGGATTCATTATTGTTTCAGTCAATTACACTGACTGAAATAATTATATAATTAAATAATTATACATTAAATAATAATATCAAAACTCTATTGAAAAATAGAGTATTTTGTTTCTTTGCCTTTGTTCTGACTACAGAACAAAATAAAGAAAATCCTAGGCAAAAAGCATAGAGGAGGAATTCTTAGACAGAAGCACAGAATTAAACTGAACATACTGGCACAGCATCAACAAATCTTTCAGAGAAAGCCTGACAGTCCTGCACAATAAATCTGCTCCCTCTTCATTACAAGCCTGTCTGCAAGAACACCCTCCACTAAAAGCATTGCTATAGCAAAGTTCTATTTATAGAAATCCTCGTGGCAATTCCCTACTTCTCCTTCCTACCCCTTGTCAACAATCACAATCATTATCTCTCTTGGCATAAAAACAAAGGTGAAGCTGGTGTTTCCCTTTTTTAATAAACGGCAATGAAAATGTATTAAACTGGTGATGCTCATGCTTAACTTGTGTCAAGTCAGTTCACAGGCACGATTTTTTTGGTTTTGCCCCCTGTCCCCTTGTGATTGTATCCCCCCTGGAGCAGAACCAGCCCCACTGTCACGCTCTGGGGAGAGCCCATGCAGGTGCCTGTCGTGCCATGAGTGTGTGTTCAGGTGTGTTTTAAGGCAGAGGCTTTTTGAGGGACTCATTCCACACCTCTGACTGACAACTGCAATGTGTGCTCCTCCTCCATGCAGGAACAGGTACAGCAAAGACAACAGCAGCACGGGATCATCCCCCCAACTTCGCCAGAGCTGATGAAAGCCTGCCCATCCTTTGCAGCTGTATTAGTGCAAGGAAACACACACTAACTACCCCTACAATCCTTTCTTCTTTCAAGTCTTTTGATCATTCTGGCCGTAATATTCTCACTGTTACAACTGATCCTGCAACATTAGAGCTCCTGCCTCGCCAAGGGAAAAGTGGGTTTGTGTTCTTTATTTGTTCCCTCCTTGATCTCTGAGCGAGAGTGGCAGTCGGGAGCGTGGCAGGTGGCAGGGGAGTTGTGTGTGATTCCCCCATTTGTTACAAAATGGAGCACTTCTTCATCACTGTCTTTTTAATGAGCAACCAATCGTCCAGGAGCGGGGCTGTGTGCCTGCAGTGAGAGTCTCTGCGTCTCCTCTTTTTTCCAAAATCAAAGATTCTTCCTCGCAGCCACATTCTCCTTACGGGCTTTGAGTTTCTGGGCCAGCACTGCCTGCATTTGAGGGTTACAGAGAAAATCAGGGCAGGGACACCCTCGTTGTGGTTCTGACCCTCAGGCAGGGGTTATTCAATTGCTGGGCGAGAAAAAGTGGAAGCAGAATACTCATTATTTTGCTCCGGGGAATTCACACTTCTGAACAAAGATTCTGCTGACACACACAGGTTGCTAAGCTTTCTGTTTACTGGGTGCAGCTCCAGCTTTAGCACTCCAACAAAAGCAGCTCTGCCTAAACATCTTCAGAAGCTGTTTCCTCTAATCATTCCATGCTGGCTGAGTGCTGTCCCCTGTTTCCCAGAACATCAGAAGTCATCACAAACAGCATCACAAGCCCAGGGTAGAACAAACCCAGCCCTGAGCAGTGAGGGAGCAGGATCTTGGTCAGCCAAAGGGCAACCCAAGAACCAGAAGCCTTTGTGAGAACAGTGAATGAATGAGGGGTTTTAAAGGTATGTGAAGCATCAGGACATTGGGATAAACAAGGCAATAGCTTCACTACCTGTGTATCCCTCCTGATCCAATTTTCACTGTACTACTCCAACTCAATTGGGATTTTCAGAGTTTTCTGCATTAATTAAAACGCAAACAATACCCCCCACAAATACTCAAAACAAGTGAGGTTTCAACTTCCCCTGATACAGGCAGCTATCTGCTTTTAACTTAAAGCTACACCTTCAGTCTGGTACTTGTGTTAACTCAAATCCAGGAACACCAAGTTTCACTGTAAACAGCAGAAATGAGGTGGTGGCACCTTCCACATGGGCTCCAGCTGCAGCCTCAGTTTGTTCTTGGGACAGGGATTGCAAAGAGCTGCCAGGTGAGTTGTGCATTATTAAAAGGAAACTTGCCAAATGCCAAGTAGACCAGCTCTCAATGTCTTTTCCCATCCATCTTCAGCCTTGCTTTACCTCAGATTTGGAAATCACCAAGAACGTTTGTGTTTTTAAGAGTTTTCAATTATTAAAGCATTAACTAAAGAAACCACAGAAACAGGCAGGCGAGATTGACAATAAAACTCCAGCACCTTCTGGAGTGTGAACACTTTGCCTTGGGGAGCACTGCTGTTACTATAATGTGGATTTATTCTTCGTTTATAAACAAGACTGAACAATTGCTAGCGCAAAATTTCTTCTTGTCACGACGCTTAACAGAAAACAAACTATCAGGAAGGAATGAAATGTCCCTGGATGCTGATTATGCTCACAATGACATCCATTTGAGTTTTGTTTCCGAGTTTGAATGCAAAATTGTTAAACGATGCTGACGTTTTTCAGTAACCCCCTGGCAAGCACACTGGAATTTATCTTTCTTACAGTAAATGAGACTACTCAAAATTACCTGTTTGGGTATTTTTAACCAAAGGACAATATTTGGTACTACTCTTTACAGATGATAGAATCTGAAGAGTAATTTTTCCCACTTTCTCCACTCCTTTTGGGAAAATTGGCCTTTTGTGCTTGTACTCAGTAAAGCACTGAGCGTCAGTCCAGCTGTAACTGACACAGAAGCCTCCAGCTGGGAAATCTTATAATACAAATTTTCACTTACAGCTTCAAACACTGCTTTAATAAGCCCAGATTTAAAACAGGAACTCAGAAAATGAAGAAACATACTCGAAACAACAACACACAGGATTAATGAACATGAAAATGCTTCCTTCTTGAATTTCTTTTGATGCTCAGCAGTAGCTTATTTGCAGTCAGAAAGAAAGGTGCTATGGATGATGTTACTTCCTCTACTTATTATATGTGTATTTTTTATATGTATAAGAAAGAAATATTAACCTTCTTTTTTTTTAAATTTCAAGATACTATCCTAATAATTTAGTCCTTTAATCCTCAAAAAGGTTTTGTATTATTTTAAATGAAAAAAAAAAAAAAAGAAGCAGAAGTCCCATTTGTGCTGCCAGCAATCACTGTAACAGGCTATTTAGCCAAAGCTGGGGGGTACAAGTCAGGAGAGCTGCCAAACCTGGCAGCCCCACCACCTGTGGCAGGTTCCTGACCCCCAGCAGGCACTGCTCCTCCTGCTGCAGCTCTCTGCACTGCCAGGGAAGGTGAGATAAGCTGAAACAAACAGAACTCGGGAAGGTTTGAATGAAACCTTCCGAATGTCATTAAAAAAAAACAGGGCTGCGTTTTAGTCTCTAGAGTGCCTGGGGAAGAAAATAAAAATAAATCAGAACCCCAGGCAGTAAAAGCTGTTAAGGTAATGAGGGATTAAGCCCACTAATACAGGCAGGCTGCCCCCAGCTCCTTGGCACAGCCCCGCTCTGCTGTGGCAGTGCCCATCTCCAAGGGGCAGCAGATGGGAAAGTGGAATGATAAGACCAGCTAATGCTGCCTCCCTCACAAAAATGGCACTATTTTAACATGGAAGGCTGACTTTTTGTGTTTCATCTCCAGCCGATTTTATTTCCTGAAGAGTTCCTTTGAGAGAGGTGGCTAATGAGAAAGGCGCTATAGAAATGAAGAATACAGCTGATTGCATACGCAAATCAGCATGTGCATTTTCTTTGGGGAGGGGGATTTGCAGATGAATGGGTTAATGATAAAAGCCGTTGCTGGCATTTTTTTTTTTTTTCCCCCCCTTCTTCTCCTCCCCTCTCAAGCTCCACAGCTGAGCAGGCCGGGATGTGAGAGGGGGAAGGATGGTTAGGGGCAGGGAGATTAAAAAGTACAAAGCCATTCCGACTGCTTAAAAATATTTCTGGCAAGCCTGATAGCACCGGTGGCAGGAGGACCTGCCTTCAGGCGGGAGCACCTGCTTCACATGTGGCTCCCAGACAAGCTTTTTCCTCCAAGCCTCCACTTTCCATGATTTGGGAATGAGACAAAGAGCAGGAGAGGAGCGTGCCAGCGCAGGGCACGGAGCAGTTATTGTCCCAGGCGTGGGGTGCTAACGGGAAGGATGCCTGTGTTGAGAGAGGCTGGAAAGGAATCAAGAAACAGAGAAACAAACAGAGAAATGAAAAGGCAGGAGCTTGAGCCCTCCAGAAGCAGTAAACCTTCCCTTCTTTTCTTTTCTGTGGTGTCTTTGGAAGCTGCTGCTAAGGCGTACTGAAAAGGGTTTTTGTCAGAAGCCCTCCCTGCAGATGTCTTCGGATCCCTCTGGAGGTATTTCAGCCCCTAATACAGCTGTCCCTTTCTCCCCACTGCCCTAACAAAAAAAAAAACAACAAAAAAAAAACCAACACCAAAAAAGGGGGGAAATACAATAGTAATAAATTTCTGCCTAATGCACCGAGCTGCCAGTGACAGCCATGCTGGGGACACCCCACTTTCTGCTGCCTTCATGGCACTGTGCAGCCAGCCTGGCAGGGCAGCATGGCAGGAGCTGGGGCTGGCTGATCCCCAGAGCTGCTGCTGCTCTCTCCCACCCTCTGCCTGTCCCACAAATGGAACTGAACAATTCCTGTTCTCTCCATGCAAATGACAGGGAGAGGGAGGTGAGAGAGCACCTTACCCTCGTCACCCCTCCTCTACCTCTCCTTCCCTTTGTGAGTTCAAGCAGATAATAGTGAAAGCCAAGGCCCATCTGTGGCTTCTGAGCAGACTTTGTCCCAGTTACTTAGGCTCATCTCTAAGCCTACTTTTGGCTCCCTGCAGTTTAATGCATCTTTAAGAATTGTCATTCTGTCAGTCCCTTGCTCTGCCGCCTCCGTGCTCCCTCCCCTGTTCCAGTCCCGCCCGCTCCCAGCCTCCCTTCTCCCCAATTAAAAATTCTTCACCTTTGAATGATTGTATTTTCATCATCACTCAGCTCAGGAACAGGCCCTCCCCCCACTCCTTCACATCCATCCTCCTGCTGAATAAAAACTGGGCTGGAGGAGCTCTTTTCATGCATTATTTATTTAAAAACTCTCCTTTACATTTCACATCAAGCCCTCAGTGTGTCAGGCTGCCTTGGGACAGCATGACTGCTCACAAAACCAACACCTTAACGTTATCAAAGCATTTCATAATGTCAAAATTAGATTCTTCTACTTTTATTCTCTCACCTCGTGCAGCACAGAATGGTAAGGAAGATGAAAAAGTACATTTTCTTGAGGATTATTAACTTACTTTACTTTTTTTTTTCATTTGCCCCAGTGCTGGCTAGGGAATATTGAAGGTCCAGTAATTTTTAAAAGCACCAAACACATGAAATTAGTGAGAGCTGCTGTCTGGGCTCAGCACCTCTGAAGAGCAGGTACAAGTTCACCATGAAGAAAAGTCCTGCATTCCCTTTGTCTGCAACTATTAGCATTTATTTGTAGTAGGCTAACACCAAGGCAGACAAAACCCTGCCACAAATGGAATATATAATGCCCATCCCACTGGTCCCTGATGGGGGCAGGGCCAAAGCTGCTCCATGGCTGAGGCTTGTTCCTTTGTTCTGCCCTGTCTAGAGCAGGGCACGGTGGCCTTTTACACTCACCTCAGGTTTTCCTGGACAAACCTAAACCATCAAGGACCTCAACCATCAGTGATCCCCAGTTTCAGGTTTGGTTCCTCAGTGGAAGGCACTGGGCAGCCTGCAGGTATCTCTGCACCTGAGGCAGGTGTGTTACAGCCTCCTGCCCACTCTGCAGGGTGTGGCTGCCAGCACCTGCAGCTGAAGAGAGAACTTCAGTTCTAGGGTTCCTACACAGGAAAGGAAAACAGCACCTTAAGGATGCAGGGTCTTCCTGCAAGCCATGGCAGAGCAGAGGTAGGGCAGGGAATGGAAGGCCCAGTCCTGTTTTTGAAGGTTTTCCTTCCCATCAGGATCACCTCAGTTTCAGTGGAAGGAGACTGTGAGGGCTCGAGCACAAAGGCATCAGATCCTTCCAGGGCAAAAGCTCTATGCTAGGTGAAAAAGCCTTATTTCTTCACATTAGAAATCTGTGAAGGAAGAGACCTTTCTCCAAGGCATGAAAATCATTTGAGCTGTTACCTGACTGGCAGATCCATTTAATCTGAAAGCTGGCGAGCCAACATCTGACCACTACCCTGGATCTTCCCTCTCTCACAAGGGGTCAGACCTCTGATTTCTCGACCTCTTACGTGACAGTGGCCTTCAGCATGGAATTAATGATGGTTGAAGTTTCCTAAGTAAACATCACAGGGTCCATTCCAAAACTGGAGAGTACAGCAGAACAGAAAAGATGCTCACAGCCTAACCTTAGGATTTACTTTAGCTAACAACTCACTCCTAACAAGTAAGAAAAGAAACCAAGTCATTTGTCTCCTTCCCTCCTGCTGCCCAACTGCCTGCCTGACACTGACACAAAGCACCAGCAACTCTGACAAGTCCTAAGCAAATCCCAGATTGGATTTCTCTACTTCCTCAGCACTCTGGTTTTGACAAAGTTCCCATGACACCAGCAAGACACATTTGCAAAAACCCCAGCACAGCATATTCCTCAACACAAATGAAAAATGTAATATGCAGATCAGAGAGAATGACTCTGCACAGCTTTCTCTGGATTGACTGACAATGCTGTTTGATGCACGGGAGGAACTCTGCTGGAAAGGCACTGCACTTGCTCAACAGACACTGCTTAAGTCTTAAGACCTGTCTGTATTCAGGACAGATATCAGCAAAAGGATACTATACTGAAAATACAGCCATTTGTAACATTTCTTGCACACAGAACAAGACTAAAAAAAAAAAAAATGGGAAGATTCATAACTACTTGGAGAGAATTGGAGAAATTTATTTTGTGCTGTTATGGAGGTGGAAGAGGGAACCTGTGTGAGAGTCTGTATACTCCCTGTCAGAACTTGCAATAACAACAATCTATTTTCTGTCTCACACTTTGGAGCTGACTGAAGAGCAAGTAACTCCCAATAACAAATTACAAGCAGCGTTACAGCTGCTTTGGAAACACATAAAATCAGGCTGCTCTTCACAGTCCACACATATTTGGTATTGCAAATATATGACATACACTTAAGCTCTAAGAGGGGGAGCTGTCTGAGGCTGCAGTTCCTGCTGTGGGGCAGTGTGACAGATTCTCTGAACAGCATTTAGGGGCTCAGATGCCCCACACAAACATTTTCTGTGATGACCACAGTCATAAAGCACCAAATCCTCACTGTGGTGTAAATGAGCTTGTTCCATCCAAATTTAAGGGGTGATGTTGATTCACATCAGCGATGAGCTGGCTTCATTCTATCTACAATCTAATAAGGATTACACCTACCTAATGTACAAGTGATCAGTTAAGACTGCAGACCTTAAGTGAGGCTAAAAGCTATACAAAATAAGGCTCTCAAGAGCCTAAGCCACAAAGTTCACTCCAGACACTTGTGAAAATTTCATCTGCTGGTACCTGTGTTCTCACAGTGTCCATGAGAACTTGTACTGTGGAGTGAAGCAGGTGGGAAGTGCACCAAGAGGCAGGAATTAATAGGTTTAGCAAGGATTAATAGACAGACTGACAGTGAGAGGCTGGGGTTTATCAACAGCACTGTGCCACCCTCCACTCAATGTCACAAGGACCTCCAGAAATGTGGATGAATAAGGATTCAGCCTGAAATCAGGGACATGGGACAGGCCTGTGTGAAGGTGGGAAAAGGTGGGGCTCTGCAGGACAGCACTGTGCCAGCTGGAGCCCCTCTGTGCACACATGTTTATACTGGCAGCACGTGCTTTTGGCTGGAAAGCTCATTTCACCTGTGTGCTCCACTCCAGGGAGAAATGTCACTGAAGCAGCACGATGAACAGCTCTGCCAGTGCAGCTGATTCCACAGCAAGAGCACTCCATCTGTATGGTGGCTGCTTCCCTGAAAAAGCACTTCCAGTGCAGTTCCCTTAGCAAACCTTGGGTTAACCTCAGCATTGACTCCAGCTTTCACCCAGCACTTTGAACTTGTAAAGGTAGGAAAAAGCTCCTTTAAAGCAAACAACCTGCACCAATTCTGCCTTCAGGTCGAGCCCTGCATCTCCGATGTGGCTGGCTGCTGCTCAGCAGCTGTGTGATGTAATCAGTACTCAGTGTGCAGACACACAAAGTGACAAACTAAAACCTAAACCCCAGAGTATCTGCAGCACGTAGATACCAAAGGCAAATAAATGAGGCAAGGGAGGGACTGCTGTCAAGACACCAACCCTCCTTTCCAGATGGGAGTATCTGGGCAAACACTGAATCACTCCACTGTGCTGCCTTGGCCAGTGCTGATTACAGCCATGCTTTTAGCTCTCCATCCTAAAAGAAAACAGTTTAGGTGACAGAATGTATTACAGCTGACACTGAAGTGCAATATAATAAACCCCCAATTTCCTTGTAAATAAAATTGCAGGAACTCTAATAATGTATATCAGCTGCTAACCCTTTGAAAGGGGAGGCAGTCTTCAGTCCAGCCTCAGGATGGAGAGAGAAGGAACAACTTCTGAAGACAGACTCTCTGTGGACTGCTCTGAACACTGTCCCTGTCTCATTACCTCTCCCTGACTGAAGGGAAAAATCCAATTGGCCATCAATTAGGAAGAGTTCCCACTGAACCTGCAGACACTCAAATTCACCACTAGCTCATTAAATGTGCTAGCATTTGTAAAGGTTCAAATGGGCTTTTCAGGCTTCAGCCCAGCAAGAGAGCTATTCCTGTTGCTTGTTAGGTAATTGTCAATTAATGAAGTTAAATGCTATGTGGCAGTTTAAATGGGAAACTAGCAGCTCTTCACAATCCAATAAAATCAGATGAAATTAAGTTAAATCAAACTGTTTTACACAGCAGCCCAAATAAGTGACACTTAGGAAAGCACATGTGTATAAAAAATGTATGATTTCAGAGTCTTGGAGTGGTCCCACTTCATGGCTGTATCCACCAAGAAGGGAATGAGATGGCATGCTGCATTTCCACGTGGCACTGCATCAAGAAAGACTTTATAAACCTCTGGTACCTCCTCTATCTTGTTCTTACAGACTGTTTTAAGGACTTAAGGAGTTACAGCCAAATCATTTACAACCCAAATCGCACACAAGTTCCCCTATGGTTTTTTCTTCTCCTTCTCACAAAACATTAGTACCAAGGGGCATTTATTCAGAACTAGTCAGCACAGGGCTGTACCCAGCACACATCCCTCTCCTTTACCCCATGATCACTCTCCCTACCTGCAGACACCTAAATGCCAAAGCAGGAGTAAGATGCACAGCACAGGGGAAAGCAGACTGGAGGGTTTATTTCGAAATCAGCATCTTTGTGAAGAGAAGACAGGAAAACATTTTGCCTGGGGCACTGGCACAATCCACACACCTTCCCTAAGCACACCAAGGACCCCAAGTTCTGCAGCAGAAGGTGCTGCAGTTCCACTGTGCTTAATTTCCATCCCTTCTGCCCTCACAGCTACCGGGAGGATGCTGCAAGGGGGTCACGAGCAGGCAGGCTGCCCACCCCAACACAGCCCCTCCCATGCCAAGAGGGGTGAGTTCTGTACATCCCAGACACTCTTCATGCTGAATTTACTACCTGACAATCAAAAAGGAAAGGGCTAAACAGTGGGCAAAACGTAGCAAAAGACAGAGGGATGGGGCATAAGAGGGAGGAGGGAGAACCTACACGGGCTTCCCCCACTTCAAAAAAGTTAAATCTGCTAGATTTTAGATTTTGGGCCACTTTTAGGAAATTGGAAGGATCAGCAGAGCAGCACACTTGGCTTAGACAAACAGAAAAACAAAAGGACAGCTACAGCACTCTGTGATGACTTAAAAGAACCCCACAAAAAAGGTTAGATAGTTTAGCTCGTAAACATACAAGAAAATTGTGTAAAAAATTAATCTAGTTTACAAAAAACTAGATCAGTTCCTATCTCTGAATCAGACTTTATTCTAAAGGTGAACTGAGTAATCAAATCAGACTGCAAGGTTATCAGAAGTTCAGAAGTTTCCTTAACATCTGGCATTGCCTGTGCTCCTGCAGAATATTACCCATTATGACTGGTAATTTTGAAGAGAAAATATCCTGTAAAGAGAAAAGCTGTCTCAGAAACCAGCTCCAGAAGTGTCACTGGCCAAAGGAGAACTAGAACCACTGAACTTCTTCCTAAGCAGGTGTGGATGGAAGTTCAGCAATCCTGTTTTAACTGCTAGAGAGGAGATCAAAGGACGTCTGCCCCCACCATTTCTGTAATCAAGTTTCAAGACCACCAGGCAGTATTTCTGTTTGGAATGAGATGTCATATCAGCAGCATGGTGGAGAGATGGGCTGGCAAAGAGGACAGGCACTATTCCAAACTATTCCTGCGTTTCATCACCCCAGGGAGATGCCTCTACACAACAAGAACAGGTCTGTGGTTGCCAGTTTTCAACTACTACTGTCCTTCAGGACAGACATGTCTTTCACCTTAAGCAAATAATTGCATGTTCCAGCAGTGTCCTCTGCTTCAAAACCTGTGACAAAGCCAGGACTCAAAATGCAGATGTATGATTGGAGTCCCAACAGCCACCAGGAGCTCTAGCAGCAGGCTCTAAGGGTTTGTTTTCCCCTGGAAGCTGGAGTCAGAAGTCCTCATTTTCCCAAACACTGCTGACCTGCTACGTGCAAAGCACACTCCCTCCCTCTCCAGCTCTGTATTTCTCCTTCTGCCTCTGGTCCATTTTTTTTGGTTTGCACTGGAGGCTGATTCTGCAGAGAAATCTCCTGGTGTACCCAACCACCATCACCACCTCTTACGTGGACTGTGGTTGTTCCTGCCAGTCCAGAGCAACAGCAGGAACACCACGGAGAAGGTGAAGATCATGGGGCAAATGCAGGCAGCTATCTTAGTACTGGAGGCACCAGCTGACAAATGGAAAGTTAGCAAAAAACTTCACAAGTTAGCAGGACAAAAGACTCTGAAATATCTTCTTTTGCACAACTTGCAGCTTAGTAGTGGGGAAAGGAGTGAATGAGTTACTGGAGTTTGATTTCTAGTATTTAACATGCAGCAGCTCTTCAGTCTGGACTTCTTGCTTCTTGCCTACAATACCCAAGATTGCCAAGCAGCCTCTCACCCCCGTGTTGGATAACAGCTTGGTTTCCAAGATCAGCAGGAGCACTGGGCCCACAATAATCAGAACAGTTTTGGGGTGTGCCCCCCAAACCACCTAAAGCTACTGCTCCATAAGGGGGCCCTTGACACTGCACCTTCTGCTCCCTTGCAGCCATCCCATATGCTGTGACCATTATTATTGGCACGGCAACTTTACTGTGCTGTGCACTTCACAAGCAGCTCAATCCACCATTTCCCCTCCCACCAGAGCACCACACTGCTTGTCTGCTGCCCTTAATGCACTGTTTGACTTCAGTGGCATCACAGACACAGGGAAAAGTGGGGAAAAAGCTCAAAAATCCACTTGAGTGAAACAACTCATCCATTGGAGCGAGCTGCTCATTTCCTCTCCAGGAATCCCTGAGCTGTGTCCCTGGCAGGCTGGAGTGGGGCTGGCAGCAGCTGTACCTGTGCTGCAGGGATGGCAGAGAGCACAGAGCCTGCTAAGGGGGACTCAGCACACTCACTGCCACAACCCCACTGGATGAATCCTGCCATCTGTGCTTACAACAAGGTGAGTGTGCTTACTGTGGGAAGTCCTTGATTTTAATGCTGGCTGAGTTGCTGAGTGCTGTGACCTGCAACGAGCTGAGTGATGGATGCAGCTGACCAGGCTGGGAAGCTGGCACAAAGCCCCTCTCAGAAATGGCTCCTGAGATAAGGCTGGCAGGCCAATGTGATTAAAAAATAAATAAATCCAGAGACCAGAAGCAATTCCATATACTCTTCCCCAATCAAGTGCACATTATTAAAAACAATGTTGCCAACTCTCTTAGGATGGCCACAGCAGAAATGCTGTGGTATTTTCAAACCCCAGTTTGTTAATCCTTTTAGTCCCAGCAATAAATATGGAATCCACAGGACAAAGCCCCAAAAGACCATTTGTGCACAGATACATCCCACAGCCACAGTGACCTGCAAGCAGAGGCTCACAATCCAACCCAGCTCAAGGCTAAGGGCATGGCTAAGAAACCCTAAAGTGAAGTGCTTGCTCTCAAGTTCACTTTTTCCCCTACCTAAGTGGTTTCCATCCCATTAATTGAAACCTGTGAATAGAAATTTGTATTCCTCACTATACATATAACTATTATTTTGTGTCCCCTCCTAATGGCAATACAGGTTGTGGAATGCTGGTGCCTCATGACTAGGATGATAAATGCCAAATCAGACAACATAAACTGAAATTAAACTGTGATTTCATCCTCAACTTTCACAGTTACAGATAATTCCCCATGCAGGATGTCTTACACTCTTTGCCACTCTTTTGATTTTGTGTCACACCTTCTCCTTGATATTGTTGGACACACAGATCTAGAGCCTTCAATGGGACAATATCCTCCTGATATCAGCAGCAATGCCAACATTTTCCTGGAAGTTACTCACGTTAATCACAGCTCTGTTGCAAATTCTTCATGAAAGCAATTTTATTTAGCCTTTGCAACAAAAATCCAACTAAATACTGCATGAACTGCCTTTATTATTGCCCTCCAGCAGGTAAATGCTGAGAGAAACAGATGCAGCTTATGCTTGGTTAGGACATTTCTGTAAGAAGCTTAAGTCAGGAGTCCCTTAAAGAACTGAACTGGCCCTACACAAGAAAGTATTTGACCTTATCAATAAGGTCAAGGATTCACTGAAAAATTACAAGAAAACAACAGGTCTAACAGGTTCAGGCAAAGGCTTCAGTGGCCACAATCAAATCAGACAAACTTGTGCAAAAAAAATTCCTGTCAAGTAGGATCACCAAATTCCACCTTTCCTAAAATCTCCAAAAGAAATTAATTCACACCCCTATGTTTTTTTTACCAGTAAAGAAACTTCTCAGGAAATAAATGAAACTGAAAATCACAAAGTCCAACCATTAATTTTCATATTGGTCAATGAAACCTATAAATCACTGTGTGAACTGAAGATATTTCTTTAGTACCCAGACATGTTGTATCTTTACTTTTTTCATCTTGAAAAATGTATAATTATCAGTCTTTACAGAACAACTATACAGGAAAATTCAACAAGGTAACTCACTAGGGGGGGCTTTAAAGAATAATTTTCATTACCTATGGATTCAAACATTGTAAAAGCAATTAAGCCACATAATAGAGACTCAGCTGCACTGACAGTCACTTTTCCTTCTAAGAATCACAGTGAGTTTCACCATCCTTAAACACATAAAATGTTTGCTAGTTTATATTTGCTAATCAAGTTCCTTTCCTTATCAAATTGCTTACTTGTATTGGGTTAGAAAGATGAAATAACTCCCCAGGGCAGGAAAACACTTGTAAGGTGCCATAGGGAAAAGTAGGAAAATAAGAGAAAAATGTATCTGGGACTGCAGCAAGACAAACCAGTCACACTCCTGTCAACCTCTGGCTACAAGAGCCTGGGAAAATTGCAGCACTGTAGCTGGGGACAATTTTCCTGATAATGATGGCTGTAACAAGAAAAGAAAGAGAGGTTTTACAGGGAACTGGGAAATCAAATGAGGTGTAGGTGCAGATTGGTAAAATCAGCTCCGTGCCTGAGTTTTGAGAGCGGGTCAGTGCTTGGCATGGCCATTCTTAAACCTTTTGACAGCCTTGCAACCCCTCTGACACCCCAGGGGCACAGGGGTCTTTCATCTCCTCACTTGTCTGGCATCTCCCCAGAGACACTCTCTCCCAGGGAAGAATACAAGGGCTGGAGATGCACTATCAGAATTATTTAAGCCTTTGAGAATTTGAAATAATGGGAGTTATTTTCTATAAGCTAGTAGAGTTTATCTTGGCTGATGTCAGGGGAGTTATCCTGGTGAAAGAGGGTGAGATGCTGAGTTCTCTCTTTTATTCTGAGGCTTACATTGCTCACTTGTTCTCTCTGGACATTTGAATTCCCAACACATCTACTAAGACACTCGAGATTTTGAGTTGCTATTTTCTTCTTTTTCTTTGATCTTTGGAAAGATGGATTACTTTTTTGCTTATCTGACTGGACCATCTGCTGATACTGCAGGAGGACATGTGCTGGTATTAATAAACTCCATATATTCATGTAATAATTTTGCTTGGGAACCCAGCTGAATTTGTTTAGCCTGTTCTCAGTACGATGCTGTCAGTCACTGATATTCAGAGGGGAAAGCCATAAATACTTTTCTGAGTCTGGCTAATGATTTTTTTTTTAAATTTTATTTCAATCAGAATAATTGCCATGGTTTTGCTGGGAAATAATGACTTCCAAAAATGCACTCAGCAGTGATGTAGATTTAAACAATGTCAGATGTGAATGCCTTGTTTTAGCCAATGAACTGGCAGGCACTTCCCAATCTCAGTAACTATCTTCAGGACAACAGGAGGAGGGAGAAATGACATTGTGCATTTCTGAGAGACTCACATATGCAAACCAATGCCTGTGCCCCATTCATTGATGCAAATCTGGAGAGTTCCTGCTTTCCTCTCTTAAAACCTTCTGGTCCCTCTAGACCCAAAGCCAGCTCAAGTATCTCCAAAAAATAATTAAAACCATAAATAATTTTGGAGTCAAAACAAGAACAGTGGGGAAAAAAGAGGTGAAACTATATCTCCACCTATTTTTAATTCAGGAGAACTGAGAAACAATGGGATAAAATACAGCAAGACTTCTCCTCATCCAGGCTCAGCTTCACTGAGACTCATTTTGCCTTTTGGGTTGTCTGCCTGTACAAGCAAATACCTGTGAACAAAGCAGCTGTGACATCTGCATCCTTCCCAATGGGACAGACATTTGGTTCCTCGGCTACCAAAATGTGCTGTGACTGACATTTGCAAGCTTGTCCTGGTTTAGGGCAAATTTGGGGAGAAACCTCCAGGAGGAGTCCCTCCAGAAAGCAAATCCGAA
>VYXF01004106.1:48342-76555 GCA_013397295.1 Polioptila caerulea
AAAAAAAAAACCAGTCCGGAGAACTTCTCTGCCTCAGCTGGCCAAAAACTAACAAAGATCAAAGGAGAGCTCTGTGCCATCCACACTGCAGACAGCACAGGCCGTGAGTGAGGGAAGCTGAAAACTCTGATCTTTGTGTTTTGAAAACAATCACCTCAGACATTCCACTGCTTCTCCTTCACTCTCAGATCCAGCTTTAAAGGTGCAAAACTTATTTCTAAGCTAAACAGACGGATGGGGATACAATTCAGCATCAGCCCAGGACAAAGCTGTGCCCCACCAATGCTCACACACTGGGCCCTTTGCCAGGAGAGGGATCTTTGCAGCTGGATGCTCCCAGCATCACCTTCAGGATAAAAGGACCAGAGCAAACTGGGAGCAAGGCACGTGGTTCCAGAGGCTGTGGAACACTCCCAGGCACACCTGGCCTCACACAGAGCCACAGGGGTCTCCTGTATCGCCAAAAAGCCTGCTCTGACTTCCAGGAAATCTTCTGAACATCCCATTTCTTTGTCACTTTACCCTGTATCATCACAAGCAGTAAAAGCCCCCATGCTTCTACCCCCTAAGAGTTCTTTTATTTCTGCGGTGTGCAGTCAAGGTAAATGCCAAAATAAAAGCAGGGAACAGCAACTACAGAGGTGCCACAACAGCATGAGCCAGTTTAGTAATTCTTATCTCCTTGTGATCAAAATCAGAGCCCTGTATCTCTTTGCAACAATGCCATAAGACATGAAAAAAATCCAGGAGTAACTCTGCCAATAACTTTTCAGACAATTTCATGTTAAGGATAAGGCAATTCAATTTACAGAACTAAATCTTTTTGGTTTTGTTGGTATTTTGAGTGCAAAGCTATAAACCAAAGCATATTAAGGAAGAGTTACTATTGTATAATTCATGTTCCAAAGAAGAAAAATATTTATGCTAAGGGATGACGTTAACTGCATTCCCACTTGAGTATGTTATGGTACAATATTTAATTACATGCCTGCATTTCTCAAACATCTATTACAACCTATCTTCTGCTAGACATGATGCATGTGTATTATTGGGCTGAACAACATGGTAATATATCAAAAGGAATTGCAAGAATTGTTTTCCAGTTATCACAGCAGAATGCCAATTCCCTTCCACCTCAGACCTGCACCAGAACTGATGATCCGTGGCTGTCCCCCCTCCCACACAGGCCAGCTTTGAGCAGGAATGCCTCAACCTGAGGGCTATTTTCAGAATACTACAAGCAACAGGAAAAAAGGAAAATAATGCAACTACGAAACAACTTTCACCAGGAGGACTTGCTCCTGATACAGCTGTATTAGAGCTGCAGGGCAGGCAGGGATTCACGTGCCACTTTGAAGCACACACAAGAAAATCCAGGATTTTCTGTACTGCATAGATGCTCTCTCTTCACCCCTCACATCATTCCAGAAACTTAAGCTGACTACATTTAATTCACTGGAGGATACATGCAGCCTTCAGCTGAGCTTACAGACATATCCAGGTTTAGTAAGCTACAAATTCTGGCTGAATTTTCCTAAGAAAGGCTGTGAAGTAGCTCTGCAGGACTATTTAACATTTATGTGAGGCCTCACACGCAATTACACGAGTACATCAAAGTTTAGTGTCTAAACCAGCAGGGCTAATATTTCACTTCAAAGAGGTGTTGGTGCCTTTGACAGGGCTTTAACCCCAGCTGGTGACACTGCACTGCCACTGTGGGCACTGCAGGATGAGCCTCAGCAAGGTGACACACCAGGCTGGGAAAGCTGGGATGCTCATACAAAAAAAATAAAAAAAAATTTGACACTTAAATTTCTGAGGTAGAGAACACCTTTGACACATTTTTTCATTCTTTTATGCTGACTCTCACTCAAATCTGCAGCATTCATGTATGCTCTCTTCATCTTGCTAAAATCTGCCTTGATTTTTGCCCACCATGAGATTTCTGCTTATCTCAGGATCTCCAGCTCCTTACTCACTGCTAAGTTGGGAAAACTTTAATAGAAGGTGTGTTACAACAGCAGAGACTGGGGAGCATTCAGGAACTGAAGAAAAGGAGGACAGGGAAAATTTCAAGGCCATTAAACTATTTGAGAGTCAGTGGATTCCTAGTGAGGCAAAAAGAGACTCTGTTTGGATTTTTTCAAATGGAAAAGTTTGTTGTGAATAGGGACTGTTCCTTCTAAACAGGAGTTATATGTATTTAAACCTCCCCATCACAGCTGACAACACCCCAAGGGCACAGTTTGCCAAAAATTGGAGACAAAATGTCTGGAAATCTTCCACATGTACAGCTGGCAAATTGACAGTTCGTGTCTCATTCAACCCCCAGCAATGAATTCTTACTCTGACATCAACCAAAAGTGTTGTTCTTTTCAAATATGCTACCTTCCCAAACTCCTGTGCATACAAATACACACACGTTGTGTAAAAAGAATAATGGTGTGGTTAATAATTCTGCTACTTTCTCTTTCCTGCACTTAAAAAAGTCTTTACCATTTCTCTGAAGAAGTCTTTACTGAATAGAGTCTTTTCAAGGATACTCCTCTCAACTACAGCATCCAAAGCCTGGTCTTTTGTTTGCAAGAAGAATTTGGAAAAAAAACAAATCTCACAACAAAAAACCTTCCATATTGCCATTGTGACTTGGTACACAGCAGGCAAAGCTGCATGTGAGAGGAGCCTCCTTTTCAGTGCAAATCCAGTGGTTTCATTTCCCAGTTTTTCTGTAATATCACAAACACATCCAGAGCCACTCCTCCAACATGTGCACATTACCCCATCTCCAGCTACATTTCATTTTTGCAACCAAACTGAACATTCCCAGTAAAGGACAGACATTATGTTTGAAATAAGTCATTTCAAAATGATGACCAACGATTGCTTTTCTGCAAGGAAAGTAAAGGCCAGCTATTTGTGCTTGAGAACATCCCTGGCACTGGAGGATTAAAGTCAAGGGCTCACAATATCCCTTATGTACTGGAAAGGACAGCAGGTATATGCTCCTAAGAGATTTAATTCTAATGCTGCATAAGCCACTCACAGTCACAAAGACTTTGGCACAGACACAGATTCCAACTGTTCCATGTAACTAAACAAACCCAGAAAGACCATTCATTGCTGGCAAGCCTGGAAAAGAGCACGTGAAAACCATGGAGAAGGCAAGGAAGGATCTCTCACCCAGCCCTGAGCAGTGCCTTTGGCAGGAGAAGGGGACAAACCTCCCTCTTCCCCAGCAGAGGAGCCACTGCTTTGAATTTTCCAGCACCACCTACGATTTCACTGGGTAACTATCACTTACACTGAAATAGTTTTAAGAGAGCTACATCAAAGGAACCTGTCCACCAGTGCACAACACTTATTTGCCCTCTGGGAGAAAGCCAGAACTGGTGGGTGAGCACAGGGAGTGCAGGGCTGGGAACTTTAAGGAATGTGGGACTTGGGGAAGAAAGCAACACATTGCTGTAAGCAGTGTTTAAATACTCAGGTCAGAAACATATTCTGTCCCACATTTGTCTGCTAAGTTTAATTTTCACCCTGCATGTCCTACTTCTGTGATGCTCAGGAAATCACTAAACCAAATAATTGGAAGCTGGAGAACTATTAAGGGGAAGTATCACATTTGCTTGCCCTGTTTTAGTCTTCCCGGAACTCTCAGACTAGATGGATTTTTCTCTTGCCCCAGTACAGCTGTTCTTATTATTTTCTTCTTTCAGAAAGGGTAATACCCCATATGAACACCATTTGAGGTCAATATATACTTGTGGAAGTGTATCAAGATTACACATGCATGTGTGCACACAAGCTTCCACAGCTGGATGGCTTCAAGCCCTGCTTACACAGATACAGCTCAGACCTACAGCTCCCTATTGTGGTACATGCAATATTGATGGTATTTTGTTACATCTCAATTTTTAAAGCTCTAACACCCAGCTTTTAAAGCATGCAGTTTCCATGAGTGCTTTTACAATTGCAATTACCCTTTGCTTTGGAGTTCACTTACGCAGCAAAACAGCTTCTCAAAAAATGGCAATTTCAGGTATTTTGGCTATTGCAGCATCATTTTGCAGTACTGCATTAACCAAACCCATTTAAAACAAGATTTAATCCAATATTGAAAAACCATGACTGGTGAATGAGTAGCAGCACAAACACAGACACTCTGCCCCAGCAGCATCAGCAGAATCCCAGAGACTGAGGGGAGGAAAAAGGCAGGAAACACAGGGCTGGGAAGAGGACTGAATTTTCAGAAGTTGCCCACAAATTGCAAAGAAAATAAACCAGAGCAGTGTCTGGGAGATACCTGCAACACCCTCCAGATAATGCAGGCATCACCAGGGAGTTCCAGAGCAAGTTCCAAAGCTCCAGGAGGAAGCTCAGGGCACTCAGAGAGAAGCTGGGAGAGAAGTTCAGGCTGTCCTGTGCCACTGAACTCAGGGCCAACACTCCAGGCTTCAGGCACCTCTCTGAAAGCTCCCTTTTCAGATCTCACAAACCCTTCTGACTCTCCACATGTCTTCAAAGATGGGAAGAAGTTTTCCAATACTCCAGAAATTAAATATTTCTTATTCCCTGTTACGTAGTTGATAATTAGAGGAGGGCTGGGGAAAGGATTTGGGACAGGTTTTGTGTTTCAACAGACTTGACATATTACAGCCAACTGCTCAGCAAACACTTTGTGGGAGTGGGCAGAGAGTTTTTGAGCTCAAAGCCATACTGATTCAATGTACTGGGAGGTTTTCTTCCATTTAAAATCCCACTCCCATTTGGAATTACACTTTGAAGTTATTTTGTGACTTCCCACGGAGATCTGCCTCACTGAGGGAAAGCAGAGTTTCCTCATGCAGAATTCTGAATTCCAGTGCTTTTCATTGCAACACTGGCACAAAGTGGGAGGTTAGCAACTTCATTGGCAAGAGACTTGTGTTACCTCACTTCAGACTGTTTCTGGGTTAAATGGGAAACTTGGGTTGGGATAGTCTTTTCTTTTTGTGAAATGGCTCATTTTTTGGGACATGTATTTATAGAGCATTGGGGGCCATACCATGACTATTTCTCCTCTGTGCAACACATTACTCAAAAGTCACTTGTAATAGAGCATACAATGGGGAAGAAAGGCCAAGAGGAAAGAAATATTCAACTTTTTTTAATAAAAAAAAAAGATTTTACACTTACCTGTATTTTTCAGTTCATAAATGAAGAGAAGCAGAAGATTCACCAGTGAAAATATGGAAGAGAAAAAAAAAAAGTACACCATTAATTTAGAAAAAGAGGTTTCTATAACACAGACAGCTTGGTGCTGTAAGAGCAGAGTATCTTGCCCACTGTCTCTCCACAAGCCACATCACAAACACTGGATCTCAGAAGGTGTAAACTCATGGCAGAACCCCCTTCAGGGCTGGGACAGAGTTTATTTTATGGCTGAGCACACAATTTGTTGAAATGAGCTTAAATTGTGGAGTGTGGCAGTTTCTTTCTTACAGCACAATGAAAGCCTGGTCAAAGTATTTACTTTCCTGAATACACTTCAGCTCAGCAGCACCCTGAAGATGATGAGATTTTTGGCATGTCTTTTTGTGTGTTCTAGTCATTTTAGGGGGAAAAAAAAAAAGGCAGAACAAAACACTTTGGCAGGAAAAAGCACTGTTTTTCATCCCTGAAGAGGGCCCTTACTTCTCTGTTTAAAGGTCTCTACGCTCAGAGAGAATTAACACTTATTTACCATCAGAGTGCTTTCAAGGATCCTCAAGTTCAGTGGATTTCTTCCCTTTCCACATAGTGAATTTTAAAAACACTGAACAAAACCCGGCAGACAGGACTGCCTTTTCCAGAGAATCCTCCTTTCCCTCCCTTCATGCCGCCCTCCCACCACAAGCAGGAGAAGGCTGAGATGAAAGGCTGCACCTTCGCTCAGCCTCTGCTGCAGGAGTGGGGCTGAGCCTCAGTTCCTGCCCTGCACACAAAGAGGAGCCATGAGGAGCCCGAGGGTTACAGGGAAAGGCTCTGGCAGGTTCCTTTTAATTAGGCTGAAAACTCACTTGGTGAGAATGGCTTGTCTGTATCAATAGCTCTAATTGACTGCTCTGAAGACAGACAGAGCAAATAAAGCAGGGGGTAATTATTGCGTGTGACAATTTGACTGACAAGCTTGTCCCCTGGAGGAGAATCCAGAGAGCCCATTGTCGAGCAGAGCCCCCCAAATAAAGCATCTGCTTTCAGAGGGCTCCATTAAAAGGCCCAGAGGAGGCCTGGGAGCTTTGGCATTGTGTTAATGAGCTAAGAGCCAGTGCAGCCAGAGAGCTCCACCTGGGCTCAGGTGTGTTCACTGGGGAGGGCAGAGAGCAGCAGAGCTGGGGCTCAGCCCTGGGCAAGAGGAGGAAAAGGAGAGAGATGAGGGAGCTGCTGCAGAATACACTCAGTGATTCAGGGCAGACTTCAGTGCAGCATCATGGCCCATCAGTATCAGTGCCCTCACTGCTTGAGCCAGCCAGGAACACACAGGAGGCAACTGGAAGGGATGATGTTGTCCAGTCTAACACACCACATGTGGAAGAGCTGCTGCCTGGGCTTGTTTTACCAATCCCAACCCACATGGATTCAGGCCATGTTTTTAAACAGCACCTTTTGAAACTCTTTCAGCAGAAGCGAAATGCTCCCTGTGAAAAATGAGGTTTACTCTTTTGTTAAAATTTAGAAGTTTAATAAACGACAATAAGAGACAAAGACAATAAAGTTTTTATGGCTGGGTGTTTGGCATTTATTTAAGAGCACACTCTGTTTGGGGACACTTTATAAATACTTTTTTTGTTGCATTAGCTGATTGCATATTTGATTTTTCTGCAAAACTATTTTATATATTTTAGGAACTGTTTAGCATGGCCCCTCCTTGAGTCTGCCTTTTTAGAGCATGGGCATTTCTTGGTTTTGGTTTTAGTCTGTGTTTTTATCATCACTTCCAGTTTGGGCTTTGGTCCACACCTTTTTCAGATGGTGGATGCTGATAGTTGGCAGGGGTCTTTATTATCTATTCAGTAGATGTTATCCTGACTAAGCAGACAGTTCTACAACTACATCAGCTATTCTATGACTGTATCAGTTAACAGCAAAAAATAAAAACTGTATCTTTATAGCAAAGTTATTTTAACTTTATACCTACAGCACTCATCTTAATATTTGCAAATATTATAACATGTATTTATAACACTCCCCAAAGCACTGTGCTTGCTACCTGCCAGGCATCCCACAGCAAAGGTGAGGGCCCCCCAAAAGGGAGAGAGAAGGTGGCAGGACAGAAACAGGAGGGAGAAAGCACCAGGTGGAAACCAGCCTGACAGGTAACTTGGAAAGAACTAATACAGACACCTCAGTGCTGCCCACCTGTTCACCCACTTCCAAATTTCTTTCACTGCTAAAGAAACATCACTAAGGAAGAGTTTCTCTACCAACTGCTGCCCACACTTGTTTTCTCCCTATGAAGATTGTCTGAATGTGTGTGTTTAGGGAACAACAGTGAAAATGAGAAGTCAGTATTACTGGAGGCATGAATTTAATTTTGAATTGTTTACCTGTTTAATCAGTTACTTGGATTCTTAAGGAAACTTGCTATTTCCGCCTTATTTTATTTTTTAATGTCAAGACAGCTCCATTAGAAATTCCAAACCACTCTGCTAAGAATATTCCTGTTCTCCACATCAGTGAAGAAAAAAAAAAATTATTTGGGCATTTTTATTCAAGAATGACCCTTCAAACCAGCAGGTTTGTTCTTGCACCCAGAATCCCAGAGCACAGTGTGCTGCCAGGAGCTGTGCTAGGGGCCCTCGGGCACAAGGGATGGGGCCAAACCTCACTCAAGAGGAACAAAAGCTGTTCCTCAGTTCCAGCCTGTCACTGTGTGTGAGAGCAGCAGCCAGGCCAGCAGCAGGGCTGGGTGCAGGCAGGCAGGACCCTCTGGCAGAGGGAGAGGCTTTGTCTGTGAGAGCTCACAGCCTGCATGGCTGAGACAAAGGCTGAACACAGAGAGCAGCACAGGGGCTGCCCAAAGGCTCAGGGGCAAAACCTGAGACCCCCAGGGTGTGCTGACCTCAGGCTGTGTCAGCACTGAGGGGGAAGTGATGGAGGCTGAGCTGGAGCAGAGCCCAGCCACAGCAAAAGGATAAATTGGGATTTATTAAAAGGCCTCACTGGGCACACCTGGGCAGTGCAAGAGCCCGGCTGGGCCACACCCAAGATGCCCCAAAATGGGCACAGAATGGACACCTGATCACGAGGGCTCACACTTTTATGAGTTCTGGTTCATAAGCACATTGGAGTTCATTGTCCAATTACAGCTTCAGGTTATGAAGCTCCATCCTCCTGGTTTTCCTTCTCCCTTCACTCTTGGTTTTGTTCTTGGGCCTGAAAGTTGTCCTTGGAGAAGGAATTGGTTTGTCTCCCTACTCTGTGAGGAGAGCTTACCAACACTAATAGGAAACTCAGAACTACACTAAACTACACACTAAAACTGCACAGAGTGTAAAAAATATAAAAGCTAAAACTCAAGGTATCATAAGCAGTCCACCCAGTGTCCCATGCCAGGTAACTTGCATTCTCTGAAGGGAAAATAAAATGTGAGGCAGGGCCAGTGCCCAGCTCAGGCTGTGCAAGGGCTCAGCTGTGGGAGCTGCATCCTCTGGCACACACAAGCAAGGCTTTTTTAATGCCAGACACTGCCTCCTGACTGTTTGTACAAAGACTGCACAGGTCAGCAGGCCCCAGCCTGTGCTCCAGCCTCCCAGGTGGTGGTCCCAGGGGAGTTCAGAATGACTGACTCATGAACACAGGTCAGTTTATAAAGTTCAATCTACTGTTGTGCCTGCAAGGTCAAAGACATTACTTCAAAAACTGGAATTGTGCTTAGAGGTCATTGCCCAAGCACAAACTGCAACAGCACAACCACATAAACCACAAAATCTCAAGAGACATTGCTAGAGAAGTCAAAGGGTGAGAGAACATTGCAGCCTGGAGCTTGAGAAATACAGAAACCCTGAGGCATCCGAGGGCTTGGCTGTGGAGAGTGTCCCTGATCTGCAGGCTGAACTCACAGAACACTTGAACTTTGAGCTACACAAAATATTTTAAGTCAAAGAATCATCAAATGGGTTGGGTTGAAAGAGACCTTAGAGATGATCTCATTCCACCCCCTGCTATGGGCAGGGACGCCTCCCACTGTCCCGGGTTGCCCCAAGCCCCAATGTCCAACCCGGCCTTGGACACTGCCAGGGATCCAGGGGCAGCCACAGCTGCTCTGGGCACCCTGTGCCAGGGCCTCCACACTCTCACAGGGAAGAATTTCTTCCTAATACCCAATCTAGCCCTGCCATCTGTAAGTTTAAATCCATTCCCCCTTGTCCTGTCACTCCAGATCTCTGTCCAAAGTCCCTCTCCAGCTCTTTTGGAGCTTCTTTAGGCACTGGAAGGGGCTCTAAGGTTTCCCTAGAGCCTTCTCTTCTCCAGGCTGAAACGCCCTCAGCTCATCAGAGAGGTCAGTGACCAAATTAATGTAGAAGTTTCATTTTTGCTTATGCCAAACCAATTTCATTTTCTGGGTCTTAGACCTTTCCCCCATATACATAGGAAAAAAAAGTCCTTTAATTTTTTGGACTGAAACTCTTTGCAAAGTGCAACCCATTTGTAAGTAATATTGATTCCTCCCACCCTTAGTCATATTTCTTGGCCAATTTACTGCTCACTGACTATTTTGCTGCCATCTGCATATGAACAACTTGAAGGTAGAAGCTCACTCTATGGCAGATATCAAAGTGAAAATACACACCTCAAAAAAAAACCTGCCAGGCTGGAATTCTACAGTAAAAAGGTGGAAGAAGCAATAAAACTGAGCAGTGCAATCAAGAGAAAAATCCAGCAGGTACCATGACAAAAGGCCTTCAACGTGCACATAGGACTTAGTGCCCACTACCATGAAAACAGAAGCCAGGTTAAAATCCACAATTAGGCTCACAGCAGCAGCTTAAAAACATAACCAGGTTATTATAGCCTGAGTAAGGTGAGCCAGGATACTACACAATCTGGACTAATGTCAAAGCAAAATGAGTCTTTAGGCTTAACAGCCAGACTGAAATCCCAGACTGTTGGTAAAGTCTCTTTTGACTTCTTCCTACCTTTCAGATCAAGTAGATATGATTCAGCCCCCTTCCAGACTGCACCTGTGAAACTACAGTGATCTAAGTCCTGTCTAAAACCCCTCCTGCAGCAAGGTACTTTGGTGTTAGCTGGGACTTGTTTCCAGTGAGAAGGTTTCAGGCTGGCACCCTGAGCGAACATTCATGCCAGGCCAGTGGTTTTCCCTTCACAGAGTGCCACCCATCACTCAGGGAAAACATTCTCATCCAATCTGTAGCTCCAGAAGCATCTTGGATTTCAGTGTGTTACTCAGTATGTTAACTAGCCCAGCATCCACGAGGCAACAGATGGACCTGAGATATTTCTGTGTCCCCAACCTTGCTCCTGTGAAATGTCTGCAGTTTGATGTGAGGGAGGAACGTTTTAGCTGACAAAATGGACAGAAGCAGCTGTTTCTGGAGCCATGAGCCTTGGGTTTGTCTATAGTTGGAGATAAAGAGCCAGATTCTGAAAAAAAAGGGGCACAGCATACATCTAATACATTCACAGGCATCTGGGCTTGCAGGCAGGGAATATGGATCACCAAGCTGCTTGGAAATGCTGGATAAGCCTGGTGCAGTTTTTCCATGGGGTGGGGGGAAGAGATTGCTGGGGACAGGATGAGTCTCCAGCTCTGGAGAAAGCAAGAGATTTTTTTCCAGGGTTGAACAGGCAAAATTTATCTATCAAAGAAAGCAAGTGAGGGGTGGATCTTACAAAGGCTGATTTCCCAGGGCTTGGGGTTTGATTATGCCATGTCTAACAAAAGTGGGAGCTCTACTCAGAGCTTCTCTAGAAGCAGAGGCATGTGTCCCATGTGGGTTCATTAATGTCTCATAATGCAGCTGAGCTTACCCCTAAACCTCCCCTCAAGCAGGGAATTAATTTGTGTGTCTCTCTGCTTTGCCTGGCCACCTATTTTCACTGAACTTCCCAGCTGAAATTGCCTAGTGAATTCAAAAGCTTTTACAGCAGGAGTGACAAGCATGAAATTAGATGATACCATCACATACACCTCATTCCCTTCAGAAAGCAGGTTAAAAGTCATTTAGGACGTTTTTCAGCACAGAACCCCTAATGGCTGACCATTTCAGAATGAAGATTTTTATTATGTTTTCCTGTGGTGTGATGCCAAATAGGAATTGGGATTGAAAGGGGGGGGCAGGCAGTGGATGCCTGGGCCTGTGGGTGACCCAGGCACAAAACATTTTGAGCATGAAGACCATGCTAAATGCACCCACACTGCCACGAGCAAAGCAAGGCATGGCAGCTCTTCCCCCTGCCACCAAAGCCACCAGGAAATTCTTGTTTCCTTAGCTGTTTCTGAAAGGGCACTCCTAATGACTCCTGCTAATTTGTATTGTAAAACAGCCTCTCTCAGACCCAGCAAAGTCTGCATGACTCTGCTCCTAACTGGGACCCAATTATTCCTCCAGGCCTTGTGCTATGCTGCAGGTTTCCAAGAGTGGCACAGGGACTGACCCTACAAATAAGGAGTCACCACTGGCTTGCATGTGCTTCATGCTTTGAATCCATTTGCGTTTTTTAGCTGCTGGCACCATTAGGGGAGATGCTGTTCTCAATTAAAACCAGCCCATTGCTTCCCCAGGCTTAATTAGAAGCAGGGCTGTACATTCTGGCACCAGCAGTATTTTCTTTTCAATTAATGGACTTAACAGGCAGCAGATGCCAGTGTCTTCCTTTCTCCCCTCTCCAGCAAGAATCCCTCCCCTATTTTAGAACCATCAGCAATGATTTTAAAAAGCCAGCTAATTCAGATACTGCTTCAAAAGCTGAGAATAATTGTAAAAAAACCCAAATAAATCCATGAGAAAGCCCATAGTAATCTTCCATCTTCTCTGTATTTTAAAGCAGGTGAGAAATGCTGAGCAAAAAGGAGAATGGTGAATTAAACAACAGTGCAAGCCATGATAGTCTAGGACTAACCCTCTTGTGTGACTTGCATTAAGTCCAATGGAAAGGCTGCAAAAAGACTGCAGCTAATTTTTCTTGATAAAATAATTCACACACTTCAACTTTCTTGCATTATTTCATTGACCATGAGTTGCACTGATCATAAGTTACTCCTCCTATTGGAAACTGTAAATTTCTAATCAAATGCAGTGTTGATTTTTTTATTCTATAGTAACCCTTTGTAAGATTATTGCCTCTGTTTTAACACTGTTGCCTGCTTTCATTAAACTCTGCACACCCTCCTCTCTTCAAATGACTATTCCTCTTTGGCTGGGATGTGCCAGACTTCTCTGCTCCAGATGTTTTGCTCAGGGGATCAGCAGAAATCCAGCACACTGACAGAAATCTTGCTTGGAAACTTAGCAGGGAATCACTGACAGCTCCGGATGACAACACTCTGTCCAGCCATGGGGGACTACAAGGAGGCTTCAGATATGCCTGATAAAATGCTGTCTCTCTGGCAGGCCTGGGCAGGAGGCTGTTCCAGAGGCAGGGATGAATCACATGTAAAATCCTGCCTAAAGCCCATCAGATAAAAACTTCCTTTTAAACCTCGAGGGCTAATCGCCGTGAGATTAAAGGATGAGTTCAGAAAACAGTCTGATATCTGTCCTACTCCTGTTTTGCTCCTGACCCTGTAAGTAAGGTAAGGGGAAAACCTTTTCCCCACCCCTTGGAAGTAAGGAGGAATAGAATGCCATAGCTCAGGAGCACCAAAATCCACACACTGAATTGCTGTGCCCTAAATCAGGGCTTCTGTTTTACAACAGTGAGCCACCACTGCTGCACACAGCAATCCTGAAACCCAACCATATTTAATGCTTGAGAACACCTATCTGTGCCAAGTTCCATGATCAATTTTGTGATGTGGAGATCCTTCTTTTACTGAGACTGCACTGGTGCCCAGCCCCCAGCTACTGTCCCCTACAGCCTGCTGCACCTGGCAAGAAATGGCAATATCTGACCTCCCTTGTTCAGAGTCCTGAACGCCTAAAATCTACAAAATCTCAATTTTAATTCAATTTCTAATCAATTTTATTTCTGAGCACTGTAGTACAAAAGGTCCAGCGTTCTCCTTTTCATGTCTTACAGCCCAGGCCAGCACTGGTGTGCATTTCCCAGCACAGAGCCAGGAAAGAACAGTTTGCTTTCCTTTAGTCTAACAAAACTAACTTGCCTCTCCATTAAGCAGCTGCATCAGATCATGTTTAAGAGAAACTGTCCTTAATTAATTTGATAAGATTAAATTTAATTTAGAAAAAGCATAGGAGCTGCCCAAGGGAAAATCTCCCTCCCCACTCTGTAACACAAACTGGTTTCAATTCCATATTCTTTTTTGTGGAAACTGTGAATGTGATAGATAGGGTCATTCATAGCATTAAAGAAGGGAAATAACATAATTATTGCTGACATCAAGATTATTATTGTCATTCCAGGAAAGCAGGGAACAATTGGGTAAAGAATAGCCAAAAGAGAAGGGCAAAGGGAAGGCAAATAGGGGAGTTTTTCATATGGTAGGTCCACTTTTTGCAAACTGAACTGAATCTGGGACAGTTTTCAAATCTAAAAGTTTGTTTACATCAGAACTGAGCCCTTTTAATACTTTCCTATTTCTACATTTATTTTTCTACTGAAAAGAAAACAAAGTATGTAATTACATTCCCTGTATGAGCAAACCAAAACAAACATATAAAAGAGCATTTCTCACAGAGAGAGAGAGAGAGAGAGAGAAAAGAGTCCAGAACTGTCCCACCCAAGTTTTAGACATTTACCTGAGATTGGAAACTTGCTGGATACCTGGAATCTGAAGCACATTGTGGGAGGCATCATTCTGGTTCTACACTCACAGCCTGCCCAGTGAACACCTCTTCCCAAGGACAGCCAGGACCAAGTTCTCCAATGAACCAGGAGGGAGCTCAGCTCAGTGCACTGCACACACAGAACAATTCTGCCCCTGGACATGAAGGTGACTACCACCACTTGATTTTGGTTCTCTCACTCAACTACTCCAACTAATTTCCTACCACTTGTATGACAGAAATCCAATTACATCAGTTCTGCTTGCTGTGACAATATCAGAAAAGTCTTTAAGCATGATTAATGCTGACAGGAAATACAGAGAATGTTTGATTTGCCTCTTTTTAATGATCCCTTTACATGTCTCATTCTTCCAAGCTTTATGGAACTCCTTTTCCATGTTGGAAGACTGAAACAAATGGCATTTGCAGAAAGCTTCCTGACCAGCACACCAGGAATCAAAAGAGGCAATTTAACTGAAAGAGCCCACTTTGAAGGAGACAGGAAAAGCTGCCACACACAAGATTGAAGAGGACTGAGGAGGAAGAGGAACTGCTTTGACACCAGGCTGCAGAAGATGGATTCAGTCCAGGAAATCACACTGCATCAGCTCGTGGTAAGGCTGGCTCAGGCATCCTAACTCAAGGATTTTTATTTGATGCAATCCACTTTGCAAATGCTAGTTTGATTTAGGAAATGCAACTCTGTCGAGATGAGAGTTACTGAGATGTTCCTGATGTTTTTGCTGACATCCCCTAAGAGCCCCTGTTTCAGAGCTGGCTGATGTGCACAGGGGCTACCAGAGCTCCTCTTACTCACAGCCCAGTCTCAAAGCCAAAGGCTTTATTTCAAGTCCCTCTAAGACCTCACCTGCCAGAATCATGAGAGAAAGTTCTTGAGAAAAACCCTTTGGCAAAAATCCACTTCACCAGGCCAAACTGACTTTTGTGTGAGTGAGATGAGAAGTGTTCACCAGAACATTTTAGGTTTTGTTTGGCAGGGACCTTACCTTGACCATCACTGTTACCACAGACTGGAAAAACGTCAGCAGTTCTCTCCAGCCTCTGTTTTTCACAGGGGCTGGTTTCATGGCAAGCAGGGATGGACACAGATCCTACATTTTTTTTGGAGGGGGAGGATGTAAAATAACATTGAGTAGAAAGGACAAAGGGGGACCACAACAATGCAACCATCTGGTGAAACATGGAGATGAAAGCACAGGTTAATTTGGATGGAATTATGTTTTTTTCATTTATTAAAAAAGTCACTCCAGCTCCCTTGGATTATTGTGAATGAAAAATCAGGGCAAAACTCATCTATTCTTCCCCTACTCACTAAATAAAGTAAAAATGCAGAGATCTAGCTGAGAACCAGCAAAGCCCCACTGCAGCATCAGTCAAAGACTGGAAAAAGAGCTTACACAGAAATTGGCCCATTACACACCTGTTAATTCTGGGAAATGCACACTGACAGTTTCTGGGTTTTACAGCCTCTCCACTTTGCTGTTTGTACAAGTGTTTATGCACCAGGGAAACAGGCTTTGAGATGGGAAAACAGGTACAAACCCATAAACACTAGCAAACAGGAGGTGTACAAGAGATTTGAGACAGACCCCTTCCAAGTGGCTGTTGTTCCTTTAAAATATTGGTGGGAAGGATAAGGAACTTTGGGATTTGAGCAAAGCTGGACTGTCCTGCTCTGAGCTAATGACAAACTTCCTATTGTAGTTCTCAGTGACAATAAGTCAGCTCAGTTTCTTAGCTCAAACAGCACTTTATGGGATCCAGTGTTTATATGCCCTTCAAACATAGGAACTAAAAGAAAAATGAATGCATGCAGTGAAATATAGGACTGCTCAAATATTATGTTTTTTATCTATATACACACATATATATACTTCAGGGATCCTAAACATTCAGTGTTTGTTCCTAGGAGTAGCTAAATTTGGAAATAAGAAAAGACACATAACAAATTGCTGCTAATTGTGCCATCATTTCATCAAATGCTAAACATTGCTGCCTGAGACACTGCCTCTTCTTTGCCATAGATCCAGCAGCAGGAGCTCTCCTAATAACACAAAAATACAGCCCAGCTGAATTCCTGAGATGGGAACACACTCTACATCCTCTTGCCACACCAGGGAAATGCATTTGGCAGCTGACTCCTACAGCTTGCCATTAAAAGAAAGGCCAAACATCCAAGAGCAGGCAGGAGAGCTCTTCCTGGAGTGAGCAATTTCTTTCCCCTGCTCATGATCCCAGAATTGCATTGTTCTCCTTGGGTCCATTCATCAGCTTAAAATGTGCCCAGCATATGGAGAGTGGCTGAATTTCAACTAGTTCCTCTGGAAATGCTCAAAGAACACACACCAAAGAAACCTCTCAGCATCTCCCAAGCAGACTTGGTGAGTCTGTTCTTAACACTCACCTTTCTGTAGCAGCAAAGGTAATTCTTCATTCCCACTGGCTGATTTAAACACATTTAAACACGAGTATTTAAAGAACTACTGAGTGACCATGAAAATCTTAGAAAACATGATCTCCACCATGTACAGATAAGAGAATGTGCTTTGATATTTCAGCTGATTAAATGACTGTCATCAAAAGCTTGTCCTGCTTTCCCATGCAGATCAGTCAGGGCAACAAAAGGGATCATCTGTCTGTGAAACTATGATACCCCCAGACTTTCATCACTGCTGCTATTTCAATATATTGTCTTCCAGCTGCCTAAAAAAAGGCATTTGAGTGAATGCAGACTAATCTAATACGTAATCTGTCTGCTTCTCAGTTGTAAAAGAAATTCACTGCAACGTTGGCTTAGAGGTTGAGTGAACAAACCTGCAGTGTGGCTGTTTATTGTGCCCTGACCAAGGAGCTAGCAGGGATGGAGTATGTGCTGCAACCTCCTCACAAACACCAGTTCATCTAATTCTCAGAAAAAAGATAACATTTAACTACTTAGAATATAGGAAATGGGTGATTTAAAAAAAAAAAACGAAACAAAACCCCTCTGGACTAGGTCTTCAAAACAGGACAGTAGCTGAAAGCTCTTGTACTGTTCTAAAAGATCACATTTTGTTTTTCTAACTAAATCCAAGTGTGGCTTTAATATGCTCTGCTTCTGATCATCTCCTTTGTCCTCTCCCTCACATGTAAGATGGACCTTTACCCTAAGACAAGTAGATCAATTTATGTGAAGTTCATGACCTCGTGTTTTGTACGGTGATGGTTTCCATACAGAACTCACACTTGCATTCAATTATTAACTTACTGTTATAGCTGACATTAGTTATTCTGAGAAAAATAAGTAACAAAAACGAATATAACAAAGCTTATGATTTTGAAAAGTTTTGATTTTTGGGAAACATGAGGCAAAAAAACCCAACAAAGCAGCAGAGCAGGGGAAGCAGTGAGTTTTAGCACATCTATCTACTCAGAAACTGAAGAGCTGCATTTTCAAAAGAAAAGGGCATATTAGCAGGTTTCTCCCAGACTTTTAAAATACAAAATCCATCTTGCTTATCCAATAATGGAAGTGCTCCTCTCAAAGGGGCATGAGAGAGATATGGGTGCACTTCCCAGCATAACCCTAGCAGTATTTTCATGTTGTGACAGAGAGCACCCCGAGGCAGGTTAGCAGTGCACCTGCCTGCAGTCTGTTGGGAACGTAAGGTTTGGACTTTTAAGTTCAAAGGCAGGCCAGGCAGCTGCTGGTTTTGTTCCTTCTAAGATTCAATCAGGGCTGATACACGCTCTGGCCATGACTGAAGCATCATCCTGGATTAAAAATGTGCTCACTCCTCTGGGTAGCCACACTGAGTTGTTCATGTTCTTCTGCAGTTGGACAGACAGAGTAATGCAGAATGGAAAGAGTCAAAATTGTCACCCCATCGAGTTAAGTGGGTGCTTGTTTTGGCAGGACAGATTGAACAGGTTGTGATAAAAAGAAAAGGAAATCAGCTCCCAGTTTTCCAGCAGTAACTGGGCCTTCACAGTTTAACAGCCAGCAAAACGTTTTTTGGGGAAAATACTCCCAAACCTGTGCAAAACAAGGTTACATGTTAAACAGGCTAAAAGAGTTTATATTGTGTCTCTCCTGTTACAAATCTAAGTATTACTTGTATCAGTTGGGCTTTATGCACCCAGTGAGAGAACTGTTCAGAAACGAACTGATTTCATTGTCAGGCTCTTTCACTTCCTTCCTCCCCCTATCCTCTCAAGTTACATCTTCCTTCATATCCTGTTCTAGCTCTATAAATCACTCTCCTTCTTGCATATCTATTTTTGCCTCGAAACTGCATTCCTCTCAGCCACAAATTTTTAAATTAGCAAGTAAAACCATAGGATTTCTCTGGCAAGAGCTACTCTACATGAACCCTGGCTGTTGACAGTTTGTGGTTGCTCTGCTCATTTAGGACCAGACTGCTGGCAGTACATGCACCTCATTCAGCTCCACGTGTTCTCTCCCTCAAAACCAGAGCAGTGTCCTCTCCCAGGTTCCTCAAGCCAAGTCAAACCAAAAAATACATCCTTTGTGTGACTAACCAGAGGCCAAAGCTGTGGAGATCCAGCAACCTGCACAAAGTTCTTCTGCAACATGCCTCACTGTGCAGGTGAAATAGTTTCTTGCCCAGTTTATCAGAGAGGATTCTCTGCAAAAGGTAGAGCTGATTAAATTAATAAAAGATATTCCAGGATGGAGACCTGCAGAAGGCAAGCAGAGAGCAGATCTCGTTCCAGGTACATTCAAACCCACTCTGCCACCCCCTGTGCCTGCAGGTCACCTGTTCCCTGACTGGGGCAGATCCACACCTGGGAGAGAATTCTCCTGGAAGAGATTTGGCATTGCCCCGAAACACGGAGGGGTCTGACAGTGAAGATCACTGCAGGAGCTTATTTCTCACCATTATATCCCTTGAGCAAGCAGGAAATACAAATGACAGGAATAACTGCTGCCCAGACTGTCCTTTGGAGGAATCAGGAATGCATTCATCTGCTTTATTAGCCACTCACACAAGGACAAAGCAGACAAACTGAATTTCATCTGGTTTTCATTTGAACCCTTAGATTTGAAGCACTTTTCTTCATGTTGGTCCCACTGACCTTGACACTTTTATATTTGTGATGGAATTTAGGTGGAGTCCAAGGATAAATTCTCTCTTTGCTCTCTGCTTTCTGTTCCTGTGATACTTAAAACTGGTGAGTAGAGAGCATCTTTGTGATAACCTTAACAAACAAACTTCATTTCAGATTTTAGATAGTAAGCAAATATAAATGTTTGTATCATCATCTGCTTCTATTTTACAGCTGCAAGTCACACATATTCTTTGGGCTTAAACCCACAGTATTTTGCTTTAAACAGTATTAGTTGTATGGCAGATAAATAAACACAGGGAGAGACAATTTATCTACATTTTCAGTGAAAGGTTCATGAAGTCCCTGCTATGAGGTAATTACAGTAACACAGAACTACAAAGGAGAAGATACTGTCCTCGAGTAAGCAATGAAAAACATAAAGAGAAGAGAAAAAACCCTCGATTTATCTTTCCACAGCACAGAAATTATACTGGGCACAACTCCTGGCTAAGTGACACAACTCCCATGGGCTCCAACAGCACTCTGCCTGGCATTTGAGGGGCTGGAAGTGAGGGGGAATACAGCATACCTTTACTTTCAACCAACCAACACAGAAAGCCTCCCAAGTGAAAAATTAAACAGGGAGCTTCAGGAAAAGAGCTGGCTCAACAAAACTGCCCAGGACCTGACGTCTCAAAAACACAGGGCTAGCAGACATGCACTGAAATGCCCACAAGGACCTGACTCCTGAGTTATGCTGTGATGGATCAGCCTTCCAGAAACAAGATCTGGACAACACGATGGGCAGCACTGCTCAGTTTGCACAGACAGAGTGAACACAGCTAAAATTGACAGCAATGAAAACTGAAAGTGCTACATAGGCTGTGTCAGTCCTCTGGATGATTACTGCTGACATCATCTACACACTCAAAACATCTAGACAAGACCAATGAGAAAGAGAAAATTGATTCTAGTGAAGACCTGGAACCTATATAAACAAATGCTGCCAGCAGTACAGTATAAAGTTTCCTCCCCCCAAGGGCTCTGCCCAGGGCAGTGGGGGAGTCACCAGCCCTGGAGGGATTTAAAAGCTGGGTGGATGTGGCACCTGGGGACACGGTTCAGAGGTGGCCTTGGCAGTGCTGGGTTAATGGCTGGACTTGATGATCTCAGCAATCTTTTCCAACCTAATGACACAGCAACAGAGCAGAGCAGGCTGTGCCTTTGCATGCACCATCACACAGCTGAGGGAAAAGAGTGTGAGATGTCACAGTAACAACTGAGATGAAGAAGAGTTTACCACACCCAAACCCTCTCTGTTATCTATTGCACAGGTGGGGTAAAAGGGGTCAGTTCTGTGTGTGGAGTTATTACAAAAATTATCTGCTAAAAAGGCTTTTTTGAAGGAAGCATTTATTTTAATTAATAAAAGACACAAAGAGTAACAATTAATTTACTTTCTCAGAATACCAGGACAGAGGAGAGGTATTTAAGCAGTACTACTTCTACAAAGAAGGAAACTCCAGTTCAGAGAAGTGACAGGCATCTTCTCTGAACTGTCTCATGAAATGAACTACCCCATAGAACCACAGGTCAGTAAACGTGTGCCACTTCCACAGACATGACCATAATCTGTCAAAACAATATTTTTACCAAATTTTGTACCTGGAACAGGGAAGTTTCTCAGTGTGCAAGAGTAGAACCGGGCCCACCTCCTTTGACTGAGCTGGGAGTGAGTGCTCAGGTGCAAAAGTTCCAGGATACCTTGACTAAGGCCCACAGCAGACCTGCCCCACAGGGAGCTGGTGAAATCCAGTAAAGACCAAGTAATGAGAGTCTCTTCATATAACCTTTGAGAAAGGACAACCCAACTGCCTGCAAGCAATCCTTTGTGGCTCCCAGAGAAGACAAGTGTGTGTTTTCACCCTACCAACCCACCCATCTCCTCTGTGAGATTAGCTTAGAACCCAGCCCAGCTCTGCTTCTCCTCCTTAAAAGAGGAAAACAACCCAGAATCACTGTGAGATGAGAATCTGTGTGCTGAAACTGCCTAAAGGTTATCACAGACATTTGGAAGAACTGGCTGGATTCTACCCATATGAAACACTACAGACAAGCACTTTTCTTTTTAAAAGAAATTCTCAGTTTGGAGGTAGTAGCTTCTACTGGCCCTTCACAGGCTGGCACTGATAATGACAGCACCTTGCTCTACCACTGGGCTGCCACTCAAAGCCATCACAGGGAGGAAGATGGAATAGTTCATTGATATTTATTGGTATCAGATTAGTATATAAATTAAGAAAGTACCTGCAGCCAAAATGTGATCCTCTACATTCTCCCGTAAATGCAATGCCAACAGAAAAACTGGCTGCAGAAATGCAGCCAAATCATTACTAAATATGCTTTTCTAAATACAGAATGGGAAGAAGGAAGAAATTCCAGGCCACTGCTCATCTCCTTGGTTTAAAAGGAGTCAGTAGCTGCCAAGGACTCTGCCTGCCTTGCCCTGTCAAGGATTTTTCCCCACTCCTGAGAGCCATGGGTAGGATCTTGCTGCCAAGTTCAGAACCCAGAGAGGAGTAAAAGCTTGGAGGAAGGGGCTGCTGGTTTTGGGGCACACATTTACACAGTAACTTACAGAAGGGATTTTTGGTCCACAGGCTCTTTGGGAAACATGTAGTGAAGCAGGGTCACAGGTTTACCACTGGTGTGCCCCAGGGGGTGATACAGGGCACACATTACATGTAAATCCTCAAGGCTATAGCCCTAATCTACAATGTTCATATGGAACTGTTTTTCCTTAATGTTTTTACTGTAGGAAAAACGAAATACTGCATGAACAGTAGCATATTTCAGGCCTGAACTTAAAAAGACCTTTTTCTCTGACTATAGGGGTATCCTGTCAAAGAAAGATGAGCAGACTGATCCAACTCTGAAACTTCCTCTCACTAGCCCCAGTGATTTCTTATTTTCATGAGTAATATTGAAGATGAGACTGTTTCCCACGAAGATGAGACTGTTTTTCAGAGCAGTGCTATTGACAGACATCCTTTTGCTTGGTTTTTGTTTGTGTGTGTGCTTTTTTTATTTTTTTTTTGCTATCCTTAAGAGTAACAAAGCTAATTCTAAAGCATACAGGGCATGTTGTCTTCATAGCAGAAAACTGACAGATGTTTCATGTGCTAGAAATAAACCTCAAGGATATTCCTGTGCTGCCTTCAATGAGTTTTGGCTTTATTTTTCATAGCAGAGGAAAATACAGGGTTGAGGTGCAGGTTTGGAGGATTCAGCAGAGTTTTTTATCTTCTGCAGTCCCTACAAGGTTCAATCTGACTGCTCCAGAGCTGGGACTGCTGCTGATGCAGGGGATCAGCAAATACCTGAAAAAGGGGCAGGACAGACACATGAAATGATATCCAAAGGGACAGCAACAAACACCTGCTTGCTCTGGAAACTGAGCAAAACCAAGGCAAATGACAAACCTGTGTGTGTGTCCCAAAGATGTGGAGGCTCCCAGTCCATGGCAGGAGGGTGGCAATGAGGTGGGTCTTTAAGCTCCCTCCAACCCAAGCCACTGTGTGGTTCCCTGATGCTGATGGACAGAAAACAAGCACAAACAGGCTCTGCCTTCCAACAACAGCCACCTGCAATTTCTGTCAGCCTGCAAATCCTTTGCTCAGCAGAAGCAGCTCAAAATCTGCTCTTCCAAAACCTCAGTAAAACACCCACCTTTGAAACCTGTGGAATTTTGTTCCATCTTTTGGAAATGATACAACTTCTAAAATGTTTTTAATTGACTTTGGTCAATGGTTTGTTTGTCTTTGCTCAGGGGGAAAGGAATTGAAGTTTCTTTCCAAAAGACTCAGTTTCACCAGTCAAGGCCTGATGACCTTAACATCAACAGGTTGGGAGTAGCCACAGCAGATAAATGATTATTAATAAACATTAATGAACATCAAACCTGAATATCAACCCCAAACATCACATTTAAGACCAATAAACTTGAGATACCTGAAGAATGAGGACAAAATGAGCATTAAGGTGAAGGGACCAATAGCCAACAGGAGATCAAATGCTGAGAATTGTGTCATTTAAGACCAATAAACTTGAGAATTTCTTTGGGGTTTGTCTACATAAATAAATAAATATGTGAAAAATCTAGTAAAGAGCCACGTGTGATGGAATGATTTTCACTGCACAACCTGGGCATTGTGTGGATTAAATGATTTCTACTGCACATCCTGGCCAGAACAACATCCTGGCCAGAATAAAGCAATGCCTTAATTCTCCAACACCAAAAAGATGTTGGAGAGTTTATGTTTTCCCTGCAGCTCCGGTGACACATCAAACTAAAGACATACAATTTTAAAAGTTACAAAACCCAGTGGATTTTCCCAGAGAACCAAATCCCAGCCTGCTTATTATTAAGCAACAATGGCAAAAACAGTAAAATTATGAAAATTTATGGTGAATTTTCATTTACCTTGGAAAGACCACGAGCCAGCTCCATTTTGCAGTGCAAGTCCTGCTGAGATTATTCCTTGCCAACATGAAGCTTGACACCAATAGCTCAGGCCAGTCTGTGCCCCTAATCTCTGCTCGCATAAATACCCAGATAATACTATTTCTACTATTAATAATGATAATAAAAATACCTCCCTTCCATCAGGCCCAGTGAGAACTCACAATCTAAAAGGCTGTCAGCCATGAAAATCAATCAGTGCTGGCAACCTCAGCCCAATCAGGGCTGGTGGAGGCAGCCTGCAGCAGCACTGGAGAGCTGCCAGCCTAATCCCTGGGCTGTAAATACAGAGCTGTGAGTGCCTCTGACAAGGGAAAATGAGCAGATTACATGGGGGGGTAACAGGCTTGAACTGCACCACCTCGTGAATGCTGGGGTGCAGGGGAGAAATCTGCCTCCCTTTGTACTCCCAAAGAATTGGTTTTGTTCTGATCCTTTGAGTAAATATTCTGGCAAGAGAAGTTACCCCTACACGCACTACTACAGCCTTACTCTGAAAGGAAGGGGGTGGCTCTAAGAGGGAAACTCTTTTGCCTTGTCCAACAGAAAAGAAGCCATTTGAAGGTTCTCAGCTTCCCTCAACTTCCCAAAACCAGCCTGGTCTATGCACTCAACAGCCACCAAAAAGCAGGTTTGCTTTGTGCTCCAGGAGTGGAGCCCAGATGGAACAGCACAGCTGGGGGCCTGCATGTTCTGCTGCATGTTCTGCTGCATGTTCTGCATGTTCTGCTGCATGTTCTGCTGCCTTCTCTGCTGAGCATCCTCTTGGCTCTCCCTTGGGCCATCCAGGAAGCAGTGCTCAAAGGGAGGAGATGGGCACTGAAGTGCACACACACTCAAACTGAGTACTCAGCATGGCTTTCCATGGACAAGGTATGCAGAAACTGAATGAAATTAAACTGACTTTAATGAAAGTGGCACTAAGTCCTGTTTGTTTGCCCTTGTGCTACTCACTCTGTGAAATGGTGCTCATGAGCATCTAACCCAAAATCCAGCAGTGAAGGGACCCCTGATGATGCACGGATTTGTATCATTCCTTACACCCCATCCAGAAGTGCTCGAGCATTTCTTGAGGCCGTGGCTTTAGCAGCACTAACACCAGAGCCAGTCTGGCCAGCTCTTCTCTGAGAATGAGAATGCAAACATTTTACAGAGCCTCCTCCTTGCTTGGAGAGCTTTGCTGACAGAGCCCGGGCAGAGGTCTGTGTGCTGCTGCCATCAGCCTGCATGTGTGCAGGCAGACAGTGCAGAAATGGAGGAAACACCAAAACCCTCCAGCACTCCCCGAGGTTTGGCCTCTGCTGCTGGACACCACAGCTTCATGATTTCAGTGGCTGTATTTCTTCAAAAACTTCATGCTCTTGTACAAAGAAGTGAACGCTTCAAAACGCTGCTTTACATGTCAGTGCTCACTCAACAGCTGTTACAGACAATATTCAGCCCTTATTATTATTCATGAATGTTCAATTGAACCATTTTTTTTTTTGTTTCCACAAATGTTAGGGAAATGGCTCCTTTCTCCAGAGCTGAAAGGGTGTTTGTGTAAGAACAAGAATCCCCATTATTACCTTGATGGTCATTATTCTCAGTTGTTCATTTCCTCCCTTTAGAAATTTAAATCATGCAATCAGAACAGAGCACCACCACCACCACCTGACTTGTAAGACACTCACTCACTCACTCCCAATTCCAGAGAGAAAATAATTCAAATAGGCTATTTTTAAATAACTGTTTATCCAAACTACTCCGTGAACCAATGTCATGTTTGCTGAAATCAGAAGTAAAATGGCTTGGAAAACAGCTCTGTCCACAGTGAACACTGGCATTATTATTTAGCCATAAGCTACTGAACAGCTTTATTTCTGAACAGCTCTGCAGAACCAGCCAGCATGTGTGTGGGTACTGGAGGTGAAATCAAAAGGATCATAAACTCCTTGAGAAGCTTGAGAAAAATCTCAACACTTTTAGCTCTAAGTATTTGCTTTTTTTTACTGCACCTTTAGTGAACATTATCCATCTTAGGGAGTTCAAATGAAATTTCGTGGAGTATTTTGATCCAAGTTGGCATTCTCCAATCTACTTATGTGGCAAATGGATTTATGGGATGTACAAACAGCAGATAAAGCACAGGCAACCTGTAAAGCATCAGTAGGAGAAACAGATGTTTTTCACCTCTTCTTTAGACTTGCTTTTATGCTTGATAAACTAAAAACTTCCCTATTTGAAAATAGCATTTGAGCAACAGAGTTAATCCTTTCTCTGCCTCCATGCCTGGAAAATAATCTTATAACTCATTCTGGAACTGAAAAGAGGTAGATAGGGAAGAATTTCTCCCCTGAGAGGGTGGGCAGGCCCTGGCACAGGGTGCCCAGAGCAGCTGTGGCTGCCCCTGGATCCCTGACAGTGTCCAAGGCCAGGCTGGACTTTGGGGCTTGGAGCAGCCTGGGACAGTGGGAGGGGTCCCTGCCATGGCAGGGGTGGAACTGGATGGGCTTTAAGGTCCTTTCCAACCCAAACCATTCAACGAGTTCTGAGAGTCTCATCTGTGTTGTTGGGCAACTCTGTTTTCTAAGTGAAAAGTGCAGATCCAGAAGAAAATCTGACTCAAAAAAGAGGTTTCAGTGGGCAGAGAAGAGGAAGGATCACTGCTTTACACACAGATAACAAACAGTTGCTCTTCTTAGGAGCACAAAGGCACAAGAAAAACACACAGAGCTGGGCTGGGGTCTCTCCCAGGCAACACATTCCCAGCCAATATGAAAATATATGATTAATAAACACCAAATTCAGAAGTATCAGTGTATCAACTCAGGAAAGACAGAGGATTTCAATGAGTTGAAGAAAGACCTTGCTACACCTGTGAGGAATTAAAAGGCAGATGAGAAACCTAGGCAGAAAAATATTAAATCAGGCACCCAGAGTGTAATCCTCACTGAACACATGCAGTGATGGGCTCTAAATTGGTCATTTCAGAACCCAGCTTTGGGAGTTAAGGAGAGTGCTGAATAAAAATGCCAGCTCAGTGCTCCCTAAGTGTCTGAAAGCAAGGAGAGTGACAAGAATTAAGATCAGAAAAATGAGATTGATAAGTATGATGGATGTACAGACAGAACAGGATTGTGTTTTCCTACCAGATGAAAAAGGATGCACCTGAACTAAAAGAAACCCTTCAGCCTGAAATAAAGATGATTAAGCAGACACATGGACAAGGGCTGTGGAATGCTGTAACACAGAGCAGATCCCTGAGGATCAGGTGCCCACTGTACCTTTGGGCACAGGAATGGGGGCAGCACATGAAAATTGCAGGTGGTCAGTTCATAGGAGGCCAAGGAAGTGGATCTTCACTCAGTATTTAGTTAAGACTGGGAAACTCATCTTCACAAAAAAGCTAAGAGGAACACAGAAAGAAAGAAACTGGAAAAATGAATGGAAGTAATAGCTGAAGATGTCACCTGTGGCTCAGGGAAGTCCCTGAGGATGGAACATCACCATGATAATTATACTCCTGCCCTATGCTGGTGCTGTTTTGCAGAATTTCAGTCTCGTTGCTGTTGGATACTGGGGCTAGGTGGACTCTTGTGGTCTGACACAAGACATCATTCTTTAAAATAATACATAACCACCCCAAAAAATCAAACAGAACTTAGTCAAAACAGATTTAAATTGGGTGTTAGTACAGTATCTGTGTACCACTGAAGAACCCATTCAACAGAGCTCATGTAGGAAAAGGCCTCTAGAAGAACAACCCAAAGTATGCCAACTCCCTCCAACATGCTTATCTATCTGTTCTGTTGTGTTTGTATACAGAAAGGATCTTACTTTCAGAATGCTCTGACATTATGAAAAGTAAGAAAAATCATGACAGAAACCTAGAGAAAAAATACATCTCTATTCCCCCACACTCTAAATTAAGCCCACTACAACAGCATTGCCAGAATAAGCTGTCTGAAGCATTAGCAGCTTTGGTTGGCTGGCTGAAAATCAGGGATCTGAATACATGTAGAGACATCAAGCACAGTTTTGCTGTTCCCAGCTCTGTGACCTGATGATAATTTCCCATAAGCTGTTATCCACCTGTACCTTGCACTGTCCCTTCATTAGTCACACCATTGGCATACGAGCTTATTCAGGCTGGAAAATCCTATCCACACAACATATTTCTGTTCTTATGATGATAACCTGAGCAACAGTCCCAACCACAATCCAACATGAAGCTTGTAATGAAAGGATTTCTGCATGTCTGCAAGTGCAAATGGCAACGCTAAAAAGGGAATTCAGAATGCAAAGACCAACCCCTGGGACACTGGCGGTAGAAATGACAAAGGAAATCAAGTACTAGAAATCAGGAAAAATACCTCTGTGATTTAGAGAAAATTCATAATTAAAACAAACTGGGAGAAGCCCATACAATCAAGGGCAAGAATCAGTTGTGGGGAGCTCTGAATTCCCCACAGGATTTGAGCTGCCATTCATACCCTGAAGTGATTTCCAAGAACCAATGAAACCCCACCGGAGGGAGAGGAACACAAAGAGGGAGAAAAGGAAACGAATACCCTGAAACTCTCCCAGCTCCCAACTGCAGGTGGTCACCCACACACACAGGGGGGAGTGGCACAGCCTCAGGGCAGGGCAGGGACAGGGCAGGGAGAGGGACAGGGAGAGGGACGGGGGAGGGAGAGGGACAGGG
>VYXF01004106.1:77108-108593 GCA_013397295.1 Polioptila caerulea
GACAGGGAGGAGGGACAGGGCAGGGAGGGAGAGGGGACAGGGCCAGGGCAGGGAAAGGGGCCAGGGCAGGGAAAGGGGGAGGCCACAGGACAGCCCAGGGGCCAGGCAGGGCTCCAGCTCCCGGCTGGCCGGGCAGGGCTCAGCTGGCAGCTGCGGAGCGGAGCCCTCACTGTGCTGCTGCTGCTGCCCATCCATCATCTGGGGCAGAGCTGGCCTCAGCACAGCCCCTGACAGACTTGAGCATCTCCCCACCCTCTGACAGCCTGCAAGGGAGGCAGCCTCCTGCCTGCCGTGCTTTGAGATCTGGGGTGAAAGCTGGGGGAGAACAAAGAGGCCCTGATGATTGATAACAGCTTAATATCTCTGTGCAGCTTTATCAGGCTCTTTAACTAATGACTTAAGCAACTTCACCTCTACAGAATCAATCATCATGTCATAAAAGTCTGGAAGACTACAAAACGAAGTGCCTGCCCCAGGGATATAGAGCAAGTGTCGTGTTTAAAGTGAATCTAATTCTTCTGGGGGTCCCTGGATGTTACTTTTTACTTTCATGTCCCTTGGAGATATTCAGAGATGGAGAGAGACTCAGCAGGAGAACCCAAAATTAGTGCCTTCCCTTAAAGAAATTATTCAAGTAATATTTAGTCTTCATCACTCAAAGACACAGAATTGAAAGATCCTGAAGCTGGCTGTCCATTATTAAGAGAGAAATAGCTAAGAAATTTAAAGAAAATGACTGATGGCAGCAAAGAGAAAGCTCCAATTAAAAATAAATAAGTTCCTAATTCAGGACTTGGCAGCTCTCTTCCCTCAGCAGAAAGTGAATAAAAAAAAAATAAATATTATCCTACTCTCTTCTGTACATAAAGAGGAAAACAAACCCTTCTGCATTCAGCCTGGCATTCTCTGAAGCCTCTTCTTGCTGGCAGAAGAGCTGAGCAAGGGCTCTGAGGAGCACACAGAGCTCTGCCTGCTCCTTGTGCAGGTGCAGTGGTGTCACTGCTGCTGCCCCTGCACCAAGGAACCCACTCACACCTTTCCTCCCCCTTTGGTCATTCAGGCAAAAAACCATTCTTCTAATTTAGGAAAAGGAAGATTTTTCTCAAACTGGGTCAGACACCTAAAAGTGATCAAGGCTTAACTTCCTGAGCAACTTTAAAAAAAGAAGAACACCATATTCATGTTCAAGCTTTTGTAACCCTCGCCTGGGTATTTATGTGACAATGACTTCAGCTGCCAATTGCACTGCTGCACACAGCCAGGTGAGATCATGAGAGCTTTTCTCTCCAGACAGGAGATATTTGTACAGTGCTTTGAGTTTTAAACTGTTTCTATTTTGATCCTGTTTGTAACCATACTAACCTTTTAACAGCAGGGCTCCTGCCAAGGATGAATTACTTGCCAGATCTTTTTATTTTTTTTAAAAAAGCTCAAATCTGATACAAGCCCTGGATTCTTTTTCTACTGCTTTCCTACAGTATATAATTCCAACCTCCCCCCGTCCATAAACTTTCCAAGAACTGTATTTAGACAAAATCTAAACTGGCATATTTTCCATACACTCCATGGAAATATTCCTAACCTCTCTTGCAGGCAGCTGAAGACGTGCTTTTATCTTGCCATGAAGTCACAAAGTTTAATTTGCAACATCACAGCTGTTTCTATGGCAACAGATGGTGACATCAAACACAGGATCATGACTTCACTACAGGATCAAGAAGGATTAGCTTTGCACTGAGGAAGTTAAGATCTAATACAAACAAATAGCTACAACAATTGCAAAGAGAATTTACAGTGTGATAGTTTACTCCCTGTGTAAATGTTCCTCTTGTTTACTCCAGAACGAAAATCCCTTTAAATCAACCAGCTGTTTGTAAATGAAGCACAAATGGATTAGCTTTAAAACAAGCTCAAGGGTTTAAGATGGGGTTTGCACATGTACCCAGCTATGACTGCACAACCCATGACTTCCACCCACATTTATGAAGAGGCCAGAATTACAATATCCTTCCCTTGAATAACCTCAAGGGCTTTCACCTGCCCTAAGCAGGTTATGAGTGCAGCATACCTGCATACAATTTTTACTGAAACATCAGCTTTCAGCACTGCTTGTTACCCGTGAAAACCTTGTGGGGGCAGTTATTTAATTACCTGACATATTATCTTTCCAAACATAATCCTTAAATGGATGAATCCCCTGGCCTTTCACCTTTCCATTACCAAAACAGGACCAAACAGAGGGGTCCCAGCTTGAAAGGCCCCTCTAGAGACATAATTTATTATTGATGTCCCTGCTAGAGGCAGCCCTGGGTGGGAGAGCACGTGCAATCCAAGAATCAGCTTCTCCCGAGGGAAAACACAGAGATGGATCTTTCCAGGACACAGCTGAGTCTGATGGTGGGTATGGAAATCCACATTCTGCAGCTGCTGCAGGGACTCTTACAGGTGGGAGAAGGGACAGAAGCCTTAAAGCAGCAGCCCAGGGGGAAGCTCCACCTTGGGAACTGCCTTTTCATCAGAACTGAACCAATTCTGCTCCTCTTTGCTGGGTTCCTGGGCACAGGCCCTCAGCAGATTCTGCTGCTTCTGCACCCCACACCCTGGGCTGTGAAAGTGCCCAGGCACTGACACACGTTTTTCCCACTACAGTAGATTCCAAGTCTTTCAACAAGTGGGAATTGGCTTCCCGAGAAGCATTCCCAGGAATTCTGCTGGGCCACAGCCCTGTCTGTGTCTCCAGAGCCTGTCTGTGCCAGCTTGGACAGCCTGGCTGTAGGCTGGGCACTGTGAGTGTCCCCACCATGGCAGGGCCTGCCTGGACAGAGCCACCACCACAGGCTGTCAAAGGAGACCTCTGATTCCACACCAAGCCCCTCTCACACCTCTTTGCTGAGATGCCAGCTAGGGAAGGCAATTCTGTTCCACTGTCAGAGTTTTCTTTCACACAGACACTTCTGTTAGACTGCCAGTCCTGCTGCAGAGAGCAGATTATGCTGATTAGCAGAGCCCTTCAGGAAGGGATGGTTTTGAGCAGTTCTCTCCAGAATTAAAGTCAGACAATAGGCTGAAGCACACAGCAGGGCAGGAGAGTTATTTTAAATCTTCCCATCCATTTCATAGGTTTGCAGAAGCTCTCTATTACTGGTAGAGGACACAGCAGCTTTGTTGGACAATCCTTATCAATGTTAGTAAGGATCAGCTGACCTTAAGGAACTCACCTAGGTAAAGACACGAATTTTGCACATGCACAATTAAAAGCAAAATAGATCAGGAAAGCAATAGCATGTGGGGAACTGTGGAGACTGGTGGAGGGGGACACATCTGTTAGATTCACTTCCAGACACATTTAGTTTGAGGGAACAGATTTTTTGACCTTCTTCCACATGTACTTATGTGACAATGAGAAATACTTCAGACTATGTTGGTCACCTCCACTTTTCTTTTCCTGTTGCATCTCAATTCTAACCAGCTTCCCTCACATTCCTATTGAGCCCAGCTCCTACTCCTGAGTAACACAATCAGATTCTGTCTCCTTCCCAAATACTTCTAAGAGGAAGTCAAAAGCTTCTCACTCCTAAAAACCTGTTGTTCAGAACTAAAACCATCTTTACCTCAAAGCAGTTATAATACAGTGAAACAAAAGACTGACTACAGAGAAAGGCAGAAAACCTACTACCTCAATGCTGCAGGCATTTGACAAGCCATTTAAATTCTGCACCTCAGCAGCCAGAAACAAAGCCTGGTGGTAATCCACCCTCTCCCCTGCTCCTTGCCTGCTCAGCTGTCAGACAGGGCACTCAGCTCACCCACAGCAGACTGCTCTGCCCAAAAACTCAGCAATTCCTCTGGCAGTGATGGGCAGACCCACAGAGCAGAGCAATGCTCCCATCCAACACTGCCTTGGGGAGCAGAAATATCAGAGAGACTCCAGAAGCACAGGTGCCTCACTGGTGTGAAGGGAGGAAACATGAGGAGATCTAAGTGTTTGGATCTTTTTTAGCCCAGGCAACAGAAGGAACATCCACTGAGCACACAGTTAACAAAGCTGAAGGCACCTACAGAAAGAGCCAACTTGCAGAAAAATATTTTGCAACATCCGTGAGACCTAGAAGCATTCAAACTAAGACATAAGTGTTCCCCAAATGATGAGCAGGTTCTGGGATGAGCTGTGTGCAGGAACTCCCAGTCCAACCCTTCCCTAGGTCTGAGGAGGAGGAGGAGGATTGCTCCTTCCCCACCAAAGAGAAAGCAAGAAAAATGAGAGTTCCTGCACAGAAAGCAAGAAGGGTTGTAGGACAAACTCTTGTGGGAGGTTTCAGAAGTACCCACTAAAGCCCCCTCCTAACAGAAGCCAGGCCTGAGCTGTCAGAGGAGAGAGTCCAGCACTGTGAGGATGCTCCTGATGAGGAATGGTCTGTTGCAATGCTGCTTTACCACACACTCATAAAAATTATTAGGAGGGTTTGTGGCCTTTGACCTTCCTAAAAAGACATGCTTAAGATCCACGTTTCTTCTAAAGTGGCTCTTAAACTGAATCAGGTGCCTGTGTTTGACCCAGTTCTGCCCACTGTTCCCAACAGAGCAGTGCTGTCTCCAAGCCCTGACCAGGAGATGAACCCAGTGCTGAGGCTCGCTGGATGTGCCTCCTCCAACTCTGTCTATTCAAGCATGACCTCCAGAGGCTCACATCCCCATCCATATTTCATATTCTGCAGATGTTTTTGCCCCCCACTCTTGCTGCCTGGTTTTAATGCACCGCTGGGCTCTGTACAACCCCCACTTAAACACATTTTACTTCTCGTGGTAAGCAAGCAACAAGGTGGAAAGCAAAACTGAAAGGCCTGACAGTCCCAGCTTCCCACTGACATACTCCCTTGTTTATGCCAGAAAGCAGGAGCTCTAAGTGACAAGAAAGCAGCAGAGAGTGCACGAAATCATTTAAAAGGTAGCAGTGATGTGAGAGCCTTCAGCAGGCCAGAGTTGACATTTGTCAGCCTGGGAGGGTGGGATTGCATTAAGCTACATTTCATTAGGAAAATACTCAGAAACTATTAAGGGGTCCCATGTGGCTGCTTCAGCACGTTTAATTTAATGTCTTTCCTCTCCAGTGACCAATCCACCCCCCACCTTCTTACAAACGATGACTTGTGGGTCTTAACCTAACAAGTGAAGATATGTTTGACCCATTAGTTCCCCTATTTAAAGGCTTTTGTTCACCTTTAGTAGAGAGCTCAAGCCACAGTTTTACACTGAGGCTCCCGATCACAGAGGCAGATGGTGTCATAAAAACCCACCTCCCCCTACCCCATTTATCCAACTTCTGTTCTCTAGCTGACACTCATTCTTTAGGCACCATTTTCTAGGCACCAGATCCCCCCAGAGCTGGAGCTGGGGCAGGGGTATCTGAAATGCTGGGCAGGTGAGTGTGTTAGAAGCTGCTGCTGCTGGCCTATTTCTTGGGAAAAATGTCCCAAAAGTCAAAACCCACATTCCAAATGCAAAAGCCTCTCTGAATATGTAAAACCTCCACTAATATTTGGGGAATTAGAAATGAAGCAACAGACAGAAAGTATTTTGTCTTGGTACTACAGTGCCTATGTCTGTTTTAATTTTTTAAGCTTCCTATTCTCATTGCCCAGATCCAGTTTCCCCACCCAATGTCTGCATTTTCCCCTTCCAGAAAGAACTGCAGGAAAGATAATGAATCATGACTCTGTTGGCTACAGAAGAGGATTTCCTAGTAAGCTGCAAAGTTCACAACCTTCAAAATTCATCTCTTATACTCCAAAATGACTCAAAAATAAAGCCTGCAGACTTAAGGAATGGAGAAAAACAATCAAAACACAAGAAGTCTCTCTTTTATATTACTTTTCCTAGAGCTAAAGGGAGGGAAAAAGCCCCACAAACCTCAGGCACTCAGTTCTGAGGAACTGTCAAGAGGCAACATACATGTGCACTAATAATAATAATTAATGGACAATCTTGTTAGGCATCCTGTCTCATAGTCAATGAGCAAAATCCTTACAGAAAAGGTTTCCAAAATCTGGTTTAATTTTCAGAAGGAAAAGAGGAAGATTAGTATTGTGACTTGCTGGTCAAACACCCAAACTGCAGAGCAATATCCATTTCATTGCTGCTTAGGGTCAGCAGAACATCTCTCCTCCCTCTGTGCTGTGGCTGCAGAGCAGAGCATGGGCAGTGTCTGAGAAGGGCTGCAGGCAAGCTCCTGGCCCAGCAGAGTCTCACTGGCTGAGCTCTAATGCCATGACATGTACAGCAATGAGCTTTTATTGATTTTCTATTTGGACCTGCCTCAAACACTCAGGCCATCCCTCTACAGGAAAAATAAAAATTAAGTGGGAATGTAGGAAGGACAAATCTGGTGCTAGGTGTAACAGTAAGGGAACAAACAGTATTTCAGATCTTCAAAATAAATGGAGTTCTTTATCTAAAAACAGGGGGGAAAACTATAAAAAAGAAAAATATTCAGAACTAAAAGAAACTATCAATACTGAAACAGAGAAGGAGCTACTGTAAAGAGACATTGGCTCAAATTTTCAGTTGAATCTGTTCCAAGACACAATCTTCTTTGATTACTCTCTGTAGCCACAGCCAGTTCTGCTGGCACTCACACAGGAATCCCCAGCTCAGCCAACACTGGAAATCCACCCTGTGAGCATCCTTCCACTCTGGCCCTGTGGGAGAGGCACCAAGGGCCCTGCAAGTGTCCTGGGGGAAGTGGGCACTGCTCAGACTGCCCTCTGTGACTGTCACCAAACAGAGCCTGGAGGGAAAGCCCCGACTCCTTCCCTGGTCAGCTCACTCCCCCTGCAGAAACCTGGGAGTGTCCCTGCTGGGAATCTGCGTGGTGGGACTGCCCAGGGACTGCAGGGATGGAATCTGTGCCAGGCCTGCAATGTGCCCTCACTTGTGGAACAACCCATCCATGGGGTCTGTCAGCAGCACAATCCAGGGACCATGGACTGAGCTGATGTAACCACACAGCCTCGAGCAAAGCAGAATTTCCTGTGTGTGAATCTAGACCAGACTCCAGCCTGAGCACTCAAGCCCCAGACTGCCAGTCTAAAGAGTCTCCTCCACAGCACAAAAATCAGTGGTGATTGCCCCAGCTGAGAAACACAACAGCTCATCATGGCAAGGCACTCTGTGGAAGCCTGTCCCTTGGGACAATTCCCAGGCAGCTGGATGTCCCCAGCTGGGCAGACCCACCCGTGGATCCTGTGCATGCCATGACTGCCAGCAGCCCTGCACTGCCCCTGGCTGCCCCAGACCTGCAGGGCTTGCAGAGCCAGCCTGGGTCCCAGGGCTGCAGGTACAGCTGGGGCAGGGCAGGGGCAGAGTGCTCCTGGGAGGGCTCAGAGGCAGGCAGGGATCAATTACCCACAAGGACAGCACAATCAGCAGCAGAGGGATCAGCATCTCTGCCTCCTTCCTGCACACCATTTATAAAATCCAGGGCAAGGGATTGAACAGTGCCTGGGCTCAGAGGGCCATAAGATTTGCAGTGAAACTGGAATGACAAGCAATGCTGCCTGGGGCTGTGATTTACCTGACTGCTGCTGGCCCTGGGCAGGTCACCCAAACTGGACAGTGTGCACTCAGCTTCACTGCACGGGCAGGAGGGAGCTACAAAGGTCTCAAACAGGTCAGATTCAGCATCTGTGTTTTTCAAGAGTCATTGCTTGTGGTCTTGAGGCCAGATTTTGCCTTTTCCATGAAAGCAATCTTTCTCACCCTTTCTGCTGTATTTTTTCTTTTTTGGTTCATACGAACACGTGAGGGGAAATTCAATAATTTGTGAAGCGTTAATGTATAGAGAACATGCTCCAGGCTACTAATAGGTTATTAACAGAGCAAAAATTGCTGCAGATTAGAGAATATAAGCATGCTGCCTAATTGCAAAGCAAAATGTCTATCACACTGTGTGGCAGCTGAAGTGAAATACGTGTCCTGAAATCTTGGTTTTCTTTGCATCACTTATCAGCTTGGTGAAGTGTCATGATAATCCACAGAAGCAGTCATGCAACAGTGGGGAAATTCAGTGAGAAGGTTTTAAAGAAAAGGTAACACACTAATACCATAATCCTGCTTCTATTCTGTCAGGTAAGATGGATTCTTGGAGCTCCTGGAAAGGTGTTTTACGCTAAGCAAGTATTTGGCATTTCCCCTGACCTGCAAAAATTAAGAACAAAATAAAAGAAAGAGATGGATTCGAATCACAACTGATTAAGTTCGCCAGAACTGTGGTTAAAGACCCTGAAGAGACCCTGCTAACAAGACAGATTCAACTGCACCTAAAACTTTATTGAATTACACATTTTCCCAGACAAACATTTTCCCATAAACTCTAAGCTAATTTCCCCCCCTCCTGCTCTCGTACCCTATTCCAGGGCCTAAGTTCACCACTTTTTCTAATACAAGCATGAGGCTCCTTGGCTGAAATTTAGGACCATTAATTCTCAGGTCATGTTTCCCAAGTACTGGAACATGCAACAGCAGCCCCCCAGAGCAGCAGCAAAAGCTGCAGTGATGGAGCTGACAGCTGCTGTTGTCAGGGGATGGTCTGCATGCTACCTCTCCTCCTTAATCCCAGCCCTTGCCTGTTTGTCACCCCTCTGAATGAGATGACAAGTTCAAACAGAGGCAGTCATTAATTACATGGTTTGAAGCCAGCTCAACACAGGAGCTCAAATAATCAAGACTTTTCAGCACTGCCACAGCACAAATGATGCACAGCCCCCTTCAGAACTGTGTCCTGCCCAGATGTTCCTTTGTCTCTGCAACTCTGAGCAGTGTTGGGAGGGCCCAGGACAGGTTTAGGCACAAGAGCTCTGACACTGGGCAGTGTGGCTGGTGACCTTTTTATCCTGGTCCCTCACCAGCCTGGTGCCCAACTCCCCAGAACTGCTCCACACAAGGGACAGACAGCAATGGGCTGGTTCAGTTCTTCTCAAAGGGAATATCTTCAACAGCCTGGAGAAGCTTCTGCTCCTCCTAACTACCCTGTTCACAGGAGTTAGAGATCTTTCTCTCTGGCAATGACTCCTAGGCCATGGATATTCAACTCTGCCACAGAGCAGAGTGTGTGAAATGACAGGAGGTGGCTGTGCTGGATCCCCACCTCTCCATATCCACAGTCACCCCCTGTCCCTCCCTGCAAAGCAGCTTCTAGAGAAGGCCTCCAAAGAGCACACAATGTTCAATGGTATGGTATGTTGACTGCTGTCAAGAAAGTCCAGGTAATGAAATATTGCTCATTTAATGCTGCCAGAACGTGTGGGGACACAAATTCAACACGTGGGACTGTGGGAATTGGAGAGCTGAAAAGAATGAGCCCAGTCTGCTGCCACTGCAGGGGTGGGGAGGGGCACGATGGCAGGTGACAGCCCTTGGCCCTGCTGCAGCCAGCAGGGTGCCTGCAGAGGCACAGCACAAACCTGTGTGCTTAGGGATTCACTTCTCCATGAGTCAGTGCCTGTGCTGGGGCCCAACTGCCAAACTGCATGTGGTGAAGACAGAATTCACACAATTCATAGGATTCACAGAATTCACAGAATTCATAGAATTCACAGAATCACCAGGCTGAAAGAGACCTTCAAGATCATTGAGTCCAACCCATGCCCAGCACCTCATCTAGACCATGGCACTGAGTGCCACATCCAGTCTCTTTTTAAACACACCCAGGGATGGTGACTCCACCACCTCCCCCAGCAGAACATTCCAGTGCTTTATCCTTCTGCTTTTGCTGTTTCTCTGAGCACAGCAGGGCAGATGTGGTCAGTGTCACTCCCAAAGTCTCTAACTGGGACAACCACCTCTGGAAAGAACCACAGCAATGGTCACAGAGCTGCTGGGAGTCACTTGTTCCTCTGCAGGCAGCTAGCCTGTGTTTGGTTTCCCAGTTGAACCAGTACAGAGCATCCCATTTGTCCTCTGCAGGGCACTATGGGCACATCTGCCTGCAGAGCAGAGCAGAGCAGAGCAGAGCAGAGCAGAGCAGAGCAGAGCAGAGCAGAGCAGAGCAGAGCTCCCCTGCCCTGCCCTCCTGCCCCAGCCTTGTGCCCACGCCAGCACGGGCAGGTGAGGACACATCAGGCAGTGCAGGAAGCACCTTGGCACACCTTGCAGCTCTGGGGCAGCCTGACCATCTGTTCCTGTGAGCAGCCACTCTGCTGATGGGCTGGGATTTCTGGGACGGGAATTCTAAGCTGGTCTGTCCTGGTTTGCCCATGGAGACAATGCTTACACTCAGGAGCCTGGCCCCTGGGGATTATTTTCTGTTTCAGTCCTTGTTTCCCCACCTTGCAGCCTCACAGAAGTTAGCAGGATAACTGACTAGCTCTGCTGTGCACAGAAGCTCTTGGATGTTAAATCCACAACGTATCTGTTTCCTACACAGGAACTCTAACAAGTAGGCTGCCCTCTATACTTTCTCTTTTGTCAGGCATATGGGCTCCCACATTATGCATGCAGGCTTTGTATAGCTGCCTGTTTCTCACACATAAATACTCATGAAGGAGAGGCAGTCCATGCATCTTTAGTCTGCAATTCAAATTATGTCTCATTTTTACCAGTGGAAATCCACTGTGGTTTAGTGAAGGCAGCAGCCACTCTGTTACACCATGCAGGAGTAGCATGCTGCCCTGGAATATCAGGATCTCTACATTGTGTATTTTTCTAACAAAAGGAATCCATTAAAAAGTCACACAGAGATGACAATTAAAGCTTTTCTCACCAGTAGTTTACAAGGACACAAATCAGTTCCCAGGCCATGGAAAGTCACTTGTCTCAGTCCCATGATTATATTAACACTTTCCATAGATGCCAGCATAGCCTCTATGTCTAGATGCATTGAAAATATAAAAACCCCCATTTCATTTTGAATTTAAAAAACAATGGCTATGTCTGATAATGTTTTAGAGTCAGTATCACGTGGTAGCAGCTCTACTGCTCAACAGGTAAATGATTTCTGTCTGCATTTACAGTGATATGGATTTATCACTTCAATACATTTCCTAAAAGGGTGACATTTTTCAAGTAGCCCTTCAAAGAAGGCTTGGTGAACCCCTGTTTGTTTTTAACACTGAAAATTATGGAGAAGTTAAAATCTGCAGCTCCTGTTGATCTTGCAAGTGCTGCAGACTCTGAGCACACGTGAAGGTGCCCTATGAGAGAACTGTACCTTTGATTTGCAGGCACAAGAAAGGGGAAAATGACAGAAATGGAATTCTAGGTAAGAGAAGATGGCTTTCACTCAGCAGTCACTTAGGAAACATGATAAAGCTTTTCTCCTCAGCTGCTGTGTGGCAGCTCTCATTCCACCCCGAGTGCTTTACCTGGAGCTGGGGCATCCCTGAGGGCACCACTGGGCCTGGCAGATCAGAAAAAAAAAAGTGCAAGAGCTGGAGGAAGCCAGAGGGTGCAGCCCCACGGCTCAGCCCACGGAACAGAATGTGACAGATGGCAAGGAAGGGCTTCCCAGCAGCAGGACAAACAGCCACAAATGCCACGAGCTGCACAGAAGGGGAGAGGGAGGGGATAAAAACCCCCCAACAACACAACACTCCCTTGGAGCACATCCACTTACCTACACCATGTCAAAGGAGGAAACACGTGCACGTCAGAAGACATCGAGGAAACATGAAAAAAGAAAAAAAAAGAGGGAGCAAATTAGTTGTAATTCCCATTGGCTTGATGACAGGAGCTAAGAGCACCCCCCAAACTCACACTCAACCTTTATTACAGTGAGCAAAGTTTAACAAAATCATCTTCTCCAGGGCTGCCTTTTTGCTGGGTGTTAGTTTAGCAGGAGTGTGATGCATGCAGGTGAAAAAGCAGAGAATTCAAACCAAATCCTGAGTGCACTGTGGGTGGAACACAACTCCTCTGCAGGGCTCTCAGAGGCTTCCCACCCACAGCTGCTTGAGACTCAACACAGGTGGCCTGGGCACACAAAGGCCTCACTTTCCCTGCATATCTCACTGACTTTGGGTAAGCTGTTTTAGGAACTTGATTCCTGTTGAGTCCATTAATTCTTAGCTGTGCTAAGTCTGGAGCAGCTTGCAAGAGCAGACAATCATCAGGGGGAAAAATTGCTTTAGGGGAAAAGGAAAATAAAAGACAGGAATATGAGTAATTTTAAAAAAAAAATCTGTCTTTTGCATTGTTGGGTTTTTTCCCTCATTGAGGCTCCTGTTACAATGATATTTATTTGATACAATATAACTTTATTCTTTCACTCTATTGCATGATAGAAGTCTTAATTCTTAACAAAGATTTTGTATGAGAGCAGCCAGCTCTCACTTCCAATAGTTGCAGTAACTCACAACCCACATTTCTGTTGCAAATGACATCCACAGGTAATAGGATATGCTTTATTAACCTTGACTGCAAACATTTAACTGCAAATTTCAGTTTCTGCTTTCCTTCCTTAAACCATGGATTGACATTTCCAACAACAAATGACCATACCATTGCTCCCCAATGCCTTCTTTCCCAGAGTCTTTCATTTTTGTCTTCTGATTCCTGCCAAAGCTTACCATGATTTTATCTTGAGGCTTGCCATTGCTTTTATACAAAACTTCCTTGTCACCTCTCTGTTAGATCAAACTAACCCATCCTCATTAAAAAAATAGCCCCCACCTCTCAGGGCATTCCTCCAGCCCTTCTGTGAGCACAGGAGGATCATCAGTTTTCTATTTTGGCCAGTCTCAGAGCTGGGGCAGCAGCTGACAGAATTATGAGCAAAATCCAAAACAAACAGCAGTAAGTAAATCCTTTGCAGTATAGAAACATTGTCACCTACAGAAAGCTCTGCCTGGACAGGCACAGTGATGGCAGGCTGGGCAAATTCAAGGAAAAATCCACTGAGAATTACTAAATACAGTTGGAACTGCATCTAGGTCAGGAAATTGTCTTTACCCGGGGGAAGGAGCAAACACCCTTGCCTTGTTTCAGTTACCTGCAGCTCTCTTTCTGACCAGCACTGAAGACATTGAGTTAAGGTGAACCCTTAATCTGACCCAGGACAGCAATATCCTGGCACTCAAAGGTTGAAGCCTGGCTGTTCTCCAGGCTCTCTGTAGCTAGAAATCAGGGCAGGGGCTCATAAGAACAAAAGGTGCTAAGGAAGAGAAAATGGGAAAAAAAAACCAACCCAAACAAATTAGAGAGAAGAGTAGAACTACTCCCCTTACTCCATGGGATTAATCAGGAAAAAAAAAAGTGCAACAAACCACATCATCCAAAAGCAACTAAATCAACTCTCTGCACGTTTGGCTCAATCAGTAATATTTGAATTTTGAAGGAAAGATCATCCAGAGCCTAAAGCAAGAAGCTTCCTCTATGTAACCAGAGCAACGAGGGCTGGAGCCGTGGGTCAGGCAGAGCTCAGCCTGCCTGAATGGCAGGGGCAGGGTAAAACCTCAGTGCTCCATGGCCCAGCACTGGCCAGGGAAGGGCACTGCCTTCCCAAAACAGCCTTTCTGCACAGCTCTGGGGCCACACATTGAAAATCAACCAAGCAAATGATGACCCTCTGCTCCCCAGTCTGAAGGGCTTCCTTCCCTCATCACCAGCAAACATCATTCTGTGTCACTCTCTGTTGGCCAAACCAGCATTTTCTTTGCATTTTCCCGAATTTTAACATAATTTACAAATGAACATGAGCAACTCTTCCTGGCAGGCTAGGCTAGGCACAGCACTGGTCTTTATTAGCAATACCATTTCAGTCTCTGCTATGCATTTTGGCTCTGCTGACACAACCCAGCCCTGACTCAGGGCTCCAGACCCACGGCCTCATTAATCAGGATAAATGTTCCTTTGTCTTTACAGGGGAGGGCTTCTGCAGGATTCCAGCTGCACAGATAGAAAGAAGGAGTGCTGCTGGCTGCCTTCTGCAGTGTGTTAGAGACACCTGAACAGTCCCACAGCCAGGCACTCAGGGGAATTAAGGCTGGACTCATGTGGCATTGCCAGGGAAATCACGCCAGCTCTCCCAGCTTGACAGATGCAGCAGGAGCAGCAAGGGGGCAAAAAAGAGAAAAAGCTGTTGATAGGATGAAGAGATGACAAAATTAAACATCTACCATGTGAACTTCTCCCTAGCTTAGAATCAGACTAATGTTTACAGCATAGCACAAAACCAACACAATATGATTGAAACTCCACTTAAATCCCTATCTTTTTGCGTTTTTAAAATCCTAATTCCCACTTCTATGAGGACAAATGAGTCCTCACACACAGACCAGGTATCAGCCAACTACACTATGAGGGAACAAAGCCCAGTTAGCATCCTCCACTACAAGGAGTTTCCTATGGAAAATAAATAAAAAGGCAATGTTTTCTATCTACCTGGGCCTCAGCTGGCTGTGGCAAGACAGCAGAATTCCTTGTTTCAGCATTTAAGCAGGGTTTTCATTCAAAGCCTTGGGCACAGAGTGACAAACAGCTCAAATAATTTGATGGCTCAGACTCAAAACGATATCATCACTTGGCAGTTCTACCAAGTGTCCCCTCTGTTTTGGAGACATCCAAGAAGCCCTGTGGGCAGGGATGAAGAGAGCAGAGCAGGGAATGCTCTGGGTGAGCTCCCACTGGGCCTCGGGTGCAGATGCTCTCAGCTGGCAGAGGGACCTGCTGAGACTTCATCCCAGCAAGCCTCGTGCAAGCTGAGAAGATGAAAACCAATTCCACTCAAAACACATTTTTCAAGAGCCTTGATGACTTGCACTGCTCTCTAGAATAAGCTGGCATTTCACTGAAATAAAATCACATGGTAAATGCTATGAGGTTTGGGGTTTGTTTTCAGATTAGTCATAAAAAGGTTTGTGTGGAATGAAATTAGGCTGATTCCTCTTAATTGTCACTAAAGATTTTTCTGTTTCTGTATGAAGTGGGCTGATTTTATATTGGACATTGATGAAAATACAGTTTTCTCCCTTACACATGTTTAAAAAGCATTCGGTATTCCACTTTAGGAGCTCCCCTATTTAGTGAACTGAAAAACAGTGATGTCTCCAAAAAAATTAGCTTTTCAGGCAGTAAAAGTGATGCCTTGATCCTGGAGTATTTGTTTTACTAAAGACCAAATAGTATTTTTCAGAACTGAGAAGAAAATCCAAGGATTCCTCACAACTACATGACACGTGACACTCCATACAGTCTTTGAAACCAACAGACAGTTTTGGGGGCACTGGAATTTAATTTGTTCTCCTCAAACAAAGCAAGCACGGCTATAAACCTGCTCTTACTGAAATCAGTAGTTCTGACTTCAGTGACAGCAGAATTAAACCAACATCCTGCACTTTCTGGGATCCCACCTGCATTCACTGCAGCCTTTTTTTGAGAAGCAGGACAGAGCGTGGTTCTGAAAGGGTTACCTCACTACAGAGATGTTTACTTTACAAACCAAGAAAATATTAAGTGCTATTTTTACCAACTTTTCCTGTAAAGCGTTTTTCTTCCTTTCAGGTATGTATTTGTATTAAGGAAATAGTTTTGTTTGGTTTTTTTCATGAGAAAGGGAGACCCAAAGGTTTGCCAGTGGCACAGAGGGGCAAATGCATCCCTGTGAAGTTGAGAATGTGTTGGATCATGAAGCACAAGGGCTCCCAGCCCCCTGTCCTGTTGTACAGCTATAGCATCACTTCACCTCCTGGGCCTCTTCTGATCTTTGATTGCAGGAATCTGAAAGCAGGAACTGGCTCTTCCCACATGATGCTCAACAGAATAAAAACCCCACTCATATTTATGCCACTTTGCTCTACCAAATTACAGTGATTTTGCAGATTTCCCTCAGTATTTCTTCTCAGAATCTCTCTGACTACAGCAGTGGACTTGATTTGGCACAGCCAGAGTGAAAAAGCACTTTAGAAACCATAATTCTGCCTTGTTCCAGAGAATTTGTCACTGTCCATGAAATCAGAATCTTAGCTCAAGGGCAGTAAAAGCCCTGTGTTATGTGTGCTCTTTTCTAGTTTGCAATGGGTGAAGCTGAGCCCTCAGCTGAGGTTCAGAAGCCCTGTCTGGGCCCCCTGCTCACACCACCTCACCTGCCTGTCACCCCTCATGCCAGCCAAATGCCCTTCCCTCTGAGCTGCCTGTGCCATACCTGCCAATGAACAACAGAAACAAAACCCCTGGGGGACAAAAACCCCAATTAACCTGCTAAAGAAAACATGACCCCAGTCCATTTGCTCTTCCCTGCTCCATGGTGCTAAAGGCTTTATTAAAAATTACCTGCACACCAAGTACTGTGTGTGGCATCTTGGCACAACTGTCAGAACAAAGAAATCAGTGCTGAGTGCCTTCCCCACTAATGGCTTGTCCAGTTACTCACAGCTCTCACTCTCCTTGTGGCTCTAAGGTAGTTTGAGCCCCAGCTTGGTTTCTTCCCCAACCCTATGAATTGCATGAAAATAAAGCTTTTTCTCTTTTTCTTTTTGACAACTTCAAAAGAAAGAAAAGTCTTGATTAACAAAAGGATGTCAGCTCCTGAAAAGTGTTTTCCCAGTGATTACAAAAACATTTCCAAAGTCTTACATTTCTACTGTTAATTCAAAAAGTGTGCTTGAGCTTTCCTCCCTGGCCTCAGTCTTGACAGTACAAACTCTTTTGGTTATGAAAACTGTATTCAGAGATAAAGGAGTACAGAAGGTTTAGAGATCAGTAGGTATGGAAATCTAAACCTCCTTACCCTGATATTTGCACTCAGGTCTAAAACTTAGACAGGGGGAAGAGATTCAACATTGTCAGTACACAACTTCCTCAGGTTCTCCTAGGCTGCACTCTCATTTGTGCTCAGGAATTCGAGAAATACCAGACAGTCACAAGTCCCCTGGTATCTTATCAGAGTGAGAACAAGGAATTTTATCACTTGTATTAAAAAAGCAAACATTCTGCCCCCTTCTCCTTCCACTGCTTCCCTCAATAAACTACTCCAGCTCTGACATACGAGAAGCCTTTGCCCAGCACACACTTTCCTGGTAAAACCAAAAATCCACAGGACTGCTGTGACATGATTATCCTGTTCACTTGATCCTGCAGCAGAGGAGGGTCTAGTGGCCAAATGACACCACCCCAGATGGAGAATGCCAAAGCAGCTCACTGCTCTCACTGTGTCTCAAATCCCCCCAGGAATCTGCACTGTTTCGAGCATGGCTGCTTCACTGAGACACTTGGGATGTGAGGAAAGAGGGAGTTAAAAACCAAAATCCTCTAGGGAGTTACTCAACTCACATGAACACAGGAGGAATCAGTGCTGGTAGAGCCAGGAGAAGCTGGAAGCTTGAGGGACCAGTGATGACAACGCTGAAGGACAGGGAGGACAGTTCAGCTGGGGTCAGCATCTAATGGTCTACAGGGGCTGTCTGTAGAAATGACTGAATTGTGGTCTCAAGGGAGTTTTCTGTTCAGACTGAGCACAGCCCTGAGCCAATTCAATGTGTCTGTCAGCTCTGCCAAGGGAGAAGGACAGCAAAGGGACAGAAGGACAGCAGGGACAGAAGGACAGCAGGGACAGAAGGACAGCAGGGACAGAAGGACAGCAGGGACAGGAACGTTCAAGCAAAGGTGCAAACACGAAGGATCTGTGCTGGTTTTGAGTGAATTTTTCCACAGTGGTTTGTATGGCACTGTGTTCTGCACTTGTGCTGGAAACAGGCCCGGGATGCTTTTATAATTGCTGAGCAGTGCTCACACAGAGCCAAGGCCTTTTCTGTTCCTCACCCCACCAGTGAGGAGGCTGGGGGTGCACGAGGAGTCAGGAGAGGACAGAGCCAGCACAGCTGACCCCAGGGCTGCTCCACACCACGTGGCACCGTGCTCAGCACAGAGGAGAAGTGCAGTGTGATGGCATTTGTCCTCCCAAGTCACTGTCACACGTGATGAAGCCCTGCTGGCCCAGAGATGCTGCTCCTGCCTGCTGATAAGGGGTGAGTGTGTTATTCCTTGTTTTGCTTTGCTCTTGCCTGTGGCTTTTGCCTCTCCTATTGACCTGTCTTCACCTCCAGCCATGAATTTCTCACTTCTGATTCTCTCCCCCAACAGAGAGAGAGTGAGCACCCCTGTGGGGCTCAGCTGTGGGGAAATGGGAAACACACAGCCCTTCATGAATAATCCACAAAGACACCAATACCTGCAGTACAATGAAGGCAAGGAAACAGACACATAACCAAACCAACATGTGGACACCTGGGAACAAGAAAAAACCCAGGGTTTCTTTCATGTGTATATAAAGAAGTCTAAGCAGCCCTCAGACTTTGTGTGAATACATTGCTGCCTGGGTGGCAGGAGCAGCACAGTTATGTAAGGTACATGTGGTTTTCAGATTCCAAACAATACTTCTATGCCAAAGTGATATATAGGCCAGCTACTGTCAGAAATGAAAATGCTGCTCCATGAAGGTATTGTCCTGTGCATCAGCAACAAAAGGAATAAAACAATCTTGCAGGAATTTCCCTAGGGCTGGGGGAAAAAAAAAATCCAGCTAACTGTTCTCTGCACCATGGTAAAATCATTTTGATTCATATAGATAGAGTGAAACATAACATGCCTCCAATTAAACTCACTACAAGCTTAAGGGACACCTCTCTTATCCTTCAGCCAACAGTGACAAAGAGGACACAGAGGCCCACATCTCTATCTTGGCCCACTTATTTCAATAAGCCTTTATCAGAAGACAGCAATGGCTATGGAAGCCCCTCTCTGCCTGTTGGAGTATAATTTTAACACCTCCTAAAATTTACAAAGGCACTTCCAGCAGCTTGTCTAAACCATCCCAAGCCCAGCTGTTCAGTACAGAAGCTTGCCAAGTGTCTGTAAAAGCAGCACATCTTTATGTTACTGCATAAACAAAGCGACATCAATTCTTCTCAGCATTGGTGCAAGTCACTAGATTTATTTCAGCAGGGCTCAGAGCAGCAGCAAAATGACAGCTGCCATCTCTGCTGTTAAAAAGCACTCCAAGAGAAAAATTATGCCTTGGTTTCAGGCATTGTAGGTGTACACAGAACCTGTTTCCTTCTCAGCAATCCAGCCCCTTCAGGTTCTGTTAGGATAGGTCTGAGCACTCTCCCCTGTATACAAGGAAAAAAGGATTTAGATTTGGAGGTGCAGTGTGCTGCAAGATCAGGCTGCAGGCAGAGACATCCTTGTGCAAAGAATAAATTTTCATTAACCCACTCTTGGGGTTTTGTTTGTTTGTTTAAGCCTGACATTTATTAGCTTTGAAAAAGTTCGTGTTTGTGGTGTAGGTGTGAGCAACTTCCAAACACATACAATTCTCTGACAACTGAAATGAGCAGAGAGGCATTTCAGCCCCTGGGATCTCACTTGCTGAATTTAACTGTAGGAAGCTCCCATGTTTTGACCTTGCTTCCCAGCCCTTCAGGTTGCTGTCAGAGGGAAGCAATGCCTCCCCCAGCATCCCTGCACTGCCTCTCCAGATGCCACTGTGGACACAGCCCATCACCACAGAGCTCTGGATCCCTGCACACAGGAACATTATCTGCAGCTGGAGGCTACAAAATCAACTTTCTCCCCAGTGTGGGTGTTTTTCCTAGGGGATCTTGGCTGATTTTTTTTTTTGGCCTTCCAGGAAGGACCTGAGATGGACACAGGGGAGCTATGCCATGGCTACAAAAATGTGAGAAGTTTCCAGGCTCCTGGCCACAGTGCAGGAGGCGAAGGGCACGGTGATGCTGGAACTGAAATGAGGATTTCACAAGCCTCGAGACACAACACAGCTTCCCTCCTGTTCTCCCTCCTGACCTGCCAGAAAGGCAGACATTTAATATCCAGGCTCATTACTCGTCCTAATGAAATGTCAGCAGCAAACACACAGGTGTTTAACTGCTGCTGGAATGCCTGCAGATGCCAGCAATCCCTCAGGCAGGGAATGAGCCTTAAAAAGGTCACAAAGGCAGCGTGAGGTTGTAGGAGACCTCTGACCTTCATCTGCCTGGCTGAAGGAGCTTCAGCTCTCCCTGCCTTGGCCTTCCCAAGCCCCCAGTGCATTCCCTCAGCCCTCTCTGGCAGTGCAGCCTCTCAAGGGCTCCTCTGCCTCATTCCAAACAAGTGCAAATGTGTGACCTAAGGGAGACCCTCCACAAAGGCGAGGCACAAACAGCTCCAGCTCCTGAATGGAGATGCAGCTCTGCCTGCCTCCCTGTCCCCAGAGAGCCTGAGCCCTCCATCTGCATTACAAGCCCCGAGCTGGCTAAAAGCATCCTTCTTCCCAGCACAGGGCAGGGCTGTGATTTCTGGCAGTGCTGGCTGAAACCCTACAGGAACTCAGTGACAGGAACCCAGAGGGAAAGGACGCACCCACACCAGGAATAGAAAAAGGGCAAACAGACAGGAGACCAGCAGGCTAATTTAGGCAGGTGCCTTCCCCTTGCAGCTTAAAAATTACAGATATTAACGCTGCTAAATATTCTACCTAGCTTGCTTTTCCTGAAAAAGGGAATGGGGGTAGGGAAAGGACATAGGGAAAGAATTTCTGCACAGTTGTTTTATTTTCCTCCTGCTCCAAGTCTCACACACCTCAAAAAGCCCCCAGGTATTTGGACAGCTGGAGGCTGCCATTGCAACTGTACAACGTTGTTAGAAAGCAGGACAAAAAGGAAGGGAAAACAAAAAGCAACATTTTCAATAAAGCAGCCAAAGCCACAGGGCGTTTTTAGTTCTGGCATCAGCTGCAAGCACACAAGTATTTGGCAAGTCCCATCCTGCTCCTTGGTTGCTGCAGAATCACCCCACCTTTTGGCACAACTGGCAGCATCTGAGCAGAGCTCGACCAGGAAGAATGCAGCAGGGCACAGAGCTTGTTAACCTGCCCTTACCTAACGTGGCTCCAATAAATCCTCTGTAAAAACCACATTAAAATGTAGCCACTAGCTGACAGGTTTGTTGTTTGCTTCAACAACACCTGCAGCTCTGTCTTGGATTCTTAGGGAAAATACTGTAGATGAAGCTATGAATTTCAGTTTTCTGCTCATTTATGTCTGACTTAAAAATTCTCTAGTTGTCTTCAAAGTGTTTGAGCTCACCTGATAAAGTGAGGAGTCACAGCAGCTTATGAAACCAAGGGACCTTTTTCCAAAGCAGAGGGAAGCCAACACCTATAAACTCACAAATCTTGTGCTCACTAGGCACAAAAATCAAGTGCTCATTTTGAATTAAACACACAATAAAACCTGAAGAAAGAGAGTTTATGAGAAGACTGTGATACGAGGCATTTTAAAACATATATATCAATAAAACCTCTTTTGTTTCACATTGGCTTGGGTTTTTTATTCAAGATTTTGCTTGGAATTTTTTTACCTCCTTCATGGTGCACAGTAAAGTAACCTCCTTATTTCCATACAAAACCATTCTCTGGATCTGCTTCAAGTTGTATTGCCTTTGGACTTCCCCTTTCCTTCACCCTCTTCTACCAAAGAGCCTCATGACAAAGACACTGAAATCCTTGCTGACACTCCCTACTTCTTCCCCACAGCCAGAATAACACTGGTGCTGGTGAAGCCAGGATGTGAAGTGAAAAAATCTCTGCCAAACTGGGAAACATGGGATGAATGCTGGGGGATTGCTCATCTCAGAGTTCCCTGGAGCACAAACACTGCCCTGTGCTCCTGCCCACCCCTCCCCAGGGCAGACCATGGGGATGGGATGAGGAGCAGCACCCTGCCCTGGGATGGGCAGAGATCAGGATCTCTGAACATCTCTGAGATCCCAGGATCCCTGTGATCTCAGAACACCCCTCTGTTTTGCCCTCGCTGTGGGGCAGACACCAGGAAATTCAGACAACTCTCCCGAGCTGCCCAGGCCTGAGCACTCTCTGTCCACAGAGGGGCTGCAGGCTGTGAAACTGCTCCTCACACAAATAAAGGAATGAATTCTCATAATAGGCATGCTCACGTTTGTGAGAATTGGAATCTGTTTGGGCAACTGCTCCAAGAACAACTGAGGGTTACAGTAAAACCACTCCTGTAATGCCAGGGCTTCCACTCACATCACCCCTATGACAACTCAATTAGCAGATGAGTTACTCGGGTCAGGTTGTTGCATTCTCTTCACAAGACCCACATCAGGACTGAGCCCTGTACATGCTGCTGAGCACAGGATTTCCCAAGTAAATGGGGGTGTCAGAACTGTTTTAAAATTTCCCCCTCCTCTCCTATTAATTCTCTCTACAACTCCTTTTTCCCCTTTTAATTTCACCACCGTAGTTGTTCACTGGCAGGCAGAAGTTGGCTCAGTAAATGATTCTCAGCTCAAAATACTAAGCTTTCAAATAAAAATGTGAGTAAATTCCACATCAGTCTTGAAATTCCCTCAATTTTATGAGAGGTCAGGGCAGCACCAGATGAAACAGGGAAGAAAAAGGTTTATGGATTCCTGGCTAAAAATACTCCTTCCCTTCCTCCTTCCAGCCCCCAGCACTGAAAAATCTCTGTATTTCAGGAGCAGAAGCAGTAGAGTAATTAGAAGTTGGACAGTGATGAGAACTGCACTTTGAAAATCCAGTCTGGCCCTTCCCACTTCTTTGGGAACAGGAACACAAGGTGACAAAGGACAGGGAGCAGAACCACTGGGCAGTTCAGTTCCCAGGCTATACTGCATGGTTAAGGCATCTCATATGCAAGCAAAGCAACAGAAATATATAAATTGCATAAAGAGGAAGTTTTTGCTTCTCTAGTGAGCTGCTTTTCTTTTTTCATATCAGTATGAAAACATAACAAGGTATCTGTTCACTCTGTTAGCTTTTATTTCAGATATTCAAGCAGTTCCACACATCATTCACCAAACTGTGATATGACATGGCAAATGCATTTCTACAGCAGGTGGCTGTGCTGAGTTGGGCACACTGAAGAGACACACAAAGTTCTTTTTTCACATCTGAGGTTTCACACTAATGAAGAAAACAGGAAGTGGTTACCTACAGCTGAAGCCAGCAGCAATCCATTACAAGGTGAGAAGTTTGAGTAGAGTCTCTTTCAGACCATTTTCCTACATTCTGTAACTCTACAAAGGACACCAAAACAAAGACCACAAGCAGCACCTACAGTTGTGAGCATTTAGCTCTTGGGGGTCCAATGGTCATTTATTTGTTTCCACTGCTGTTCAGAGCAATGGAAATTGTCTCCAGGTGATTTAAACAGACAGCATGGGCAAGTGGAGAAAGTGCAGAGCTAAACCTTGGCTTTGGTCACCACCAGCTTCTTCCACAGCACTGTGCAAGCCCCAACATTTGGGAAGCCTGCAGGGCTTGTGGCACAGCTCACATTTTATACAGCACCCAGCAGGACCCTGCTGCCTTCTGCAACTCCCCATCAACCTAAGGAACAACCTCCTGGAAAAAGCAGCTTGTGACCCACTGCTTTGCAATAGATAACCTTCCTGCCACAGCTCCTCAGTGCTGCTGAGCCTCAGGGAGGGATGTGCTGCAGGACTCTCAGCCAACTCATGTTATTCCCTCATTAAGATTTTGTTTCTTGGCCTGGGGCTGCCTGAGAGGGTCCCCAGTCTCTAACAGAGGTCTCCCTTCTCCTTCTCCCTTCCTATGGCACCATGAAATCACACTTGCTAAAGCAAAATCTCATAAAAATGTCCCTCAGACACATCTTCTCTCTTTGCCATGTTGCAGAATGCATCACTTTCCAAGAATATCTTTTCCCAGCATTTCACAAGTCCTCAGGCAAGCCCAATTGAGCTCTGCCCCAAAATGTGCCCTTAGTGCCCCACGTAAATCCCAGCTGGACATGGCATGGCACCACACATTTCCTTCTGTCTATTTATTTATAACCTGGAAAGCCAAGAGAGAGTCACAACATGACTGAAAGAGCAGATCAGGTGCAGTGGGAGAACTGCAGGGGAAGCAATCCCTCGTGGTCTTGTTCCTCTCTCAGCACGTTTTAAGGGATTCCCATTCATTTCTCTGGTAACACAACACTGACCTTGTTTCCATAAGGTCAAAAATTCCCTGCACAGACTCAGCCATTGCCTTCCATCCCAGATCTGCATCACTGTTCACTGTTCTCATGTCAGAACCCCAGACACAGAAAATTTCAGGTTTTCTGTGCTGACAGGGAATGATCCTCAAAAATACACTGCATTTGACCTGAAGCCATGGAAAAAACTTCTGAAATTAAGTAATAGCACTGAAATTATGAATGTATAGTTAAAAAAAAGTGTGTTGTCTCACCAAGTGAAAAATTTAAAGTTTAGAATTTTGAGATACAATAATATATATGTAACCAAATAAAAGTTTTAAGGTGTAGTCTTCTTTTTCTCCTTCACAAGTTCAAGTAATTTTATGGAATTAGTTAGAAAAACCCACAGTGCAAGACATAAGTAACTAGTTATTGAGTTAAAAGTTAAAATAAATTAGTTAGCATCTCATAATTAAGTAATTTAAACTTAAAAACCCTTAAAAGCATAACTCCATTTTTGCCCTGTTAACTTAGCATGCAAAAACACAGCCAGTGAAGCTGTAAAGTGAATAAAAAATAAAAAACATCCAAGACCAAACAAAAATTCTCCCTCTCACACTTTTAATCCTAACCCTTGGAAGAAGAACCAAATAAAGCAGAGTTTGCCTCATTCTCCCAGCTAATGGCATCCACTGAACAGACTGAAACATCAGACCATGGGGGCATTTTGAAAGTTGGCTCACACACTTTAAGAGACAGACAGAGCTCAAACATACTCTGTTTTGGCATGAGAACTGTGTTAGGAGCTCAAATAGAATGTCCACGAGCAAAAATTTATGTATTGGGGAAAAGAGAGTACGAAAGTGCTGTTAACCCCATCTCTGCACCCTGTTTTGTAATTCCTGAGGGAAAATCAGACTCTTTAAAAACACTGGTGGTGATTTCTCTGCACTGGCAATTGGCACAACTCTTCCAAACTAATGAAGGAAATATTGTGGCCTGAATAAATAGGAAAGAAAGAAGATTAGCAAAGAATCTCAGGACATTTCTAGCCAGCAGGTGCTGCTCTGGCAATAGGAAGTTCAGAGTTACAAAAGCTTCACAAAAACAACTGCACCACACGAAGACAAAGAAACATCATAAGGATGAAGAAAAATGAACAATTAAAACTACAACTGTTACATGGAGAAGAAAACCATAAATATTTCAGCCCTATTATTATTGATGCTCCATGCCACAGCTACATTCTGTTCTATATCATTACATCCTCACTGGCTAATTTCACAAATAACATCCTATTAACAACATGTTGACTTCAAACCATTGTTATCTTTTCTCCTCCCATTCCCTGATGTTTGACACTGAAATTGTTCCAAGAACATTGGAAACATCAGGCGTTAAATAATAAAATAGTTTCTTGTCTCACTCCAGTGTAAAAAGCAGCCCAAACATGCTGTAAGTAGAGGTGAAAAGGAGAATTTTTTAGATTTTTTTTTTTTTTTTAAGAATTAACTGAATCACTGCTCCACATTTCCCCCACCCCCTTACTTCTGTAACCTCTCCTCTTTCTAAACCACTTCCAGTCCAGAGGGGAAACATAAGGGGCTTTCAAATCATGGAATATTTATGGGCCTGGAGACCTGGGAGCCTTGAAAAGAAGGAAGATTCATGCATAATACAGGGACAGGGCTTGCTCTATGAAAGGATAAATTTACCACACTGGCAAAATGAACTAAGAGGCATAAAACCCATTAGGAAAAAAACCTCACAAGTTATGAGCACTGGACAAGAACCAGAACTGGGAACCAGCATACACTGGACAGAGTAATGACATTTCTTATTACGATTTATTAGCTGATAAATGATCAAGTGAATTAAATTAACCTTTTCCCACCAGTAGTTAACTGAAAAGTTCTCTCCCCTCTTAATTACAAGGAGCTTAGGAGAAACTTAAAAAATAATTGCAACTGCTTTATCCAATGGGGTAACCCTCAATTCTTCAGCATTACACAAACATAGAACAGATCAATCACCAGCCACTGCTCTCTACCTCCAAATAATGAATGACACAGAACCTGATCCAGTGGCTGCCAAAAAGCCAAAACAAAGGTGTCCACACCATTCTTTCCTCTCCCTGAGTGGCTGTTTGCTCATTTCTGCTCATTCTTTATCAGCACAATTCCAGTCTTACAATAAGAATGTATAAAAGAAATCATTTTTCTTTTTAGCTCCAGCAAATAAGAAAACAGTAATTTTCAAACAGAACAGGGGCTGTTGCAGGTGTCCTCCAGATAAAGCTGTGTTACAGGCCAGCCACATGGCAAAAGAACAGATGTGAAGGGATCAAGCCTTCCTTTAGCAAGCTGAGAAACTGGGAAGGAAAACCTTCTCCTTCTCTCCAAAAAAGGATGACCTCCTTCAAATCCCAAACTCCTTTTGTGTGCTGACTGTGGAGGTCCTAAAGGGAGAGGCTGAAGACTCACAATGACATAAACCTCCCACATGACCATAAAATATGCAAAAAACCCTTCCCTGTGTGAATACAACCTGATGTCCTCCAACACTTAAAAACAACCATTACAGTACCACACTTGTGGTAAAAATTAAAGACTTTTAGAAAGACTATTTCAAAATTATTAGTCTTTTCCTAAGCAGTTTTTGACCTTCCCAGGGTTTTATGGGGAAGGTTTCTAGAAAACCTAGGTGAAGAAGCAGGTGTGGCATTTCACCTTTTCCAATTTGCACTATTTTCTTAAGCAGCTGCTACTGGACAAAAGGACTTTTTACCTTTTTTAAGCGATGGGCAAGCTTGTCCAAACTCACCTGGCCTGGGACTTTCACAGCCCCCTTAGAAACAGGCCATGACATAAAGAGGAGCTGAGAAAGCAGAGGCTGAAACAGCACTTATGGCAAAGTTTTCCAGAGATTCATCAGTGCAGATGCACAGGGGAACTGCAGAGTCTCCAGTGTGGCTCCTTCCTTCAGAGGTCCTGGATTCCCAGGGTCTGTGGCAGCTCCAGAGTGAGCAGGATGGGCTCATGCCTGGTGCTGAGCTCCTCGGGGCTTTACTAGAGGGCAAGGAGTACAAAGAGTGCTCATGAAATACCCTGGCACCAGCCCTGGGCACAGGGAGCAGACACAGAGGGGTTTTCTGCTTTGCTCCTGCTTTTATTCCAGCTCTGAAGCAGCCCCAAGAATATGAAGACAACGTTGTCATTTCAACTTCCCCCGAGAAATAAAATTAGAATGTGCCCTTCAAATCTCTTTGGAAAGCATCTGAGTTCAAGAAACTCTTTTATTAGGACTAGAGGTGAGGCTGAAAGCAAATGGTCTCTCTTAGCTGGTAAAAAAAAAACCAACATTCAATTTCTCAACCTCCTCACCCCTTGGGCCAAGAGTTTCATGCATATCTGACATGTTTTCCACCTAGACAGCAATACAGCAATTCTACCCACTTTCTTTCCTCTTCAAGTTTTTCTTTCTGAAATTTATTTTTTAATTGTACCTGAATACTCTGGGATTTTAATCTTGACTTCACAAGCAGTGAAGATAATCAAGTCAATAAGTCAAGATAGTGTTCTAATTTGTTAAAAAAAAAAAAAGAAAGAGAAAAGTAAGGTGCATATTATAAACAAAAGCTGTTTGCAGTAAACTAGAAAGTGCTTATGGGTTTGTTATTTAGGATTGTCATTACTATAACAGTAGAACCCAGAGGTTTTTAAAGAAAATCTGCCATTCTATGTCTACCTTAGGACAGACTAAAGCAAAGGCTCACCCTGCCTTAAGGCACCCACAATACTTCTAAAAAATTCAAACCAGAAGGTGAGAGTGAACATACACATGCTAGCAAGAAAAACACAGGAAGAGGGTGAAGTTGCTCCCCCAGAGCTATGAGAAGTCAGGGGAAGAGAGATAAAATGTGACGTGCATCACTCTGAGCTCGTGCTGTGATTTCAAACCTTAACTGGAGTCCCAGTTACAACCTTGGGGATACAGAAAAACCTCCTGCTAACAAATCTGCAACACAACAAATAAAGCTTTTTAATACTTGTAATTAGCCACAGATCAACTCTAGCAGATTTTTGCAGCGTTTAATCATTTCAATACTTCTGAATTTTTTTTTGTTTATTTGGAAAAATTCCAGCAATTTAGACTCAAAAGAATTCCTTGACCTAAGAGAAGCAAACGCTCACTTCCAGATGCTTTTCCAGATGCTATGCAGAAAATGTATGCATTAATTATAAAAACCATATTTTTATTTTCCTTTTAAAAGTCAGAATGTTTGGGTTGTGCTTGCAATGATTGCTGTTGGTCAATGAACTGCAAGGTTAAGTCCCAGCATGTGTGTGGTAATGACAGCAAACACTGAGCTAAGTGCAATGAAAGCAACTGCAGCAAATGCTTAGGAAAGGGTAAAGCAAGCAGAAAAATGCTTGTTTGATCATTTCCACTGTGATGTTTTTTTCAAATTGTCATCATCTGCCTCAAGTTAAAGAAGTTGAACCCTTGCAGTTTCAGTGTAAGAATGTTTGCAGTATCTTGTTTTCTTTCTCCCCTAAATAAATCCGTACTTTTTCTGTAATATTTTTGTAGAAAATTGATTGAAACATAGGAGAAGTAACAAAATGTTATTTGAGACCTCTTTAATCTTAACCAAGGCTGGTGGTCCAGAGGTTACCCAGTGCCTGTGCACTCAGCTACTCTTTTTACCCTCCCTTGCCACAGCCAAGTGAAACTGCTTAAAAATCACTGTGGAAAAAGCAGCACACTGCATGTTAACACAGGTTCAAAGAAGGCACCTGAAATCACTATTTACCCTGCCCCTCCACCAAATTTGAGGATAAAAACTGACTGAAAGTGTCACTCCATCTAACAATGAAGTTTCCCAAAGGCATTCAAACGACTGAAGAAACGAAGTACAGAAGTTGAAAAACAAATTATATCCTGTGCAAATGCATTCCCCAAGCAGATAAAAATCCCTTCTTTTCACACTGTTACAGCTGTGGAGCTCACAGGGACACCAAATGGTACAGCAGGATGGTACAACATAAATAATGCCAGCCCCAGCAGGTGCCAATTCATCCTGCTCCTTTTTTTCCCCAGGTGAACAAGCAGAGAGTCAAAGCCTCAGAAGGCTCTACCAAATCTCCAGAGAGCTTCTGGCAATATTTGGCTTCTGCACAGGGAAGGCTGGGAAGGAAACAGTTTGTACCCTGCAAAGAGGCAAATGCAATGGAACAGCTTTAGAAAGAGGACAAATCATGCACAGATACAAATGGAGCTGTTCATACCAGTTCCACCCTTCTTGCTTTTCTCATGTCTTTTACCCTTCTGTCCCATCTTTCTCCAAGAGGGATTTTGGATCCTGCTCTCAGTGACTTTTCAAGGGAAATGTACAGATGCAGTCTGCAAGCTACCAGAGTATTTTCCTCATCAGCATCACTCAGATGTATTAATTGGGTGCTTTGGCTTTACGTTTTCAAAGCCTGTGTGGGAGTCACTGCAGTGGTCCCACTGCTGTTGGAATTAGTGACCTTGTGTCCAAGAAAGGTGGTCTCCCTTTTCTACACTTCATTTGTCTGGGAGAGCTGAAGTGCTCACATTTCTTTTTGCTTATCCATTTAGCACTGCTGTCCTTTCTCATTACAGAAATCACAAAACCTGCTGTCAAGAGCAACCACAGTTCTCATAAACAGCCTGACACCCTTCCTCCCCTGCAAGGTGCCACAAAACCTTTCAAATTATTTGGGTTTTCCCACCTTGCTTACTTTACAAGCTCACAAACAGATCTACGTTCACGGATTTCAGAAATAATGACATTAAAGACAAAGGCAGCAGAAACAGGAGGGAGAATGTCACAGGGATGAAGGGACTCTTTAGGAATTGTGGAGTCTTTCACCTAATTAATGAAGCTGAAGAAATTCCAGCTACCATATTTCATGACAAACTTGCCCCCCACGTTTTTGCAAAGCCAATGCATTTATATCCAAAGGGCATCTACTCATATTCTGCACCTATTGCACAATTATGTTAATATACATGATGTATACACACTAGCACAGCAGGAGCACTTAAGATATGTTTCTATTTGCAGAGGAATTCATTATGGGAAACAGAAGGCTCTTCTCTGCAAGGAAATTTGTCCCAATGGATGTAGGAGTGGGTTTCTCTCCCTTCTGCCCTCCTTTTGCTATTACTCATTAAATGGATAATTTCCTTTGATAAACAAAGGAGTCCATATAATAAGTAGGCATGTTTGGAGAGATCATTAATGAAATAATAGTCTCCTCATCTGCCAGCCTGAAAGATGAAACCTTAACCCAGATTGGCTTCCAAGAGCCAATCCCTTCTCAGCTGGACTGCAAGAGCACCCAGCCCCTCTCTGCCTGATTTCAGAGTGCCTGGCCAAGCTCTTTTGAACACCTCACAGGCAGAGTGATGATTTCAGCAGAAGCTGCTCACACGTGGTTTAGAGACCATTGATCTTCCCATTTCACTGTTATATGTGGAGATCTCCAAAGAGATCCAAGAATATTCCCTCTACAGTTTGCCTTGACTGTTTCTTGTGGAACTTTACCACAGACAGATTTTAACAACAGCAATTCCTTAGAAATCCACTGGGCTTTCTGAAGCATCAAGCTCCTAAAGAGTAAGCCAGAAACTTCAGCCACCTTGCAATATCTTGCCTTTTGTATAAACAATCAGGTGAGTGTTAAGACACTGGCCAGCAAAAAATAAACAAAAACATGAAACCTGGCACTTTGAGAAGTGTTCATAAAATATGGCTCATCATTGGGGTGACTCCTGTATTGAAAACATATTCTATCTGGAATCACTTGCTAAGTTTCAATATTTTTTTATTTATTATTCTTTATTCAGCATTGTCAGAATCCATACTGTTGCTCCACAAAACATGCTTTGAATTCCTTTTCAAAATGAACTAAGAATTAAATCATTCCAGTGTTCCAAGGTGCTCAGAAATCACCAAATCAGGTGAGAAAAGTGCCTGAAGAAATACATTTAAAATACATGGGCAGGGTTTATGCTTTGTGCTGGGAAAGCTATCACCAAATACAGGACTGCTTGCAGCTTTTGTTTGGTTTTACCCTGTGCAATGGTTAAGTGCTGGCCAGACACCAGGCACCCACTCAGCCTCCCCTGCCACAGCTGGGCAGAGGAGAGAACATTTAACAAAGAGTTCATGAGTTAAGGACTGAGAGAAAACACTCTGAGGGCAAAACAGACTCATCTTAGAGATATAAAGTAAATTTATTACTAACAAGATCAGAGCAGGAAAACTGAGACGTAAAATAAGCCTTTAAGAACACCTTTTCCCCCCCAACCCCTCTGTCCTCCCCAGTCAAAGTGCAGGGGACAGGGCATGGGGGTTTGGGTCAGTTTGTCACCTGAGATTCCTCTCAGTGCTCCTGGAGAGGAGTCCTTCCCCTGTGAGACTGTGGGGTCCCTCCCACAGCAGACAGTTCTCTGTGAACTCCAGCGTGGCCCCACTCCCACAAGCAGCAACCCTGCC
>VYXF01004106.1:108934-148009 GCA_013397295.1 Polioptila caerulea
ATCCCTGTGGATCTCTGCATCCCTCATGGATCCCCATGGCTGCAGGGGCACAGCTGCTTCACCATGGTCATCACCACGGCCTGCAGAGGAATCTCAGCTCTGGTGCCTGGAGCGCCTCCTGCCCCTCCTTCCCCATTGACCTTGGTGGTTTCCCTCACGTGTTCTCACCTCCTCCTCTTCTCTGGCTGGAATTAAAACCATTCCACGAACTTTGTTTGGATTTTCTTCTTAAATCTGTTACCACAGAGGTGTTACCAACATCTCTAATTGGCCCAGCCTTGGCCAGCAGCATGTCCACCTTCAGAGCCATCAGGGACTGGCTCTGCTGGACACGCTGGAAGCTTCCAGCAGCTCCTCCAGAAGCCACCTCAGTGGTACCCCACTACCAAGAACCAGGCTGTGCAAAACCAACACAACCTGGAATTATCCTCTCAGAAATTACTGTTACAGCCTGCCAACAGTTCCCAGCTCAAAGCAGGAAGGGCAGATTGCAGCTGGCCCCTCAGAGGGGTGGGGGAGCTTTGGAGTGAGCCACACGCAGCCCGGGTGTTTGAAATTCCATGATCTCTTTCTGTAGAGTGTTACCACTAATCCTTCTTTATTCCACACATACATCCACTTCCCCATCAAGACAGAGTGCAGATAATTGCAATCCAATCAGGGGTTTGATTTTTTTTCTTTAAATGACTACCAGGTCACTTCGAGTGACTCGGTCGTCATTTACAGCGCTGGAGTTCAGCTCCTCAGAGAGGCACAGGGAAAGGCTCAGCCCAGGGGGCCCAGCTGCTCTCTCTGTCCAAAATCTTTGGGGAGAGGCATAGATGCGGATGCAAACTCTCTTCTTTTTCCTCTTTTACTGTGAATGGAATTTTAGACGTTTCTAAAAACCCCAATTCTTAGTTGCAGTTAAGAATAATGAAACCTTCCCCCTTTAGCAGCAAACACTATAGGGATGAAGGCTCCACTGTCATTCTGGCCTGAGTTCTTCAAAGTATCTTCACTGCTGTCTGTGCTCTGTGAGAGCCTGAAATGGCATGTAAGACTGGGTCCAGTAAATCTAAGTTCCTTCTCCAGAAGGCTGCCTGCACAAAACAATGAACCCTATTTTCCCAAAAGATCTGTAAGAGCTTTAAGCACTACCCAGGGAACATTTCTGGCTAGAGAAGTGGAGGACCACACCTCACATCCACAGAGTGTACCTGGGCAGGAGCTCAAGGGGTTAAGCCTCCCAGCAAAGCACCAAAACAACAATCAAAACTCAAGAAAAGTTTAGGCCAGAGAGTTCTAGAAGTGCACATCATGAAAACTGTGACTTTAAAAAGGGATAGTGAGTTACAGAGGAAATCATGAAGTCAAGGTTGTTCCTTCAGGGCAGTTTCTGGTTTCTGTTGCCCAGTTCTTCACCTTTCAGAACAATTTAAAGGTTCTGGCTGGCTGTGTAACACTCTGATGAACATTAGCAGCTAAAGATCCTTGTTTCATTTACACTTAAGACCTTAAGCCAGCAGAAACAGAGAACTTGTGGAATGAAAAAGCATTTGTGAGCTTACCTAAGTTATCTCTTAACCAGAAAACTCTTATTTCCCCCAAATATCCCTAGATATCCCTTTGTTCCTTATTTTCCACTTATCTATCATCTTTCTCCTGGCAGACCTACTGGGATCAGGGAATTTTCTCTCCCTTTTCACCCAATTCATTGGCTTATGGAGTGGCTCCCCCCTCATGCCTGACCTCACCATGTGCTTGAAGCTCACAACTTGGAACTGAGCTCTCCACGTGCTGATTTTAAACAGAAAGTTTAACCAAATCAACCCCATCCTCATTTCACTTTAATTTTAAAAGCTCACCACTCCAAAGTAGGGGAAAAAAATCCCTGCAATGAAGGCTCCAGAGTGAAGACTGTAAAACCAGCTGAAAGCCCAACAGGTCTAAAAGACCCTGACTTTCAGGGCCCAAAGTCACAAAAACATGGCAGCAATATGAAATGATATTTGGAGCCTGAGGAGTTCCTAAAAGTCAGCTCATGGCACAACCACCCTTCAGGAACTAATTGCTGCATTCAAAGCTGCACGTGTTGCCACATCAAAACTTCCATGTCTACCACGTGCAACACTTCCTTAAAATTACTTCTACAGTTCTAGAGGAGAAGTGAAAACTGATACAGAGGCAGATTCCTTGGGAATTATCCTTAAAAGTATTTGCTGTTTCTAGGAACAAGTAATTTGTCTGTGCATCAACCAATTACTATGAAAACTGCCTTCCCTGCAGGTGGGAGGAAGGGAAGGACTGCACGTGTCCATCCACATGCCCATCCTCACAATTTGCTTTTCACTAAGCTAAAATTGCTGAAATTTGCCATTGTCAGGACAGGAGGGTGGGTGGGGATATGCAGACACAAAACAATCCACAGTGCACAGTCACAAATAGATTTTTTTTTCCCTAATGACTCCTCTTCCTCTGCCCTGAGGATGAATAATTCAGTCTAGGGGCCCATTAAGCCTATATATAAATAAAGGAGGAGCTGCTAACTTCTGATCCTGGTTGAAAACAGCTCTCGAAGTTCTGTGCAGAAAGAAAGCTGGGTGCTCATTGCAGAGCTACTGATAGAACTCCAGACATCTTTACTTGCTCATATTTGACCTACAGACCCCAGAAATGCTTCTTATAGCCCAGCTACTTTTCTACGCAGTATTTCGGCTCTTTCTTTCACACTGACGTAATTTTAAGAGCAGTTCTAGCAGAAGAAAGGAGGCTTTGCTTCCTACCTGGACCCACAGTGCACAGCAGGATGCAAAATTAACTCCAAATCTTATTTTTAGAGTCTAATTCTTACAGAGAGACAATATCATTCGCCACGTTTTTACCTTCCTTTCACGCTTCGCCGGCATGAACTCATTTGTTAATAATGCCCATCTGCAATGGTCCATTTTTATATTCATGAATTTCACGGCAGATTAGAGGCTTTTAGAGAGCTCCCCAAACATCAGCTCCCTCCCAGAGCAAAGTTTCACCCACAGCCTGCCATTCCTGGAGCCCTGACACCAGATGAAGCCGCAGGAGGGGGAATTGCTCCACACCTGGGTGCCCCAAAAGCAGAGGCTGACACTCCACAGCTCGACCAAAGGTAAAAAAAGCCAGCTCCTGATTTCTGTGGGACAGCAGCTCCATGGAGATTATGAGAAAAAAGCTGCACAACCATCAATCTCCTACCTTCCAGGATCTCCAGGTCCAACAAGCAGCAGTTTTTAACAGAGGAATGGGGGGAAAAAAGCAGGTAGAAGTTGGCAAATTAGGAAGTCAGAATGAATGGAAACTTTGGAGAAGGGAATTTTGGGGTCTTCATGCTCTGCCAAGTGCCATTTGTGCATGCCATAGCTCAACTAGTGCAGCAGATTATCTGACCAGCAAGGAAGGGACAACAATGGCAAATCCATCAGCTGGTGGCTGTGGAGCATCACAGGTCTATTAGAGAGTGACTGATTAGCCTGTCAGGTGAGAGCCAGACTTCCTCAAATCTGGTTTTCAATAAACTGTTAAAAGTCAATATGACACAGAGTGAAAATTCAATTCAGGGTAACAAAGAAAAAATAGCTAATTATTCTTTTACAGCACATCCTTCCAGGTCTCCTTTAACAACGGATTAAGAATTATAATAGATTATTTATATATAGATTAACAACAAAGATAATCTGGGAAATAACACAAATAAAAGCACCAAAAGAAAAATCCTACATGCCAAAATTTCACTGAATTTTAAATACTAGGCTATGAACAAATGGTTCTCATACTACAGAATCTCTGTGGAAGGCCAAGAAGATGACAGAGTCAGCTGAAAAATTACCTTATCTGGAAAAAGTTTTTTTTAGACAATTTATCAACTTGAAATTGCAGAATTTAAACTGTGGAACACAGCAATCAATACAGTATCAGTGCTTTGGATATAAAATAAAACCAAGCTGTGACAAAGCCCAGGGCTCTACAGACATTGCTGGGTTTGCCAGCTCAGTTTTGCTATGTAGAAAGTAACTGGGTGCAGGTGAAAATGGCAAAGCAGACTTTAAATGCTGTAGATTTTCTGGCAAGACTGGTAAAAAACAGCAAAGAGCACCTCCAAGGAGTTTGTTTGGCTTTGTGTGCACTCTACTCTTGCAGAGCCAAAGCCTCGTGTGGCCTTTACACTGTTTCTGAATTATCAGCTGAACTGGTGGTCTTGGGACACACCAACTCTACAGCACCTGAAAATGTGGGTGTAGGATGAGAAAAAACCCCCAAATCTGTATTTGACTTTAAAAATAAACTAAAAATCTGTATTATACTTTAGTCTTGCTCAGCTGCGTTGAGGCAGACATTGGTGGGACCTTGTGCAGAAATCAGAAGTTATTTGGATTAGAGAGAATCTGTTGGAATCAACTGCTTTCAGGGATCCTGTCTGAAAGTCTGGTCCCCAAAAACCTGCATAAGTACAACCAGGACACTGGTTGGGACCTGGGATAAAAGCAAAGTACAAGAAGAAAGTAAATCAATCAATTAATGAATATATGTAGCCAGCCCAGAAACTGTGTATTTTGCAACTTTTACTGCCTCACCTTTATCACAGGAGAAATTGCTTATCATTGGCATGATAAAGACTAACACACCCTGGTACCAATTCATCCTACCTGAAAGCAATGTGAGAACAGAATTAGACAGAGAAAAGAAGCAAATGAAGAGAAGAATCTAACACCAGTTACAGGTAGTGCCATCATTTCAGTGGACTAAAATGGACAACACACATTTTAAAACCACACCAATGTTACCTCGAGGGACAGGGGGCCTGAAATCTCTCCGTGATCTCAGTTACAGGTGTAGTTACAGATGTCAGACCTGCATGGCTTCTTTCTGATGTCTCAGAAACTTTAAATCTTTAGAGATCTGGTTTGGGTTGGTGTTGGGTTTTTTGGTTGGTTTTTTTTTGAGAAAAATCCAGTGAAAAGCAAACTAAGTAAGACAAGTACTTGTTTTCTAAGCTGAAAGACCATAGGGCTCCTCCTCCACTCCCAACATTTTAAACCAGTTGGGAAACAACAGGGCTGCAAGGCAAAAGCCTTCCACTGTCAAAAAAGGGTTCATTCCAAATTCCTCAAATCAGATCTACTTCAGAGCAGAACAGAAAGTGATTTCTAGCACCATGCCACAAATTCATGGGTTGAGGGAAAAAGCCCCAACAGTCTGAGCCCAGGTTTGGGCTACACCTTACTGTGGTGTGTTTTATCCTGAAGCCCTTCTCAGGGTGAGAACTCTCAGTCTGTGCAGCCACACAACCCCCCTGGCCAGGGAAAGGCACAAGGGAGTCTGGCAGTGAGGGGAGGGCACATGATGAGGAGTCAGAATTTCACTGCCTCATCTTCTGGCACAGCTTTCTGAGAGAGGGATTGCACAGGATGATGCACATTGCTGTCCTACATCTTCCCCTGGACGGGGGAAAAGTGATCAGGGAAAAAAAAAAATCAAACCTGGCAGACAGCAGAACTTCACAGTGAGATAGGCATGGCCAAATCAAAATCAAATAAAAAGAAGAGTTGATAAAATACAGGGCCTGGGATAACCCTGGCAACACTGAAGGGGAAGTTCAGTCACCAGACGCTCAATAATTAATTTAAAAACGTGAAACACAGTTTCAGAAGCAAATCTTTGTCTTTAAGATCTCAAATGCCCAATCCTGCAGGCTGTGTGCAGCTGTACAAATCCACTTAAACTGCCAAAGCCAAGAAGCTGAGCAGGAATCTGAAATTGCAGCACTTGGATTCCCACAGCAAGCAGAGATAAGGAAGACCTGGAGCAGCGTCATTTTAGTGTTTGCCAACCAATTCCCCCTTTCCCCTTTCCCCCAAAAACCAGTTTAAATTACATGATGTTTAGCCTAGCTGGATACTTTATTTATTTAAGACAGGGATTTGCCATCTGGTTAGCAATCAAATAAGCTGCCCAGACTGAAATCAGCAATAATGACATTTTCCCCCTGTGAAATGCTGTTTCTTCAGAACATGCACACAGTGTTGGGTGTGGGGGGGGTGCAAGAGAGAGGACAAACAACCCAAATAAACCCCACCAAAGCCAAAAAAAAAAAAGAAAACAACAAACCCAGACTGAACCAGTTCTGCCCATTCTGGCCACCATCATCTTCATGCTGTTTTCTAACAGCTCCAGACGTGCAACAAGCAGGCAGGAATTGCACTGGGTGAGCATGGAGACTGAACCAAGCTGCTTACAATAAGGAGTGACAAAATGCATTAACCCCTAACCCAATCTCAAGTAATTACTGAAAGTTTGGGTTAGTAAATATAAATACAAGATGAGAAATAAGAGTTGAGCTCATTGAGGAATTACCACTTCTCTGCTCCAATTTATTCCCAAGAGAAAGCAAATGCATCAAAAGCTGTAGGGTGAAGGACACATTTAACTCCTTTTTCATCACTTTAAAACTGTTATTTAAACTTAAAAGCTTTCTACTTAGAGCAAGGCATTAACAATTACAAAAAAAAATAAAAAATCTGTGTTCCTTTCTCAACACATAGTCTAGTTCAAGTGTTCCCATAATGATTTTTTGCTGCTTTTTAAGAAGAAAGACACTGACTGATTACTTTTGTTTTGGTGATTATTCACCAAACAGAGGAGACAGGGAGTACATAAACTTTGGCTCAGATACTGTAAAACTCTAAATTGGCTGCAGTCCCCACCTGCCAGCAGAAGAAGCACAGACAGATTTCCAGTGTTTACTCTCAGTTTCCTGCTGCACACAGACCCACCTTCAGCTGTGTGTCCCCATTTTTAAGCAGGGAGCTGTGGGCACAGAGCAGCACAGGGGGGATGCTCACCCTGGGGCACCTCCAGGGAACAGCAGGAGCATCCTTTGCTCCTTGACACAACAGGACCTGCCAGGCTGGGACACACACAAAGCTTATCTGGAGCCAAACTAAACTGGCCTAAACCAAAGCCACACACCTCCCATTTTATGCTTCAGAAATCTGAACCTGAACACGTCTGCTGTGTTTGTTTGGAACTTCTTCTTTTCAAAAGAGAGACTTCTCTCCTCAGGGAAAAAATTTCCAACAAGCTGGTATTTTTTACTTGATCACTGCATGTTTTCAGAGTCCATTGCCATTGTTTACTTCCTCTAAAATTATTACCAGGTCCACAGATATGATAGCTGGATGTTTTTCTAATATACTTTTCCTCTTTTTTGTGGGTTGTTATTCAATTCCTTGGCTCTGAACACTCTCAGAGCTGTCACAAATTAGGCTGATCATAGCATCTCCTGTTCCCAACATGAGGACAACCCAGTTCTCATTGAAATTAACAGGAGCTTTGCCACTCATGTCAATGCAAGCAGGATTATGCACTCAACCTCTGTAACAAAAGTAAATAAACATTTTCATTTTCATGTCTGAATTGGTAAATGCTGGAATAATAGCTTTCTTCTCCTTCTAATAACAGTGGGGAAAAAAATCTAAGTATAATTGCAATTCAGCTGCTGTGTGAAGGAAGGAAAACAAAACCCAATGAAGCTTTTTATTACATTTGCTGTTTGCAGAAAGAATGAATGATCCCTTTGCGTCTTCCTACTCCATTTTGAAGAGGTGCCCAGCTCTGGCTGGACATCCATCAAACTGCTTTAGTTCCTGTGGACTCTACTGCCCCAGATCCCACCCGTGCACCACAGAAATCAAGGGCAAAAGAAATCAAGGGCAAAAGAAATTGCTTTAAATGGCATCTACAACTAGCACACAACAGTAACAAGCAGTGAAGTTAGGCAGTATTTTGCTGGATAACAGTAAAATTTCTTTCTTTAGGACAAAGGGAAGAGGAGACAGCCATGCCCTGCAGTGTGGCTGTTTCCTATGAACTGGGGGTACCAGGTTTGGGGAGCCTCACTGCTCACCCTGTCAGTAAAGCTGCTGCAGGACCCCACTGCCCCAATCCCAGGTGGGATAGCAACATCCATTGACAGCAGCTCAGCAAATAGCTGGTTTTCTCTCTTCTTACTTACCCATGTTCTGTTTTGAAGCATCAGCTGTTCAGCTACAGACACAAACATCCAGTGAGCAGAGTATTTAAGAGAAAGCAGAAAACCAGCCCATCTATCAAACAGCCCTATGTAAATCCAGCTTCCACTCAGCTGTTGCATAAAAGCAGACTTTTCTCTTTTCACCAACAGCAGGAGACAATCTGTGATCAGGTAATGACTCAGACTGGAGTGAAAGGTTTGAATTCTTTTGTGCCTTCAATTCTATTTAGTCTCTGATGAAGCTGACTCTGCATTTTCCAAGTGCCACCCAATAGTCACCTCTAGGAACCTGCCTGTACCCAAGATAAGGGAAGGATTTGGTTTAGCCTGCAAGGAGATCTGACCTTTGCTTCCTTACAGGTATTCTGTAACCTGTAAGAAAGCAAATGGCACTGAATACAAACAATAGGCTTTTTTATGGCTCATGATCCCAGGATCACCATCACAGATTTTCTTATCTGGAGACACCTTCTCTTAGCAAGGCTCCTCCTCAACAAATGCAAGTGTAAAAGGTGATGAAAGGATATGCCTGAGACAAACCAGCCAGGTGTGCTGACAATGCCAGCAGCCTCTGGGTCTCAGGCACAGGTACCACTGCTCCTTCCTGAAGCCATTTCAGGCGTGTCTGAGGCCACGATTTTGTCAGAGCAGACAGTCACTGATCATAATGGCTGGCTCATAACTAAAACATCCGCTTGTGGAACTACTTCTAATTAATTAAAGTGGCAAGGAGCCAGTTGGGGTTTTTTAAAATCAATGCAGGTCTCTTATAAACTTGAGTCTCTTTGCAAAGCACTGCTAAAAAAAACAGGATGCGATGTCTGAAACTGCCTTCAGCCTATTATCTTTGACTTCCAAGGAAATCCGTTTCCAGCCCAGCCAGGAAGACTCATCACAGAATTAGAGGAGTCAGTGAACTACCAAAACCTGTTAATGCAGTGCTCACAGCCAGGTACCCAGCCGAGGGGAAGAACTGGCAACAAGAAAAAGTCAAGGCAACAAAATACAGAAAACCTCAAGGAACAAGTCCAGCACCATTCTTTACTATGAAACACAAAAAAAAGGAAAAAAAATAAATCCAAGAAACATCAGTGGAATAATCAGCTGCTGAAGAGAAAACTTCCTGCATAAGCAAAATCACACTGCTCCATCATATGACATTCTGCAAATGAACAAAGAAATCAAAGATGAACCCTGTCATTTACTCCCTCTTGCACAGCTCCTGCTATGTGCATTCACTCTTACTGATAAGCCAGTGATACAGAGTTAAAACATTTTATTTTTCAGTGCTATCATGTCCGAGGCAAAAAGGACCCTCAAGTTAAAACTCTGCCTTTCTCAGCTTTTAAGAGTTGCCATCAAGCTTTTAATGTCACTTCTGGTGCAAACATTTAATGCTTATTCCTGACACAGGCATTGCAAATACATTGTTTTTTCCCTAGAAAAGCATTGCTATTTTCACCTGTGCCACTATACACCTGCTAACACACAGCAGGTCAATCACTGGCACACACAGTTTCTTTCTGTTTCTGTAAAGGTGTGACATTCATCTCTCCTCCTTAAAGCTGAGCTTTAACAAAGGCTTAAGCCACGTTTTTCCTAAGCACTAATCACCACAGAACTCTCTTCCTTCATCCAGGGACACAGCACAGTCCCCTTCTCTCTCAGGAGCTGCCTTGCTAACAGGATTCAGAGAGGGAAGAAGCTTCACAGAGCTCTCCAAGAGTGGCACAGTTGTGAGGGACCATAATTTTCCATCGAGTTTTCCATACCAGCTGGCACATGAAAGCTTGATTTTCTTCAAAAGGCTGCATTTCTTCCTGTCCCAGTGAATATTTAACCAAGCTCTGGTGATGCTGTGTTAAGAAATCATGCATGGTATGTTGGTTTAATAATGTCTTTGGCATAGGACATGGAATGTCATACTCAATCTACCACAGAAGCCACTCCAGTCAGGTGGAAACAAGGAGGGACTGCTGATTTCTAGAAGGATTTTTCTGTGTCTCATTTGACTGCTTTATCAAACTCCAGGCCTTCCCCCAAGGAGCACAGATGATAGCTGAAGCTCAGGCTAAGGAAGAACAATTGTCCATCCACAAAATTTTAAAAGGCAAAGAAAAAGCAGGAATCCTCCAGTGAGCTTCACTTCCTGTTTGTATTTACTGTACAGACAGGACTTAGGGTTTTCATTTTAGTTTCCTCCACCCCTTCACTCCCCTTCACCACTGTGTCCAAGTACCACATTTGGGGAAGGTGGTTCATGGCACATTCCTTTGCTCAGATGATGCCCTAAGTTTTAGCTTTTATATTTTTCAGATTCTCTGCTGTGTTAGTGAGTAGTTCTGGGTTTCATATTCAGTGCTAGTGAGTTCTCTTCACAGAGCAGGGAGACAAAACAATTCCTTCTCCAGCTTGGGACCAAGCACAACCTTCAGGCCCCAGAACAAAACCAACAGTGAAGGGAGAAGGAAAACCAGGAGGATGGAGCTTCATAACCTGGAGCTGGAATTGGACAATTAACTCCAATGTGCTGATGGACCAGAACCTATAAAAGTGTGAGCCCTCGTGATCTGGTGTCCATTCTGTGCCCATTTTGGGTTCACCTTGGGTGTAGCCCAGCTGGACTCTTGTGCAGCCCAGCTGTGCCCAGTGAGGCCTTTTAATAAAAAAATCCCAATTTATCCTCCTGCTCTGGCTGGGCTCTGCTCCAGCTCAGCCTGCAGAAGGCATCACAGAAGATGAGCAGCAATCAGGGGCAGCACGTAAAGGCTGCCTGGCAAAACAAGGCACTGCATGACTGATTGCCCACCTCAGCCCTGGATTAAACTGCTTCTGCACTTTCAAGAGCTTCATGCATATTTTCCACATCTCACACTCAAGGTAGCAAAGAAACGGCTGGAGACCACCCACCCTTATCATTCTCTCACTGTGATCACCAAGCTTCACAAAGAAGTAAAGAAGAACTTTGTACTTCCTAAGTTCAGTCACAAAGAGGAAGCAGGACAGTGTCACCTCCCTTAAGGCCTTTCTACCATGTTCCCAATTCCAAATTTCTTCCAATTTACCCTGGCGCTTCCCTCTGTGTGACAAATGTTAAAGCACAACTAGAGCAGAATAAGCTGGGCAATGTTATTATAATGCTGCTGAGAGGATAAAAATTAAAACCAGACTTTAAATGTACCATGTGCCACATGAACTATATCAACTGTATCTATCCAGGACCTGCTCTTCCTCAAAAGAGTGAACTTCAATTGGTCATTCCAGGTTCCCTGCAGGCAAACATAGCTAAAGCAATCCCTTCTTGTTGGGAATGGGAAATTAAAGGACTAATAATGACAATTTTATAACAGACTGGCAGTTTGTTAAGAAATACATCTACTGTATGTGCAGGGTAGTTTTATCAAATTGGTCTTCACTGTTTTCTCTTTCCCTACAAACATCACACAGTAGGCCCTAAAACTTTCTAAAGTAAATTCAAAGCAAAACCAACATTACTGCTGAGAATTCCACACGTCACTATAAAAACCTCCAGCAGTCCCAAACTATTTTTACAAAGGCTATTTTTACAGTCTGGATGGTCTCACCACCCCCACTCTAGTCTGGCATGACTCTCCTCTTACAGAGCAAAACCCACCTCACGTGCTTCTTGGTAATGACATTCAAGTAAAATTTCTATTAAACTCTGTTTCTACACTTACCTATCCAGTGTCAGGGTAGAGAACTCAGGTTTAAATTCCTTACAAGTGAAGACTGAAATCAATCAGCAGAAAAATTAAATGAGAACATAAGCCAGTAAGACCCTACATGAGTATTTGAGAAGTCTCCCTGCCCCACAGCTCCAAAGTCCTCTGACAGAAACAAGAAGTTTAGGGTTGTATCTATTCCTCTCTCTTCTGTTTCTCTTTTATTCCCATCTCCTGTGCATGCAGGAAGAAACTAGAAAATATCTCATATGGAACTGATAATGGACCTACTGGAATTCAAATATTTACCAAAGGGGAATCAGTCATGCAGTGTTTTTTCCTGCCAGCAATCATAAATTCCCAGCACGGATAACATTTTCACATATAAATAAAGCCACGTAGCATTCCTGCTTCCACTTGGAAAGTATTGAACTTTAACAGCTGTGGAAAAAAATATACAGTGCACCAAAATCCACCCAAACCTGCAGACTTCCATGCTGAATTTTAAATTTAAAAATACTGGGCACATACTGAAAGACATGCATGGGCAGCAGCATCTGCAGATTTAAAATCTCTTTCAGTCCTCGTGTAAATCATGTTAAGATATTACCAGCAATGAGCACTAAGGCTGCAAAGCCAATTTCCATTAGTTCTGGTTCTGACCAAGCCACTCCATGGAAATATTCCAATTGTTTGTACCACTTAAATTATCTCAGTCAGACACCTAAATGTGTTTGTTATACAGCCCATTTCAGCATGAGGTGTCATGCTACACCAACACCTCAGCTCTTACAGGGGGAAATGCTTTATCAGTAACTATTTCTCTCAGCATGGTACAAGCAATAGTGGAAAGTGCAAACCAATTTAATTTAACAGGAGGGATTCCTACCATGGCACGCAGTTGTCCATTAACAGAACAAACCCCTGCCTCCCTCCCTTTCTCCAGTTGGCAATTGCAGCAAATCTTCCATGAAAATACATTTCCTGTAATGTTCTGGTCATGGTTGGCAAGAGCTGCAACCCATTTCCATAAAGCCACCATGTGGAAAATTGCCTTGGCTGTTAAAATGGACTAATGCAAAGGAATTTTTTTCTTAATGTTGAAGGCATCAATCTTTTTTTTAAAAAAACCACCATTTTGCAGGACACTAGCTGATCACCCACCAGCTGAGCCTTCAGACTGAACAGGAAGGGGAAAAAAAAATTCCTTCATCCAAGTATCACTTGCAGACCACTAACTCAGCAAATGTGAGGAGCCTGAAGGGAGTTTTCAACAGCAGCTCTGTTTTCACCAAAGTACAATCTCAAGTACAATCTCATGCTGCACCTGCTACTCAACAAGCTTGCACAGAATTAAAAAAGTTAAATCCTGAGCCTGCAGCCAAGAGGCTGCATCACAGGACAAGCCAGACTCTTAGGGAAGATGCTGTGAGGCTTTCAGGGCTGGGATCCCTTTCCCCAAAGCTGTTACCTGGAGCATTGAACTCTTTAGTTCTCAGGGACTCCCAGAGACCCTCTTCACTCACTGTTAGCCTACAGTTCTTACCTCCAGCCTGTCCTGCCCTGTTCCTGCACAGATGAGCAGAACACATCTCCTGTGCTCCCTGAGCCCCTCAGCTGTGCTGCAGCAAGGATGAGAGAGACCTCTCAGACCCTCTTCAATCCCTTACTGCTCAAAGCACATTGTACAGAGTGGAGGAGCTTTGCATTCTCTCCATGACTCTGGGAGACCCCCGGAACTTCAGACCAGAAGCTGTTAAATGGAATTGCCTGATCTGAAGAAATCTACCAGCAGATTTTATAGAAATGCCTGGGAAATAAGATATAGGCAGAGGAGGCACCTCCTTTTGGAAAGGGGAGACACTCAACGTGCAAGGCTTCAGTGGCTCTGACTGATCACAAAACCAGGTCTTAAATTGATAAATGTAAACTTGCACAGACTCCTGGTGATGTTTTACAAACGACACAACCAAATTATCTGCAAAAAATTGAACTTGGTTACAGTATTTCTGCACATTAAAAAAAGATAACGAAGTGTTGCCATGGTATCATTTGTACAAAAAAGCTCACAGAAAAGCTATGCCAAGAACCATGAAGTGCAGGACAGCAGTGGTGACACAGAAACCTTTTGCAAGACTGGAAGGTGAGAGGAAAGCTACGAAAAACATTCAGGAAATTCACTATACCAAAAGTAAGAAACTGAAATCGTTGGGCACGTATACCTTGCAATGTATCTGCTGGACGCTTGGGAACTTCTCAAAATCAGGCCAAAGGTGTCTATAGCCAGGGAATATGATTGATATGCTAAAAATAAGGACATTTTTGAAGAGAAAACGTTTGTTTCAGAAGTTCAAGGCTTTGCAAAACTAAAACAGAAAAGAGGTCCTAGAAATCTTTAATGGCCAGGTGCTATCACAGTAGTAGGTACAAGAAGGAAAGGTAAAGATCACTGTAAGCCTTAAGAAAGGGCCACTAAAGCAAAGGAGAAAAGATTTTTCAGATTAATATCTATGATTAAAATAACTGATGGAGCATGGAGAAATATGTTTGTGAGCACTGAAGCTCTCTGAAATTTAAATATTGTTGTGACACATTCCTTGACTACAAAATTCTGATGGCCATGTTTCCAGGCTCCAAGCTGGGCTTAAGGCAATAGATACAGAAATACAACAATGGGTTTCCCAGTTTTGTCCTTGCTGGCCCCAGGATGAAAATAAGATCTGCATGAACAGAAAAAATACATCACTATGTTCTTCTGTCTCTTCAAACTTCCCTGGGTTTTTTTTCCAGAAAAAGAACCCCATCAATATTACAAAGGTTGGGTTTGGTTCCTTTCAATCCTGAGAGGCAGTGATGGAAAGAAAAACCCCAGAAGGTAAGAAACAGGACTAGAGGAACTCTGCATGTTCTATGTTGTATGTGCCATCAGAAGGGTGCAGTGTTTTGCTACCATATGTGCTGAAGAGAAGCACATATATTTCAGAGTACAGAAAATGCAGCTAAAGGGGTGCAGGAGAAAACCTACATAACGCTGATTTCTTCCTGTATAATCCAGTTTTCTATTTATCATAGCTGCTATGCAAAAATTTAGTTTGTGCAGGGTCAGTGAGCAGCTAAAGTATCTTGAAAGAAGTCAAACCTTTCCTAATCACCTGTGCTTCCTGTACCCACTCCATTAGTCCTTTCCCTGATTTATGATTCCCACACTGTCCCTGTGATTAAAAGCTTGATGCTTTGTTTGCATTTCTACTTAGGCTGATTATTTTTTGCCCTTCCTCCACCTTCAGCCTGCAGGTGCCAGGTCTAAGGGCCCAATGCTCATTTCCAAAACCTGGGTGCTGCCCTGCAGCCCTGCTCCCCTCGTGCCCAGCACACGGAATGAGCTCTCTCTGTCTGCTGGGAGCTCAGCACTGACCACTGGGTTTTGCTGTAGCTACAAAAAAGTTTTAATTTCTTCTCTGGCTAGACTTGAAAACCTAAAATCTCCAGGGATACTAGTCAGATTGAAACGAGAAATTGTGTTTTGATTCAGGTCCCTAAAAACCCCGAAAACCTCTAAAAACCTGAAAAGTGTCATGGGTTTTGCCTGACTGACAAAGCAGCTGCTGGGCTCTCTGGAGAAGAACAGCTTCCAGTCCTGCTGGCAACGCCTGTCTGGTCAGACAGGAGCTTCAGTGGCACAGGGGCAGACAGAGAGTACAGCTTAATGGAAATGAGCAACAATAAATAGGTTCGACCTAAAAAATAATACTCATGTCATGCCACAGACATGGCTGGTCAAGAAACTCACAGGCATCCCAACAAGAAAGCAACACAAGGAATTCACTGCTGTGAAAACACAAAACCAGGAGCCAGGTGCCATGACCATGATGCCCAGAGAGGCTCCCTGGAACAGAGGCTGGACAGAGTTAAAGGAATAAAATGGGGATTTATTAAAGAGCCCTCAAAGGACACACCTTGGGCAGTACAAGAGTCTGGCCAAGATGGACCCTGGGTCAGGAGTTTTCACACTTTTATAAGTTTTAATCCATTTCCATACTGGGGTTAATTGTCCAATTACAGCTCCAGGTTATGAAATCTCATCCTCCAAGGTTGCTCTCCTCAATTCTCTGCTGTTTGCACTTTTTGGGCCTGAAGCTGTAACAGTGTCCTTGGTTGTGGGGCTGGCCAAGGATTGTTCTGTGTGACTGAGCTGTGAGGAGAACTTGGTAACATTTTATATGAAGTTCAGAGTTATATTCTAATGCAGAACAGAATCTGGAAAATAAAAGCTAAAACTTAAGGCCAAGCCCAGCATCTGAGTTCACCATGGCCTGGTTACTGAGCACACACCACACCTCTGGGAGGCTGGAAGAACCCTGCAGTGACTCCTGCCTGGCTGCTGTTTTCTCATCATCTTCTTTGTAGCTGTGTGAGGGTGTAGCTGCTCCTGCACAGCTGGAAAATGCTGCTGTGTCCACAGAGGAAGCTGATGGCCATGCTGCAAATGGGTGATGCACACCTCAAAGCACAGTGCACTCTCCAGGCAGGCAGCTGGTGGGTCCTGAGTGAGTAACCTCATGTATGATAAGTGCCAAGATTTTAGGCATACAAATTATAGGTATTTGTAAGGCCACAAAGACACTTATGAGTACAAAGTACCTATTTTTGGTCAGTCAAAAAGAAAATTCCACAAATGAAAAAATTAATATAAATCTGACTGAGTCTTGGCAAACTGTTAAAATGCTGAGTAACACAGTAAAAAATGTGTATTTTCTTGCTCAGACATGTCTACCAGCTCACATCTACAAACTGGCTTAGTATCATCTCCTGAAGGTAACAAGAAAAATAACACACCAACAGTGGTTTGTTAGCAGTTTGGCTAAGCCAACAAAGGTATCTTTCATCACCTCTGGAATCACAGAGTTTTTTTTATTAGACTAGCTGTCAGCATTAATAACTTTGCAAAGAGGTGTTTTAGTAAGAAGTCTCAACCAATTTTACTGTGCTTCATCACCCTCTCATCCCACCAAGTTTTGCTTTTCATTTTTTACCCCCAAGACAACAAAGAGACTAGAAAGAATCTTCCCTTCCTTTCACCAAAATTGGGAACAAGCCTTTTTTTATCATCCTGACGTGCCAAACCAACAATACATCTCCTCCCATGACCATTGTGTTTCTCTCTCACAACTGGATTATTGCAGTGTGGCACATCAAATGTTGGAGGAACACCCTGGCTGGTGTAATCCAGGTTCCAGGATTAATGCTATTCTCCTTACATTAAAACAATATTATTAATTTTTAGTTTCTACTGCCTCAGTAGACGCTTTTTGCAGGCGCAGAATTCCCACATATTTATAACTCATGGCATCTCATGAGCTTGTGAAATCTTCTGTGTTTCTTCCTGAAGCGGAAAACGGTAATTTCAGCAGAAATATGAATTTCATTATGTTTGACTGACAAGCTCAGGCCACATAACTGACTTAACATACACAAGGCATGCTCCCTTTTCCTTTGATTTATGACTCTCCACTGCAGTTTGTTTTTTTCTGCTGGAACAGAAGCAGAGTATATTTATATAACTATTCTCTTCCCCCCCCTCTTTAATCTGAAACCTTTATATAGAACATCTGTTGCTGCAAGAGCAAGTGGAAATTACTGTGCTGGAGTAATAGACCTCATGGCAGTCTGATACAACTACCAAAAATCCAACCCTTCACAGGCAGGAGTCTTGAAAAACACCAACACCTTGGAAAAGGTCCTGACAATTGCAATAACATTATCTCCTATGTTGGCCTGCCACTAAATCCTACCAACTCTTTTATTGTGTTTCCAAATATTGCCAGAAATTAAAGATCTCGTGCTTTTCTGCTGCCTGCACATTATTTCAACTGTGTATTCCTTGTTAGGTGATTTAATTTTAGACCTCCTTTTTCATTAAAGGATCCACATCTAATAGAGAGCTCCACCCCCCACTTTAGTTCTAACCCTAAACATATCATCATTTACTTCTGCTCATCTTACATCACTCTAAATCACTTCCAAAATGTGACAAATTTACCCACATGAGCCACACAACAGCAGAGCAATAACCTTTATATTAAAAGCAGAATGCCTTTAAAACACCCACCCAAACAGCAGCAATTATATCACAAAGCTTCCCATGCTACCAGAGGCTTTGAAAGGAAGCTGACTCAACAGTCAGGGACTGAAGAGTGAGGAGAACCAAACATGAAATTTCCACTTCCTCTACACGTGCTTTCAGCATAGGAAAGGACATAGCCAACAAAATAAGCAGCTCTGCCTCCTTTGGCTTGTGGAAAGAAAACAGACCTCCAAAAGCCTGAAGCCATCCTCCTCCTCCCTGCACACCTGAGGTGACACCTTGGACACACAATTGCTGATGCAACTCAAACTGCAGACATCATGTTTTCATCAGATCAGCCCAAAAATACATCGAATAAGAATCGTTAAATGCTTCTGATTTTTCACATGCCAACCTGAAAATCCATGAAACAATGAATGCCAGCGTTTCACAGATGCAAAAAATAGGTTTTGTACCTCTGGGGTGAGGAAACATAATGGGAGTTGTAAAGGGTTTTGCTGTAGAACACTGAACAGGCTTATAAAGATAATAAGTTGTTTTTCCAATCACTCTTCAATTAAAACAAACAAAATGAATCACTGAGCCTTTCCTTCCCAATGCAGCTGTATGGCACACTCACATGTTGCAGATTTTTGAGGTGGTGAATCAGTGGGAAATAAAGCACGTGTCCCCTGTGAACTTCCTCTTCTTCTCCCACCTCACAGCTCCTCCCCACCTGCCCTAGAAATAACCAGGGGTATAAATGTTCTCACCAGATCAGTACACACACTCTTCATCTAGTTCTTTAAAATGCTTTGTTTTAGAGTTCCTGGGTGACTTCTCTTCAGCACAAAGAGCTTCCCAGTGCCCACAGGTAAGAGGGACAAAAGGGCAAAGCAGCTGCCACGACAGATGAAGAAATGCCAGCTTTTGGTTGTGAGCTGTAAAGCACCTGCTTTCAATGGTTCTGTTTTCTCTGCCAGCCCTTTTCTCTGGACATCCTCCACTTCTCACCCCAACTCATTTCGTATTTAATTCTCCAAACTCTTATTCCAAAAGGAGGACAGCCACAGTTCACAGTCTGTACTCACTGCCTTACATTGACCATTGCTGCACCCACCCAAAACACAGATCTTTAAAAAAAAACAACATTCAACAGTGTCCAGCATAAAGACTTTGACATACAGGGCCAAGGTCACTGAAATGCACAGCAGCTTCATTTCAAAGTGCTCTGCTCTCTTTAGCAGCTAAAGTATCTGTCAGGACAATAAAATTAAGCAAAGTAAAATAAAATTTCTTTGCAAATCCACCACTCACACAGCTACAGCTCAAACACTTCAGGTACAAACTGAAATCACTGACCTAATTCAAAAGCAGAAATAGTGCCTACCTCTCTTCTTCCCATCTTCCCCAGCAGTCTGGGAACTCAAAGGAAAAAGCACTTTTCTCCTTGATGCTTTTGCTACAGAAAATCAAATGTCTTAAGAACAAAGGCCTGTAGGGAAGATGCAGCAGGCAAGGAAGAATCACCTGTGAGTTCCTCACCCCAGCATTTCACAGATGAACCCCCAACCTTTCCTGTTAGCATTGCTCACTGCTAGAGGGCACCTGCCCAAAACCTCAAGGGTTCAGCAGGGACTGAAATATGAAAGACACTGCTCCTGTTCCCTTCTGAGTATTCTCCATAAAAATAAGTAATTTACCCTTTCATACGTAAGCTTAAATGACAAAAGACACCAGACAATAAGAAATGGCAACTTCAGACTGCAAAAATGAAGAGGAAATTAAGGCAAGGAAAAAGAGGGGGAAAAAAAATGACTGAGGTATCTGGAATATTCAATTATTAAGTTCTTGGCCCTCTGAGATACTCAGTACATTTTTCAAGGCAAGAAAAAATATGAGCTTACTGTGATTTTAGTGGCATAAGTCTAAGCCTATTCTCAGTAGTGCTACTGCTGAAAAACACCACCACCAGGTTAAAGAGCATATTTAATCATATTCTATGAACAGCAAGGAAAATGTAGGAAAAATCCAAATTAAATTGTTCCTTGCAACTCTCTGTTTTCAAACTGCAGAGAGGTCAAGATGCTCAGAAAAGTAAGCATACAACAAGTTCAAGAGATTTTTAACCCACTGTTCCCAATTATTATATTGAAAAGAGGGCCAGTAAGCAATAGTCCATCCTTTTAAAAAATTTTGCTTTATTGCCATTATAATATAGTACTTCTTAGCTCTACCAGTTTCTTTTTAGAAATTAGATTTGTGTACTTTTTAAGAAACCAAGATGAAACACATTAAATTTTAATATTACATGCAAAGTTTCAGATAGAGATAGGAGCAAACTTAATCCCTCTAAGATTAAAGATCTGTCTGAGCCTCTGTCAGTGAACATCTATAACACACTACAAAAGATGAAGAAGCTGCTCATTCCCCATTAAAAATCGATTTTTTTATATGTTATATGTATGCATAGTATATAATGTGCCTATTTTTATTACTAAGAAATAAAAATAAACATAGCAGCTTTTTACTGTCTACTTGTACTGATAAAATACTTTGCTAGGCACAGCTTTGGAAGAATTAGTGGCTTGGCAGGTGCCAGCCAAATGGTTTTGCAATCCTCACAAAGTACCTCTCAGTAAAACACTCGTGAGAGAAGCAGCTCTTCAGCCACCAGCACTGGTTGGCCAGGTTTGCAGAAAATGAGAGTTATTTGCAAAAGGAGTATCAAAATACAGGCTTTGAAACAGTGAGGGAGACAGGAGTGACACGATCCTTCCTGGGGAGCCATGCCCCTCAGGAGTCTTGCAGAGTGACATTTTTGAGAGTGAAGTTACGGCCAGCAGCAGGAGAAACGCTTGAAAGTGGGACAGCAGCACTGAAAAATGGAATTGTGTAACCCAGGGAAGGAGAGAAACCACCTTGCAGAGAAGACAGAGGCAGGGACTCAGCTCTCAGCTGTGGGCACTGTGACACCAAGGGGTCTGGACACCCTGAGGGAGCTCCAGGCAGGATTTTGGCTGAGCTTGGTGGGTGTATCCCTGGTGTCCCACGCAGGGTCCCAGTCCCAGCTCTGCACTCCTCGTTAACAGTGCAGCAAGCCAGACAGAAATGCTTACAACAGAGCAGTCAGGGCCACACTCAACAGTTCTGAGGCCACTGCCACTCAACTGGAGGCAGCCCTGCAGCAGCTCATGCCCTTGGGCTCCAAAGGACAGCTGGCATGGGAAGGGAGCTCAGCAGAAGCTCAGGAGTGTTCCCACAGCACTGCCACGGCCTCTGCACGTGGTTTGAACTGGGCCTACAGGACAGCACGTGGGAAATCTTCAGAAGAAGATCATGACACACATATCTACAGAGATAGCAGGACTCAGGGCGGACAGCACAAATAAAGTTGCAAATGCTTCATTTCAGTCTGGTGCACTCCACAGAACACACAAAAATCCCTGTGGAAAAGGCAGCGTGCTGCACGCCAGAGCAGACTCTGCTGGAGTTGAAAATGTTCCTCTGTTTGGTTTCCACCTCCGTGCTCCCATTCAGCACACACTGTTCCCTTAAAACATCAGTTTAAACATCAGTGCAGGGCAAGAGACAACAATAGGCAAACCCAGAGATGCACTGTCCACACGCAATGGGAGCTCAAGCACCTCGCCAGAGCTCCTTGCCAACATAATTACATTGTGCCATTACAGATCCTTCAGACAAGGTTTCTAATAAAGCATTTCCCACCTCATTTCCTGCCAAAATTCGGAAATGCAAGTCCACATTCATACGTGCTTTGTGGCACGGCATACAACTTTTCATTCTCTTTTTTTTTTTTTTTTGCATAATTCCAACATCTGTTCTCTGAAGGAGGGGAAAACAAGAGAATAAACCATGCTCTTATAGTCCATCTTTTTGTATTTCTCAAATTAAAAAAATTATTTTAAAAAGCAGGAATCCTTCTTGCTCCTGAGGGCATCACTATCTCTTCCTTTAGGCAAAAATCCAATCTACAGAAATCCAAACTCCTGAAGTCTGATGGACACCGTGGTTGTTTCTTGCCAAAGACTTATTGCACAGATATAGAGGTGTAAGAGCTGCTGAACCTGATCATATTATACCTTATTCCTGTACACCATAAAAACCACAGGGCTGAAAAGCTTAGAAATTGGGCAGCAGCCTGCTCAAACACAGCCATGCTCAAAGATCAAGCCTTGTCCTTGATCCAAACCTGCTTTTTTCCAACCTCTGGCGTGTGTGTGGTACCTGGCCAAGCTTCCCAAAACCTAAAGCCCCCAAATCTCTCTGTTCATGGAAACCAAAAGTTGGATGTGGGCTAGTCCAACCCAGAAAACAACCTCTCTGAGGCTGCACCCTACAAATTCACTGAAGAACTGTGCATTCTCACTGGAGGCGTGCCTGAACGCCTGCAGGCAGAAAAGGCTTGAAGGCAAATGGAGCTTCTTGGCCAGAGAGCTAAGGTGCCTTCCAGTGTCCTGATGCCTTCCTTTTCTAGCAGGATGCAGCTGGATCCAGCACATAAACCCCAGCAGTGCTGCCCTGCCAGGCCAGAAAAGGATTAATAACACCAAAACCTCTGTCTTGTTGCCACTGAAACCAACCGTGCTGAGCTCCACGTCTGCATGGACAGCCCCATCTTTCTTTCTGTCAGACATGAGTCCTTTTTTGTCCACTCCAGGGTAGATCAGTAACACAAAACATCTTCAGTGTGACACCTTATCCCCATTTCAGCTGTGAGCTCTCCCACTGCCACGAGAGCTCTCAGGAGAGAGCTGCAAATGAAGACTTTTAGTTACTGTGCCTCTCCTGAGACTGTTATTCATGATTGAATTTCATTACTAAAGTGTTGAAACTAAATCCAGCCTTTTTTCAGAAGTGGCTCAGAATCCTGTGACAGGTTCACTTAATTCTGTGGCTTTCAGAATGAATTCCATCTTTCTCAGACTGAAAATTAGTGAGTGCTGGCATCTAAAATTCTTTTTCTCCTCATGTAGAGGAACAGACATAAAGAGGTAAGGGATGGTGGCACCAAATGGTTAAAAGAAAAAAAAAAAAAACTGAAAAACTGTAATAGGTCCCATGTGTGAAAAAGAGAGTTAATGCACAGAGGATGGAGCCATACCCAAAGAGCTCATCCTGAGACACCTCCCTTCTCCCAAGCAAAGAGAACTCTGATAAGCCATAGGAGGAATCCAAACTACTCTGTATAGTGAATGCTGAGAAAGCTGAACTCCATATTTAAACCCCAGATCCATCTTTATTTCTGGTACTAACACAGTGTCTCTTCCTGCCTTCAAACACGTGGGAAAACTGCTCCTGTCTCCTGGGCTAGCTTACAATTCACTGCCTTTACAAAACTTCTGTATAGTGACAGTAAAAAGGAAAGGAAGAACAAGAACACCCAGTACCTGCCCAAGGTACTGAAGTGATGCCCACTGTGACTATGTCCAAAAGTCTCATTTTAAAGGCCAGGTTTCTCCATTCCATATTGTGTGCCTTTGAAACAACTTTTCTAACCTGAGTGAGTGGAACATTTTTGGTCCTTGTGTCCAAGGAACACTTGGATGTAAGTGTGGATAGTCCTTGGATCACAGAACTCAAGTGAGATGGTTTATGGGTGTCAGGGTGCAGTTCTGACACTGCTCTAAATAGAGCAGTGAAATGCTCTGTACCTGTGTCCCATTCTGCCACCACTCTTCTGTTTCCAAAGAGCAGAGGAGCACTCTGGCCTGCCAGAGAAGCTGCCTGGAAAAATCAGAAACCATCAGTGGAAGTGTTGGGACATCACAAATCCCTTGGCCATTTGCATAGCTCAGTTCCTCCATTTCATTCTCTCTTACTTGCTCAAGTAAAGCTTCAAAAGAACCAGGTCTGCTTGGTGCCATATGGAGAGTCCCATTTCAGAGAGAACAGCTGTTACCCAAGAGCAGCACTGGAAATACTGACCAAGAGGATGTGAGCTTTTAGCACACTGATCCTGTGACCCTGGGGGTGAAAGCTCTAGGTATCTCCTTACCTGACCTCAAAGCACTGGTTCCATCTTTAACCAGGCACAGCACTTCAAAGAGCCACCTGCATGCTGATAACCCTCCTGCCCCTCTTGTGATGCCATCCAGAATGAAGAATGGATTGCTCAAAACTTGCCTGCAGCTTTTCCATACAGGCTTGGAGGTGTGATTTTAAAGCATGGCTTTGAAGCACGTAAACTTTTTTATAGAGCTTAAGAGGGAGCTTAAACAACCAGGCCTTTGTTTCAACTTGCATCATCAAGCAGAGTGGAAAATAAAAAAGGATTATGTGACATGCAGACTAGTCCCAGCTTTAGCCCTTAGTCACAGTTTAATTACTTGTAACTCAGAAGGGGGAACAAAAGCCAAGGACCAGAATGAAGCAGCACAACCAGCTGAGCTCTGAGCTCCCTCACTGCTATAAACAGCTGCCTGACTATTTTCTGGAGCAAGAGGTCTGTATTCTTAATTGCAGAAATGCACTAAGATTCCGAGTTCCTGCTCACACCCAGTGACTGGATTTGCCTGAAGGAAGGACTGTTTGTGCTTTATCCTGTGGGAAGTTGTTAACGCCCAGTGGTTTCCCCCTTGTGTTCCCTCCTCAGTGACCCCAGAGAGACCATTCCAAATAAAAAAAGAGGGTTTTCTTCTCAAGACAGGAATATTACAGCAGTATGCACGACACAGTAAATCCTGAAGCATCCAAGAACTTCCCACCTGACACCTTTGGAATTTGCCAGCACTGACTCCTGTCTATACCATTTTGGGTGTTTTTTACATGTATCACATGATGATTTGCAGAATAATTGAACATGTCCTGGTTCCTACAGATAGAGCATCCAGCTTGAGTTTAATGCATCTATTTTAACTTGGTTTAGTTTAAACTTTCACAAACAGCCCAACACGAGGGTAGATTCCCAAGAAGAGGAGTAAAGTGCCACATAAATTCCTCGGTGTGCAAGTAATTCTACTTATTTCCACAGGAGAAAACCATTCTCAGATCCTTTCTGCACTAGGCAAGAATCTCTGCATCTCGCTTAGCCACAACAGTAGAATTGACAAATATAACTTTTTTGTTCTCATGAGCAGTTATTTCCAGATTTGGGATTGGCTGGGCTTCAATCCAGAAAACAGACTTCTCATGACAATCCCCAAATAACTGCAGAAGTTCAGAAGAATCAGGAAATATCCTAATTAGGAAAGGGGTCAATTCATCCTGCCAGAAGCATTTGGCAGACCAAGCATCCCCCATCTCCAGAATGCTCCAAGAATCCATCCTTCAGTTTCTGTGAGGGTTCCAGCTGAGTGATGCCCTGACAGGCAGTGCTCCATCACAGCTAACCACGATCCATGCAGCAGTCAGGGCAGACTGCTGATCATCCAGCACATTTTATAAATTGCACACCCCTCCTGCTGTGATTTATATTGTCATTACAGCCCAGCTACACCTCGAGTGTTAAGTCATCCCCCCCCAACACCAGCTAGAGCACAAGGAAGACAATGCTCTCCCCAAGAAGGTCCTCTGACAGAGAGCCTTGGGGGAAAGTTATTTCCAAATGGAAGCAGCCAGACTGTGGACAGTGTGCACAAAGATTTACTTCTGCATTTGTTTCAAGATATTTAGAGAAGTGATTTAGAAGCTCTTCACTCCTGGTGTCTGGCTGAATGACAGGAAATCTCATGGTTACCTCCATCAGCTGGTGACACAGCCCAGGGCAAGCTCAGTCCCTCAGCAGGAAAGTCCATCCTGCTGTGCAGCACTGCTTGTGGCAAGGCACAACCCACTGGTGTAAGCCCATGGATGAGCACTCAACAAACACATATTGTCACACATTTGGTGTCCTGGCACATCCCCTGGTGAGCAATCAAGCCTTTGCCTCTTTTTCTGCATTCATCAAAAAGTACAAATGATATCCCACCTCAGACTGGCACATGGATTACTGGTTACACTGCAGAGGAATTTGAAGAAACAGAGTATGTCCACATTCACATCCTGTGAATATGGTCCTCAAGAACAACAGCCCTTGCACATCTTTGTCAGGTAATGGCTTTTCATTTGTGGTTTCAAGGCTGGTAAACTAAGACTGGCATACAAACATTTCCCCATTTCTTGTGCAGGCAACGTATTTCGAAAGAGCCCCAAGGTGACATCACTTAACAGACAATAAAAAAATAACTAATGTTGAAATACTTCAGGTCAGATGGCAAGGAGCACTTTCCCTGAGTATGAAAATTAGGCAGAGTTCTCTGCTGCCTTTCAGGGATGATACCTGGGCTATTCACAAATACAGACTCACAGGTAGAGCAAGAATCTTCCCTTCTTGTGTAACAAACGAGTTTGCTGGTGGTGCTGCCTCCTTCCCACACTGCTGTGCTGGCTCAGTCACAGGGGAGATGCTCTCTGCACAGCTCTGGTGACAGAAGGTGGGAGCAGTGCCTGGTTCCCCCAGACACCACGAGAGGAGCAACCCCTGCACTTGTGAGCTCATCTGTCTGGGAGGAGCACAGAACCTGTGTTCCAGCAGCCCCTGGCTGGTGCTGCAGTGCCAGCTGTCCCCAGCAGTGCCCATTCTGTCACCATCTATTGAAACTGGGGCTGTGGGGTGTGGGGGGTACCCCTCTGTCCATGGCCCAGCTGGTAAAAACCACCTGGGGCAGTTTCTTTATCTCTTCCACAACCCAGCCTCATCCAGGACAGATCTTCTGCTCATGGCCCACTGAGTGTCCCTGAGAAAATTCCAGCATCCCACTGGGAAATGCTGCACCCAGGGGAGGAGCCAAGCATTCCTACCTGGATCCAATCTGGGATTTGGGACACCAAGGCAGCCTTTGCCACTGCATTCTCAGAGCAAGGCCAGGCCCATCCATCACCACTGCACCTTCAGAGGAAACCTGCACCTTTCTGCAGGATCCCTGCTCCAGCAGAGCCACCTCTGCCACTGCAGGAGGGCTGCAGCCCCCATGGAATGGCCCTGCCACCAACCCCTGACTCACAGGGGGCAGCTTGGGTTCTGACTCTGGCACTGGGGTTGGGGTTTTGTATTACTGCATTTTTATTTTAGTTCTCCTAATAAAGCACGGTTATTCCTATTCCCATATTTTTGCCTGAGAGCCCCTTAGTTTCAAAATCATAACAATTCAGAGGGAGGGGGTTTCCAATCCCCGTTCCAAGGGAAGCTCCTGCCTTCCTTACCTGGTGCTCAGACCAAGGCACCCCTCACATGGCAGGGATCCCCTTCCAGCTGAGCCCCACAAGGGCTGCCTGTGCAAACAGTGAGAACCCAGTTTCAGACTCTCAAACAAAGGTGAAACTCGCCCGGGCAAGCTGGGACAGACAGGGCTAACAACAGCCTCTGCTCAGCTCCCTGAAGAGCATCCTAACCAATCCAGCTTTTGCAGTGCCCAGCTTCCACAGCCCTGGCTGGGCCTTCTGCTGGGATGGAAGTGGGATGGACAATTTCCTGTTTGCTTTCCAGTCAGTGAAATCCTTTTAAGCACAACTGTTTCCATCAGCCCATTCCAAACGTTCAGACAAAACAATTGGATTGCTCCTGCTGGCAGCTACTGTTCCACATGGAAACATTCCAGCCAGCTATGGGGATATTTCTTCCCAGGAACTGCTGGCTTAGGCAGGTTAACACCTAGGTGAGAACTGCTGGCATAAGCAGAAAAATCTTCAGTAATGTTTCTGAGAAAGGGATGTCCAAGGAAGATCTGTGCCCCCCACACCACTGGTCACACAGGAACCTGCTTCCCAAACTGAAGGCACTCAAAGGAACATAGACTCTACATCACAGCCACCACAAGTTCATCCATTTCCAGGCACTAATCCTAATTTTTGACACCTCCCTTGATCTTTGATGGCGTTTTCAGGGAAAGACACCTCTCTTTTTCATGCACTGCTGGTGAGAGAAGCTGCTACAAGAAGCATGTCCCAGCATGGGAAACCTCCACACTAGCTGAAGGCAAATCCACGACCTCTTCAGTCATCTTGAGGCAGCTAACACTAAGAAAAGAAGTTGGAAAGTTACACAGAACTTGACAAATTATTCTTCTGAGGAGTTGCCTAAATCATATTTTAAAAATACATTCTCTGCAGATAGCAGCTGGAAGATTTAAATATGATTTAGAAGTCAGGGACAAATATCTTTAAAATTCCCTAAGCTAGTTGTCTCACAAACTATCCTGATTTACACTAGACTCTTCAGGTATTTTTCTTACAGGCTGTAGTCCAATATTATTTCTTTAAAGAACTGCACACAGTTTTGGCAGCAAATCCCAACGTAAAGAAATTAGGTGGAAAGAAAGGCAAGAAATTGAAACTCTGTCTTCAGTAAGATCAAAGACTTTACAGTTATTTAACAAAAAGCTTTATTGGTAACTAATAAATCATCTAATACTTGAAAATCCAAGTCAACACAATTTATGTATGATTACTTCTTATTCCCTTATTATCTCTTTTTTTTCCTTGTATCCCAAACCTCAGACACTCCTTTTCCACCCAAAAGTTTGCTACAGCTCCTCCTGTCATTGAATAACTTGCTGAAACTCCCTTTTTGGTGGGGAGTCCTCATGACATACAATCAAACCAGAGTTGATACTCAAACAATTGTGGCAGCTGTTTCTCAGTCCCTTCTTGACAAACCCACATGCAGGAGTTCACCTACAGCCAGCCCTGTGTTAATAGAAACAGCCAACCACAGGGTTGTTTTTTCAATTCCAACTCATGCATCATTCAGTGATTTTTGTTTCACCATTTCAATATTTGGAGTGTCATTTTTTCTTAAAAACAGAAAATGAAGCTCATATAAACTGCTGGCACACTGTCTGCTCAGGGCCTGACAGAATTCTGAACAGCCAGGGTTGGGAAAACTGGGAACTGTGAAGTGGAACTGCTGAAAACAGCAATTGGCCACCTCTGAGTTTCTGTGAGGTGTTTGCTATGTATGACTGGCTCCATAAACAGGGGTCAGCTTCATCCAATTTAGTCAAAGTCATGAAAACAACCCTTTCTGAGCACTGTTAGAAGGCTGTCACATCTCACATTTAAAAAACATTTATTTAATGTTTGCATTAAATTTGGCTGTCCAGATGAACACTTGTTTCTGATGTTGGCATAGTTACATTCTGTACAGCAAAAACTTTCTGACCTATTACAAAAGGGACTCTTCAAAAGTCAGAACAGAAAGAGCCCCCCCAGTAAAAATCTGGTAACTGATGAGAGTGAGGAGGGTTAGGCAGTAGGAAATCTCTAAAGGGAGAGAAGACTGAATTTATATCAAGCTCAGAAACATAGATTGAAGCAATCAAGGGACAAGCTGATGACAACCTGGAAGAAGGTACTAGTTCAGGGAATGGAAAATAAAATTGCTCAGATATGATAAAGAAATAACACATTGCTCAGAAAAAGCCTATTTGCAGAGTACAAGAAAAAGGGCAGAATTAAATGCTGGGCCCAAGCAATAGCTTTAATAATGAAGGGCAGTATTGAGTCATCAGCATTCAGGGTAATGTTACATTTCCAAATCAAAGCCCCTGGTAGCAGCAGTCAGAGACATGATACCTGTAACACAATATGGATGTTAAAAATACAGCCAGGTGCAAGGCTCCACTGGAGCCAGGGTGGGTATGCACTCACAGCAAGATGGTGCCTTTCTAAAACACATTTGTGAGTACAGGCAAATAAATCATCGAAAACTTCCAGGGGAAAACAAAACACTCCAGATGAATTATTTTGGATATGGTGCAAATAATAACAGCAGCCAGAGGAGTAGAACCAATGAGGGAAACTTCACTCAGGTGCTCAGAACAAGAAGTTCCAGTTTTGCCCCCCTGGAAGAGATGCCTTTCCTCACCTGAGAGGGCTCCTGTGCAGTTGAACATCTCTTTTCTGTGCAGTACACCACGGATGAAGGGTTAAACCCCTTAATGAGGGGTTGAATCTAAACCACCCCTACTGTACTACTTCAGCAGCCAGAAGAAATTTGTGCAATCTTCTTCCTTGCACAACTACCCACACCACATCTGTCTTTTCTCTTTCAAAGGCCTTAAAAAAGGGAGAGGAAGAGAAGAGAAGAGAAGAGAAGAGAAGAGAAGAGAAGAGAAGAGAAGAGAAGAGAAGAGAAGAGAAGAGAAGAGAAGAGAAGAGAAGAGAAGAGAAAGAGAACAGAAGAAGGTAATCCTGTCTTTTGTGATTTAAGCCATGTTAACAGAAGGGATGGTTTACTGATGATGGTTCTGCTCAGTGATTCCTGTTCTGCTTGTACTTTTGTCTATCTCCAGCAGGAAAGCAAAAGCTGTCAGGAAATTGGTGAGTCAGCATGCTGCTGCTGTTTGTCTTAGCTGTGAGGCATTGATTTTTCTCCTGCTGCTTTGATATAGGGTCACAGGTATCCCAGCTAAAATCTTTACTGAGAGCAAGGGGGTCATGGCAGCAAGAGCTGCTAGTTTAAACAAAAGAAGTCAATTCTGTTTTTACAGTATTGGTTTGGACATTTAAATTAAAAAAATTACAACCCCCTCTTTTCCATTTAGGCTGTTTAAGATAAAAAGGGAATGGCTGGTGCAATGCTTTTCACAAAATCTTTCAAAAGTTGCTGAGCACTGTAATCAGGTATCTTATAAGTACATACAATTAACACAAGAACTAAAGCTAAAATGTAGAGTAACTCCAATATATGGAAGAAGCAGCACTTTTAAATCTTTAGCACTTTTGTCCAGAAACCAGGTCCCTTTGAATATATCTGAAATTAGTGAAAAGTCACCACGTGTTTCCAAGCTGTAAGCAATGCTATTTGGCAGAAAAATCTCAAATCATCTTGTTGGTACTTAAAGATCAACATTAGGCAAAAGGAAATTTGGTCTGTTTTAAAAACAAAAATGCAAAGGCTGCTCAGGAAGCTCTGAGGTTTCCCTCCCATGTAGAACAGCTCCATAAAAGTGATCACAGTATTTCAATCTGCAGTGAGGGGTAATCAAAGAATCTCTGCTTAATAGGATGGAGATTAGTTATGAAGTAAAACACAGACTGAAACCATAAAAAGTTAATTGCAAATAACAGTTTTCTTGTTTAAATTGGCAGGAAATTCTGAAATATTTCCTCTAGAAAAACATAGGTGAGCTACAATGTAGAATTTACCACTAAAAGGTTGGAAGGAAGGGAAAACCAGAGCCAAGCAGTGATAACAGGTGAAGAAACCAGTTGCTTCTGAATGAGACAAAGTGATTGGGCAGGAAAATCTGTACACTAACATGAGAATCTGAGATTTATTTCTTTAAAGCCAGCTTTAAGACAGATCCCTGAAGAGTCTTCAGGTGGAAATGAAGGCAAAGACCTGAAGTCTGAAATTAATATAACACCAGGTGCTATTTATTATAAATTTTTATGAGGCTTTGATACACACAGGTGAAAGAATGATATAATTAGTACTGCCAAAATGTTCAGGTTACAGCTAAAGGTGGGCAGCAGGACCTTCTGAACCCTTTCTGGACACACCACCGAGAAGGAGATGCCCCAGAATATCTCATTATTCAGTAGCTTGTAGGGGTGACACACATCCAGAATAATGAACTGCAGCTCTGAGGCTATGCACAGAAATGGCACAGATTTACACCAGGCAATAAATGCAGAAACAACTCAACCCTCTCCAGCACACATCTGACAGCCTCTCCCTGTGTGGAGCTTTGCTGGAAACCCTTTTTCCACCCACAGGAGACCCCAGGCTCCCCCAGCTGTGCTGGGGAAGGAGCTCCTCCTTTGGCAGGAGCACATGGGACTGTCTGAAGGAATCATCCTCTTCAGACCCCAGGCCTGACACACTGCAGTGCAGGGGGGTTTAAGGCTCTTTTTGTGCCTTTGTGACAACCATCTCCAAAGGACCCTTCAGAGAGATTCCCAAGTCTGGATTTCCTGCAGAGTACCCCGGTAGGGAAATGGAAGGGGGAACAAATCTCCATCAAACAGTGATTACAGAAACTGTGTCACCTCAGGTGTGTGCTGGTGGGTATATCTGCCTCATCATTCCACTTCAATTCCTTCAGGAAAAGCAGAGGGTGCTTTTTTTTGCTGTTTGTTTGCTTTTAAGGTCAACCATCATTGGCAAAACAAGCAAATTTCTAATGGGCCACTTCAGCTCCCTGTTCTTCCTGTGCTTTGTTTATTCTTCAAACACAGTAACATCTCAGTTTATGAAGGTCTTTGCTTCTGATGTATAAGTATTAGTCCCTTCTGTCCACATCAGGCAAAATTTCATCAAAAAATCTTGACTTGGCAGCTATCACAATTGTGATTATCAGGAATTAAAGCCCATGCTTCATCTTTGCTTGGTAAAGCACAATTTCAGTCAATAACAGAAAATTCCTCTCTGTTTCTAGTACTTTGTGGAAATAAAAGCATAAACAAAGCTTTGAGGAGTTGGACTCTGTCACTTCGGCTTTCTCTGGCAAGCACACTCCCAAGTGTTCACTGACAAAACATTACCTATTTACAGCATTAGTAGCACAAATTTAGTAAAACTGCTTCCAAATAATTGGAGTTTAAAATAAAGAGACATCAATCAGAGATTTTTGTTCTCTGTCTGGCTGAAGGGAATAGTCCCTGCTGCTTTCCCAGTCCCCAAGATTTACAAAAGCCACAATCTGTAAAAGACAGCAGGATGTATAGTGGGGAGACTCTGAATGGATGTCACACATTTGATAAGACAGGTATTTCTAGGCAAACTTAAAATCAGGTGTGTTCTCTCATTACAGTCACTCTTTGCTTCTGGATCAAAGGAACTAGAGGAGCACAGCCACAACCCCTCTTGATCAGCTTTATCTTGGTTTTTCTGGGGTTCTGCTTTTCAGTGCTGTCAGTCACATCTGGGGCAGGACCATGCTGGCAAGCAGCCACCAAGGGCTCAGGGGCCAGCCAGAAGTGGGGGCACTGTGGACAGATTTGACTCAGGTCAGGCACATCAATCTCACCCCTGAAATGAACTCACAAGGGAAGTTTCCTTAAATAACCCCAGGCCTGCACGTCCCAAATTACTTTCTAGTAAAGGAGTCCCAGGTTACACTCCTCCAATTTCTCCATCAGGCAGCCAAAAGCTTCTGCCTGACTGCTGGACAAGCCCATGAAGCCTCACCCCACACACCAGGGAGGGAAGGGGCCACAAGAGGAGGCTGATCTCCTCCTTCCTAGGAGGAGCAGAGGCCCAGGGAGAGGGCAGCACTGCAATCATCTCCAGCTGTAACTTCATCTTTCCCAAGGGCTGACACGACCTCGTCCAGTTCCAACATCCAGACCTTCCCCAGCCTCCTGCAGGGAAGGGTCCTCACCACACTCCCCCCATCCCACCAGGTCATCCTGCAGCTGTTCCACCAGGCAACACCAAATTCCCACTGGTATTTCTCACCTAAAGCCCCGAAGGCAGCAATGAAATCCAAATTCCCACTGGTATTTCTCCCCTAAAGCCCTAACAGCACCAATGAAATCCAAATTCCTTCCACCACAGATTTCTCCCGAGGTGCAGCACAAAGCTGGCACTGCTGGGGACCACATCAGTTTGTATTTCTTGGTGAGTGTTCTCCATCTCACACTGACAAAGCCTTCAGAAGAGCCCTGAGAACTGGGCTTGGCATTGCTTTGGCCAAGAAGTGTCACCCAAAATGTTACAAGCTCTAATAAGCTGAGTAATTAACCTCACCAATGTTTGCCTGCTCTAGCAGGCAAATCCCATCAGCTGTGCATCTACAGAGGACCAGTCCTTAATGATTTTCCTTACAACAGGAGTATCTAGCAAACCATCCAGTTCAGCTATTAATAAAATTCAAGCCAGCTCTTCCAAAGTAATTATTTCAAAATTGTTAAAAAAAAAAGAAAAAAGGAATAAACAAATGAGAAAAAATAAAACAGAAGAAAAGGAAGAAGTGATTATCCAAGTGTTTACTCTGAATACTGTGCTTTTATGTGTAGAGCAGGAAATGATAACCAGAAAAAGGCAAAATCTGAGGTCTAGGCAAAAAGTCTTCGCAAACTTCTAAGCAAGAAAAACAAAATTACTATGTTATGATGCAACTTTTGTTTAAAGATTAATGAAAAACAGCCAAGTGTCTCATTTTGAAAAATCAGGTCAGTACAAATACACGCACATACTTTTGCTTTGTCAACAAAAGCAACAAAAACCAGAAAGAGTGAATAAACCTGGCATTACAGCCAAAAGTCTTCAGCTTAGATAAATACAGCTATTTGAAGAGTTCCAATTTGCAGCTACTTTTGGTAACTGTGTCAAATTTAAAGATTTTTCAGTACAAAACTACCTGGCCCTTTAGAATTGTTTGGCTGGGACAGACCAGCCTGGCTTTGTGGGTGACCACAACCAGGTGCACAGAGTTTCCTATCACACCAGTAGGATTTAAAATACTCCACGTGCTAGAGGTTTGAGAAATGAACCAGGCCACTGAAAATAGCTTTATATTGATATTTCTCCACTGGTCTTTACGATAAACAAGTCTGAGTTGAACTGGTGAGTGGAAAAAAATTCCCCTTGCTCCCTGCAGGCACACACAGATCCAGAAAGAATTACAAGCCCAAGCTTTTAAAAAGTGCTAATATTACGAAAATGATTTGGTAAAGCTTTTCATTCTCAAGCAGTTGGTTTCTTGACAACGTGTCTCTGCAGCTCCTAAACACACATATAATAAAACCTCATCAAGAACAGATCCCTGCAATGGGACAGATATGTAGTTGGAAGCTGTGAAAGTTCACACTTCAGAAAAATCAAACTAACAAACTGCTGAGCCCTGTTAATTGTTTCTTTTAAAAAAAAACCCAAGCCAAAACATAAGCTGTAAATAGCTAATCAGAGAGATTCTTGACTGATCTGCATAACAGCAGGTTTCACTAACCTGCCATGGACTTCTTACATAAAAGTATGTGGACTACAATTTTTCTTCTTTCTACATGTATAAAACCTTGAGAAAAAATACTGACATCAGAAGCATGCACACACTTTTGTCCTTTTTGTCTGCAGATGAACTCAGAAACCAAACTTCCATGACACACTAGCACAGACCCATACAGAAAGCCAAGGCTAAGCTCACGTCTTGAGGCAGCTCATTAAAAAAAAATAAAATTAAAAAAAACTACACAGANGGATAACATCACGCTTTTTAGAGACAGATAAAAAAAAAAAAAAAAAAAAAAAAAAAAACTACACAGAGCTTGCAGCAGCCTAACAGAAGGTAGAGCATGTGTGTGAGCTGGGGGAGCACAGAGCCAGCAGTGCCCACCCAACACTCTCCCAGTTCCATGGGTTCTCCCCAGCAACAGGGAGCTCCCAGAAATGCAGTTTTAAAGGAGCTGTGTGCCTTGAATCCTTTCCACGTGAATAATGCAGCTCCAGGAAAATGCCAGCTTCAATGCTCTCGTTTTCACGGGGCAGCAGAATCCAGCAGGACAGCAACAAAGCCTGGGCTGTCTGGGGGTTTATTCAGGGGATTTTTTGGGAACAGGCAGGGGGGGAAACACGCAGGACTCCTTTGGTGTCATGTATTTGTTTTATAGCTCCTGCAGCACGTCAGAGTGCAGTTCACACCTGAAGAGTCCCCCAAGCACAAGTTCAGGACAGCCAGGGCTGTGCTCCTGTGCTGGCAGCACAAGGGCACTGAGCACATTCCCTCCAGAGGCTCCCAGCCCCTCCAAGGGCTTCCACTCACTCCTTTGACAGAGGGGACAAACAAGTCACAAGTGGGTCAGTTCATAGATTTTTGTAATCCTGGAAGTCAAACTAAAGAACTGAGCTTGGCTTTTTTTTTTTTAGAACCAAGTGAAGAGATTTGATCTCAGAAGTTTAAAGTGAAACAAATTGGAGGGAGCAGTTCACAGTTTGTGCTCAGTTTCTGCTTGCTGAAATACCAGCGTGGTAATTCAAGGCATGCATCCTAATATTGCTTCTTTTTAAATTCTTTTGCAACAATTCCTCCAGCAGCACGAGGAATAATAGGTCTCCATTCCCCAAATCTTGGAATTTGCCCTCTGCTGAAGCCATGAAGAGAACTGCAGCTAAGTGACTCAACTGATAAGCACAGCCAACTTCAGAGCTCCTTGGAGTCCCAAGTTTTACAAGCCCCAAACAAATCAATCTTTCTTTTACTGGCTGAGTATAAAACATAACATTTGCTTCAAGAAGTCCAGAAGCCTTTTGAATACAAAACAGGAAAGTCACCAGGAGGGGGTGGGAAGGGGGTGAGAACCAGTACTTTGGAGTGCTGACCCATTAGAGTGAACACACCCACCCCTAACACTGCATCAATGCAGAAAAAAGAAAAGAAAGAAAGAGGGGGAAAAAAAATAAAAATGCAGCCTTTGGCAATCTAGGGCTCCTCATCATTAAGGCTACCATAGAAAAACTGAACAATGAAGAAAGTTGAATTGCATTGCAAATTTATGTTCCATGCCCAGGTTATGGAATGTAGTGCAATAGGGCACTGGGCAGCAACAAAACTGCATTCCTTACAAAGGAACAGCTTGAGCCTCATGATTTGTGCATGTGGGCAACACTGAGTGACCTTCATGCTTTCCAGCATCTACGAGAAGGCAGATTTATTTGTAATCACAAGTTAGCTGTTTTGTTTTTGGGGACACACATAGATGTGGATGAGGAAAGGTTTAAACTTTGCATTGAGCAGCAAATGCAGAGGCCAATGCATTAGCTTTAAAAGCTGAACTTGAAGACTACACTCCAAAATCCAGATGGGATAATATTAGAATCTGAAAGAACACTGACAGAATGGTTGGTTGCTGTTTTGCCTTTTTGCATTTCCTTTGAGAGGGATATGTTCCTAGTTCAGTTCCATTATAAAACAGGAGCCCCTCTAGCATATACCTTAACTAAAAAGATGTCCTGTTTCAACATAAGAGATCCAACACTCACAATAAATAAAGGGATATTGATCTTACTGTAATGGACATAATACAAGACCATCTGTATTTTAACTAAGAAAACCCATCAAATTTTTGTTTTAAAGAAGCATTGCCTGTCTCTTATTTGCAATTTTCTTAGGCATGAAATAAAACACGTTTTGGATAAGGACTGGACTGGACTGCAGTACAACAAAGCCTGATCCTAGGACAGTATTATTAAAATAGCCAGCAGCTGCTTGCACTAAAACCATCCCCAGGATACAAAAAACAAAACCCAGAATTTACTGATCAACAGACCAAGGTGATAAACCATAGATTATCTAAAGCTGTCACATCATAGCCCTTGAACTCCTGGAAAAGTTCTAACTTAGATTTAAAGGAAGTCAAGAGACAACATTGGGCACAACTATTTCTTGATGTGCAGAAACATGAGGGAATGGGACAGGATAATTGATTTTTCTTGCACATCCAAAAATCAAGACAATTAAGCACATAGAAGCATACAGCTCTTGATGCTCCAAAACAAATGGCAAGGAAAATCTTATTTACAAGCGTGTGAGATGAAGCAATGGACTTCTGATTCTCAACTTCCCATGAGCTGCTGGAAGGAATTTAACTGTGATTTAGCATCACAACCTGATGTGCCCCTTTCTCAGGTGCTTGTACAAACAACTCAGCTGCTGAATAGAAGAAAGTTGAATACTGAACACGTAAAAGATTTTATTACAAAATTGCCACCGGAAGCACACAAGGCTCTGAGACAATTCATAAACCCACACAGGTCTTTATATAAAGTTAATGGTTTGCTAGCCAAGTGCCAAGGTTCACAAAACGGGTAATTTTTGTTTCTTTTTTTGAATCAGGTTTGAACTTTGCGCATTTTTCCAAACAACACTTCACTAAAATCTCAGCAGCAGCCTGGATGGGCAGAGGAGATTTACTCGGAGGTGTTCTCAAACACCTTATTAGTAAGAGAGCACAGGAAAGCTTCAACCCTTCAGTCAAACACTTCAGTTTGCCGATGGGTGACTAACACTGAAAGGGGCTGAAAACAGCAGCAATCATGACAGAGACAATAAAGAACCCCAGCAATCGCACACAGCTCCAAGCAAAGAAAAATCACCAAGGATCGCTTTTAAAAAACGCAGGGAAAACACAGTTATGATGCCCAAACATACTTTCTTAAAGGCCACTTTTCATTAAAGAGATTATGCATGGTATTAACAACACACGTATAAATAAAGTGTATGGCATAAGCAAATATTAGCATAAGATCTTGGGCACCTTAAAGAATGGAACTTTAAAGCAAGCAGATTGCAAAGAGCTGTAATAGAACGAGTATGTCAAAGGAATGCGAATGGTGTTAAAAAATAGCGATAATTTAAAAAACTGTCTTGTGAAATGAAAGACAGCAGTGCATTGAGCTAAAAAAAATACAATCTTTTGGAGATCTTAATACACGCCACTGTCTTTACTACAGTGCTTCAAACAGAAAATTCCTCTGGAGCTTGTGAATCAAGAAGAGACCAAGGCAGAGAAATGATGGGCTAACAGGGCAGAAATACATTGGGTGTTCCACATGGATGCACCGAGGGGTGCTTTAGGATGGCTCTCCCTCTCTCCCGGTGCACAGAGGAAGGACATTCAGGGAACACCTACAAGGCAGCTGCTTTCACCAAAAGAGTTCACCTCAGGTCTCCCATCGAGATCAACAGCACGGAACATAAAAAGGGTGTTTAAGGAGTGCGATGTGCAAAAAACTGTGGCAAACTGGGGGGAATGAAGCAAGGAGGGAAGCATGAGCACTGCTGGGCTCGTGTGCCTCTCCTCGGCTGCACTGGAGAACGATTTCAGCCGCAGGAGAAGGAGCGCACAGGTTAGGGCAGAGCTGGTTACAGACACAAGCTTGAGGCGAGGGGTTGGGTATTTAGGGTTCTTAAAAGGTGGCAAGGGATGTCTGAGGTAAAGGCTAAATGTTAAAAAGAGAGAGAGTAAACAGCACAAACATGCTGTCGGCAAAGGGTCCACAGAGGCTGCTATTGCAGAAGACCATCGGCTTGAGGGTGCAGTGTACGAGGAGCGTGGGAGGGAAGGAGCAGGGAATTTGCCGGAGGAAGGTGCAGGGCACAGCCCGGAGGACGGGAGGCGAGGACAGGTGAACCAGGCGGGGGAAGGTTCGGGGCAGGTTGAGGCACAGCACGCCGGCAGCGCGCCGCAGAGCACGGCAGGGGAAGGGCCGGGGGCGGCCGGGGCGAGGGGCAGCGCGGCGGGCAGGGCACGGCCAGGGGCGAGGTGCACGGCCAGGGACACGGCACAGGGCACGGCACGGGGCTCGGGGCATGGCCAGGGGCAGGGGCTCGGGGCACGGC
>VYXF01004106.1:149252-180253 GCA_013397295.1 Polioptila caerulea
CGCTCTTCGGCCTCGGTCCCCTCCGCTCCGCTCCCAGCTCCGCTCCCCGGGCCCGCTCTCCAACCCCGCTCCCCGGCCGAAATCGCCACCACTGCGGACCTAGGTGGGCTGCGAGGCGGCTGCGCCTCCCCGAAGCGCTCGGATCTTAGCGCTTCCTTTATGTGCCGCCTTAAAATTAACGCCGAAAAGCGGAGCTCGGCGCTCCTCGGGGGCTGGATTTCTGCTCCGGCTTGGAGGCAGCGCTATCAGCAGCGAGAGCGTTTGCATGGGAAAAGGAGCGGGGGTTCCCGCGGGCTGTGCCCGCCACATGGGCCACCGCGAGCCTCGGGTTGCGATGTGGCAACTGCACGGCAGGGGAAAATGCTCCGGCCGCACACAGGGCGGTGATGGCTGCGAGCTGGAAGGAGCCTGGGCACACAGAATGTGTAAATAATAATAGTAATAGTACGAGGTGAAGCTGAGGCAAAAATCGGCAGGGGTGTTATTTATGGCAAACTTTCCCAGCGAAATGCTTTGTGCTGCTGCTCCGTCAGGCGGGCTGCAGCCAGCAGCGGGGCTGCTGCAGGGTTTGTTTGTAATCTAAAGCCTCCCCAAACGAAGCCAAGCGTTGGGAAGGCCGGGCAGTGCCGGGCACGGAGCCGGCTCACAGCGATGTCCTCGGCAGGGGAAGATGCTGCTGCGAGGATCGGGGCGGTCCGGACCCGCGGAGCCGGGCATCCCCTCACCGGAGCGGTGCGAGCAGGCAGGACCCGCGGCTCCTCCGGCAGCCGGCACCGAAAGGCAGGGGACACTGCCGCCAGGGATGCGGGGAACCCCTGGAAAGCACCATTTGGTGCTTCTCTGGCTGTAAGCAGGATGAAACATGGCCCCATGTCAAAGAGTGAGGCGAAAATGCAGTGGCAGTCATGCTGCCACCTCATCGAGACCCGAGTTATTGTCCGTGCAGAATAAATTATATGGGCGATTGTTAGTTTCTAGCACCAAAAAAAAAAAGTGTAATAGCTGAAATGCCCTGCTCTCCTGTCCTTACTGCTGTAGGAGAAAGTTTCCTTGAATTTCTGGTGCTTTTTTAAAAAAGAAGTTACAACTAGAACTAGATTGTAGCGCTCCAGCACCGAAATATTCCGCCAGGTTACATTTCTTTTAAATCCAAGTTTTAGGTTACTCTTAATCCAAATCAGGTTAGATTTTGATCCAAATGCCTTGTGTAAATGTAAAGGAATTCATGCCGATGGGTCATTGTTAAACACTGGGTCAAATTTATAACGGCCAAGGAGGAAATGAGATCCTGGATTTTCATTTGAACACCCTGACAGATAAATCTGCTACATTTTGAGATGGCTGCATTACTCACAAGTTATGGAGCCCCAGTGAGTTATGCAGTTCTTCCCAAACAAGTAACAATAAAATGTTTACAGCACCCAAAAGCATCGTATGTTTTGTTCAAACCATTCATTCTGTTTGATATTTTCCTCTTAAAAGTCTGCTTCTGATTCTCCTCTTCTCATGTAGGTTAGTTACTCCAGAAACAATGATGTCATTCTTGTGCACAGAGTTCAGCTACACTGAGAGGCACAGCACAAACCTAATTCACAGGTTTGAAATTTATCTTACAATTTGGGCATATACATGATGTTTCCATACATGGCTGCACTATACATTGCAGCATAAAAAACACAGAGCAGGGTTTGTGATTGCAATGTGTTTGCCTACGGTTCTAAACATACAAGTATTTAGAAATGCCAGAACTGTGGAGAAATCAGCCATTAAATTATTTCCAGTTACGTGAGCAATTGTTAAAGAATTGTTTTAAACTCTAACGTATAAAATATTTTGCCCTTTTCATTAGTTATACAGATGGAGATATTTCCTTACAGATTTACATTTGTGGTAAATATAGTGCCTGTTAGTTTGTGAAAGAACATGCTAAAATTCAATCCATGTGAGATAAACAGACCACAAAGGAAAAGACAGAGTTATGGCTGAAAATGAGCTGTTTTCTTTACTGCAGCACCTTCAGCTAAAAGTTGGGAGTTAGGGAATGTGCTGGAAGCATAGGGAAGGCCTGTACCCTTCTTATTTACATTGACACAATTACCTGCCATCCTGCCTTGGAGACACTGCAAAACCAAAGCTCTGGGGTCAACGCTTTTATTTTTGTGAACTGCTTTGGAATCCTTCCCTGATAATTCTATATGCTGCTCTGAAATGCTGGTATTTTAAAGGTTCTTAAGGGTTTGACTCACGTAAAATGATCACTTAAGAAAATAGTTAAACCAATCTCTGCTTATACTCAAAATTCCATTGAAGACAATGGTTTAGTTTTTCACTGCACGGGGAGTGAAACATCAGGTACCACATCAGTGCTAGTTTAGATCAGTGCTAATTTAGATTTGCACATTTCTTGGACAAGAGAAGATCCAAGCACAGTTAGAATAACAAGATTGACACGTCCCCTGGCTCCTGCCTTGAAAACAACAATGTAAAGAGATGAGAAATCTGACAAATGCAAGTTGTTCCTGCTACCTCCTGTGACACACTGTAACTGCCTTTTTGTCCTCCGAGTTTACCTCCACCATGAATTTAGCCATTATCCTTCTTTCCAAGCTGAATCTTCCACTCACAGGCCAGACCTCCCTAGGCTTTCCTACATCTTGTCTGGAATTCACCACCCTAGGTCTGACTAGCTCTAGAAGCAAAGCTCTGTTTCCTGTGAAGCAGTGAGACTGGACAATCTGCAATGCCTAAAAATCTAAATACTTGCGTAAAAAGCATTTTGGAGGGGAGGGGGGATGTTGTTTTTTTATCTCTAATCTGTGAACTAGAGGAGCTGCATTTCAGATTTTCTCTTCACATTCTCCTGGGCAAATGCAAAGAGAAGACCCCTCCCCTCATAGCCCACGGAAAAAGTTCTCTGACATTTTAGTGCCCTTCTGATCCTTTGTATCCTTCCACTCCAGAACTGTGCCAGGCTGAGCAGAACCCTCCTATGCAAGCAAATGGAAATATTATGTTTGACACTTTTGTAGCAGTCCAGTTCATCTTGGAGGATAAGTTGCATCGATTTTCAGAGATTTTCACATGACTAAATTCCTTCAGGTACGTTTGAAAGGTGTTTTTGTACACTCCCCAACACTAACCTGTGTTTGTGAAGGAGCTAACTTTGAATTCTCACTACAAAATGATTCAGACTGAGGTCAGGCTTATACTAGCTGTTACCTAAGCTTGGTCTACACTCAGCCCCTTTCCTGGCTTTCCTAGCTAGGTAAGCCAGCAGTCATGATTTATTCATGGTAAGACCTTGCTAGGAGTCAGGTACAAGGATTAGAAATCTTCTTAGAGATAACAATAAATAGACACAAATTTTGAACAAGCAGTTGCTTGCTGCTATTACAGGATGCCTAAATATTTATGTTAAATCTACTAAAATATTCTAATCTAATCCAATAAAATATTAACCTGTGAGTTAACACTGAGGGGAGGACAAACTCGGGTATCGTCAGAGTATGGCTTATTACAAGAAACCTCCCATGAGAAAACAGCAAAAATGTGTAAACCACACACCACCTCTGCCACCAAAACCTCAATGAAATATTCATCTCAAAGCATAATAAATAAATAGTGGCTTTACTAGGCAAGGGAAGTGTCAAGGCTTCTTGGCTCAGAAGATACAATAGTTTCCTGTGAACTGACATAACGTAGGTAACCAAAATATTACAACAAATCCTCTCTAAGCACTTGCAAACCCTAAGAAATACCTCAAGAAATAAAGTTCTGCTGCTCACTGTTAAGAATAAAAGCACGTGTTTACTTTGTTTCTGGAGGATAAACTCCCTATTAACCCAAAGAGGTTGAAACAAACCACTTGGTACCCCAGTTTAGCTGTTTGGGTTTATAGCCCAGCTGCTTTAGGAGGAGTGGGCATGGGATACTCATGTGCTGTGCTGATGTATGTACACAATGAATGAATCCTGAGGGGTCACAAACCACAGACCAGAGCCCTTCACCTGTAATATCAGCATTCAGCAAAGTGTAGAACTCTTGTTTTTCTGATATAAACTGGATTTGCTTGTCCACTGCTGTTGCAGCATCAGTGGCAGTAACCAGCCCTGCACATTTGCACAGAGTGGCAGCACTCACACATCATTTTCCTGTGGTGCTTGTACTCCTAGCTGGAAACCTGTAGCAGTTTGTAAACTCTGGTGTAAAATCTCTGTGTCTCCACTCCTAATGCTGTAGGTTGGTCACAACCCCACAGAGCTCTCACAGCCAGCAGGGCGATCACTGATCCCTGAGTACAGCATGGTGCCACTTAATTAAGGGAAGCAGGTATTGAATGATGCCCAAATCTGTTAGACTCAGTAAAACTGCTTCTGATTTCAGGCTCTTGCACTGCTTTTGGGGACCACTGGAAAATTCTGCTGCTTGAAAGGTACCAAAGACAGTCTCAGAAATCCTGGCAGAAACCAAAACAGCAAAGGCACTAACAGCTGCCCTAAACGAAGGAAAGGGTAACTTCAACAGCTACAGAGATCAAATCTACCTTTTCCAACTACCTTCCCAGTTATAATCCTTCACAGATACAATCCTGCTCCCTCCTCTCACATGGATGCTGTGGATCCATACACATGTGACTTAGCAGGATGTCAGCTGCCAATTTACGGCAGAGCCAGTTACTTAATAATTGTATTTTCTCTCTTGCAAAGGGAAGATTATTGAGGCAGACCCACTGCAGAAGGCTTCATGTGCAGATCAGTGCTCCGAGGCCTCATGTGGAGCTTCTCAAAGCCACAAGAACGTGTTGTGTGTAGTGACTGCAGATGCCAGGCTTGAGTGTGTGACGTTGGAAAGACCCGAACTGATCTCTCAAATGCACAAATGCCAACAACTTTAGGCAGGAAGCTGGGACTGCAGCTGAGGCATATACAGTTTCTGAGGTATTAATCCTTGTAAGGAAGGAGTTTGTGGGTCCACAGAGAAGGCACAAGGTGCCAGCTGTTCCCCATTCAAACTCTTCTTTCTCCTGCTTGTACCACAACAGCTGCAAGATGATGCTGTCTGGGCTTGATGGAAAGGACAGGCCTATTTGGTGGAGGCATATTAATAGCATTATTCCCCATTCATTCATGGGTATTAAATAAACCTAAAGGGAGCTTGGCTGCTACAAGATTTCACTTCCCCCCGAGCGTCTCTCCTGCAGCAGCTGTCCACTGGGACATGCCTGTTAGCAGGGAACAAGTGTAGCCCCTCAGCCTTGCTCTGCAAAACCCCTCAGAACACAAATCCTTGGCTCCTGGCAGGAACATTCTTGTTTAGAAACACAAGACACTCTCCTTGTGGAAGGCAGGCAGCTAAGTTTTGGCTCTCTCCACACATGTAACATCTCTCTACAGTCAGAAAATGGTGCTGGAATAGTTTCTGTACAACAGCTTAGTGACTTTCTGCAGTGACTTGAAGCTTAAGACTGGCTTGTGCCCAAGCTGGCTGTCACGGGTTTTTTGTATCACACACATTAATTAAATATCATTGGAAATAGAATTGTTTTTTCTTTAAGCTCTTCAGTAAATGCTGCAATGCACGAGGAAGATCCTTGTCTCTTTGCCATTGATTTACATAAACATATACATGTCCTATATGATGTTAGCACACACACTGTGATTTAATGCTTTATACCATCATTTCCTTGATCTTTGTGAAAAAAAACCCTTTTGTAAAGCGACCTTTCATAAAAAACCCCAGTTTGGAAATTGCATTCTAAAGCATAAGTGCTTTCAGAATTTTGACTTTCCATTTCCTGGGTGATTCTCTGGGGAAAAAAAAATAAATTTGAGCCTGCATTCATCCTTCCGTGCTGATAAATAGGGAACAGACAAGGCAGGGATGCTAAAGTTCATGAGAATGGAGTTACATGCAAAAAAGTCCCTTTCCCATTTAATCCTCAAATTAAGAAGTTATGTAACAAAGTGAAAAGGCTGAAAGCTATAAAATAAACTGGCTATGTAGCAATTATGCTTAGAGATGTGCAGTTAAACTGGAAATGTGCTCGATTCAGTTCTTAGAAGGCTTTTAGACAGAAGTCAACCACTCGAAAAGTGCAAGGAATTTGAAGTGCACTGTTTAATGTACTTTTTTAAAAATCAAATTGACTGCCAAAGCCAAACTGTGAATAATCACAGCCTCTGCCTTTTGTTCAGAGCATCAGCTCTTTCAATTATGTTCTTCTACAAGCAATGGAGCAGAGGAGCTGTGGAGTTGACCAGTGAAAGTTCGAATAATTTCTCACCAAAATTGTTTAAAAATCCCTTAGAGTGAAAAAAACCTGTGGAAATACTTCCCCCTTCTCTCTTCCCCCCTTCATTTTTGCAATATTTTAAGCACTGTAAAATTATTTCAGAGGCAAAGCAAGAGGAAGAAGTTCCCGTTCCAGCTGCCTCAGTGTAGCAGGAACTGCCAGAACCAAGAGAGGGAGAATTTTCCTGCACTGCTGCCCACCCACCAGGCCATGGATCAGGGCACTCACAGACCTGTGGATGATGTGAAAAGAAGGGATTTTCCACAGTTGGTTTTATCACAGGGATTGTGATTATCAGGCTCTCATCAAAACAGCCCTTATAAGCAATACCAAATCAACACCTGAGAGCACAAGGAAAAGGAATCTCGTGGAGATTGCAAGACTAAAGTGAAACCCACAACATTTATAATTGAGGGAAAACTACTGCAAAAGGAGCTCTTGGGGGTTGGACATTTTTAGGCCACAGCAACAGGAAAATTGGGAGAAAAGGCTGAGATGCCACGAGGCAAACACATCCTTGACCCCATTGAAAAGAAATAAATATTGAAAATAGAGGGCCCTGTGCAGGGCACAGTGCCAGGCTGCTCACCCAGACTGAATTTTATGTTCTGTTCTGGGCTGTCCTGTCACAGGTGGCACTTCAGTCCCTTTTTGACCCTTGCCACAGGGTGACTTGGCAGAGAGATAAGACCCAAACAATACCTTGTGGTGACTTAAAATTGCACCAGATGAAGGAGTGACCAGCTCCAGAGGGGATCATCAGCTAAGCCTGATATGGGGGCACGGGGAAAATAAATGTAGAGCCAGCAGTTTCTGCTCTGAGAGCTTATGTATTTTAAGCTTGATCTACTTAAAGCATTATCCATAGTATGTGAATCTCTTAATTCTTTTTCTTGATTTCTACACTGAGCATCAGTGATAGCTGGTGGCACAGACTTGCCTGCCTCTTCAATTTTGATATAAAGTCCTAGAAATTGGCTTAATATGTACAGATGAAGCACACTGGTATTACAGTCAGTTGGGATTAAGGACTCATAAGAACAATAAGAAGAAAAACCAAATGAATTTGAGCCTACTAGTCCATACATGGCAAAAATAGAGAATTAAACTTAAAAAAAACCCAAAAACACCATTAAAGAATATAGTTTAATTTTAGTGTAAACACCAAAGTCCCAGCTACCCTGTCACCAAGTCTCACAAGCCAGGTAAACATAAAACTCCCTATGGTTAAAAACAGCAGAACTTACTCAGGTTAACAACATTTAACTCCCTATGGTTAAAAACAGCAGAACTTACTCTGAACTTGTGCTGATTTTTTCCTGGATGTCATTCCTGGGCACTGACAAGTTCTTCTGTCAGGAACAAGAGAGGTTATGGTCAACAACTGTTCACAGCCAGAATTCCAAGGGAGAATTCCACATCATTCCCTGGGAGGATGCAGTGTTACCTTCTTTATTGTACCACATTCTAACCACTGGATGATGCTGAGTGGGAACAGGAGGAATTCCAAGAATTCTTTTTCACCGATAATAAAACAGGACCCAAGCAAGACCAGGCAGCCCTGGCAGATTTTGCATGATTTGAAGGAAATCACAGGACACAGACACACTGCTGGGGGAAGCCCAGCAACACATTTCCCTTAAAATATGTATCACAGAAAAGGAAAGAAGCTGAAGGTATAGCCAGCAACTTTCCCTTAATTTGAGAGGTTTTAATCTCTCCCTCTGATATATTTGTTACATAGTTAAAACACTTGAAGTTTTAATATCACTGGGGCCTTTTCTTTTAATTAGCCATTTGATCTGTCTTGGTTTTTCCTCCAAGTTGGCAAAGTTTTGTTTATCAGCAATCAGCTACCTTACTTACACTGCAGAGAGGATTGAAATATAACAGAGGGTACCTTGCTAGGCTTTGTCACAGGCAGAGACAGGTCTGTACAGATGATACAGAATTCCACATGCTGCTGGAATACAAAATCCTTGTCCCAGCCCTCTCCTCTGGTGGAGCTGATGGACCTATCATGTGATGAAACCTGGCTCTGATGTTGCTCTCCCTAATTTAAAAGTAGTACTTTGTAATTTCTTCTTCCTTGGAAAATGTTAGAGGAATATTCTGAGTTAAAAATAGAAAAGGCTGAATTTGTGGCCTCATGGGACATTATTTATAAGAATAATGGTTATCTCAGACTTAGCTTCCTAGATTTGATGAGAACTTTCATAACAAGGCTGCTTACTGAAGCCAGAGGTGAGAGATCATTTTCCCTGGCTCAGACACAAGTGTTTGTTTCACAGAACAAACTCCAGGGAAACTGTACTGTCTAAGAAATGGAAGAAGAAAAATTTCTCTCTCCAGCCAAAATATTAAACAAATCCACATATCTGTCATGCTGGTAACCTTTTGAAAAACAGCTTTTGAGAACACTGAGATAAGAATCTCTGAACAGAAACAGACTGTTTAATGCTATTTCTACAATGGAAATACCCTGAAAAAAATGAGTTCACACAGGCTGGATATTGTTTAAAATAAAGCTATTACTCTTTCTAGTTCGTGCTTCACATTATAGTGAAATGTATGATAATAGTTCCCAGGGTGGACACTGTTCTTTAATGAAAATTATTTATTTTGGAATAATAAGTTTGCTTCAAATGTAATGTAGGTTCTTTTAGTATAACACACACAGAGAGCTGATTCTCTAGAGCAGTGTCCATACAGAGAACTATTCTGGAATTCTTACTGAGGTCATTTACTGCCTCATAGAGACATGCTGTAAGTTTGTGGAAGGGATTATGGAAGAGCTTTCTTTTGAGGGAAAACCTCACTGTATGAGTGACACACAGCTTCTGTTGTAAGAAAAAAAGCCCAGAATTTGGGGCTTTGTATCAGTGTTAAACTATTGCCTCATTTCAGGACAGATGTGTCAGTTAGGTAGGTACTTGCTTTATTAAACAACAGGAAAATTAGTGTTGAAAAGCAAAAGCCAAGTTGAGTAATTGTAATGCATTGGAGAATTTTAGTTCCAAGTTTCCTCTGCTCCTGCTGCCAGGTTAAGAGGGGGCATTTTCTTCAGAGAAGAAAGTGTAGGAAGGAAGGTGTTTAAACTTTTGTCCATGATGGAGAAATGGAAATTGGATTGGAGCAAAAGCCATAACAAGGCAGCACAAACCCACGGAGTCCCTTGCAGGAATTCACAAATCTTGCTGGACACTACAGCATCCCTTGCTTCCACCTGTGAAAAGGATCCAAATGTCCCAAGTAAAGCAGAAACCAAAAGAAGTTATGAGCACTTCATTATTGCTCTTCAGACAATCCAGAAAAAATTCCACAATCTAGAAAAAAATTACCACACTGTTCCTGGAGGTAAATCCTGAAGAAGGTTTTGTGTTGATTTTGCAGAAACTCAAGTAAAATGGGGTTAGCACTTAACTCTTCATAGCTTCAAGGAGCAGACAACTGCCTGCTGATAAGGTCAAGCCTCTGTCTAGCATTTGTTGCCACTGCACTAGCAAGAATTCCTTTAAATAACTTCAAAAGAGTCAACAATCCCACGTGCAAAATTGTAGAAACAATGTGGCAAATGAATGTGTGTCAGCAGGCAGCGTTTGTTTGGACATTCTGACCTGCAGAGAAGGAAAATTTTAGTTCCCACAGCTTTTTCTGGTTGTTGTTAACACAGCAGCTGTAAGCCCTGGACTGCCAGTGCCTGATGGCTTTGCCAATACAACCTCTGACAAAGATGCTCAGCTCTAGAAAAGGCAGCTGCAGGTGCCCCTATTCCAGCAGCAGAGCAGCACCAGTGAGTGGAAATCACCAAAATGGGTGTGGATTCTTTGCTAAGAAAATCAATTTTACCACAAAAATGCCACCTTTACTAGCATCCATGCCAGCACAGTGGGAGCCTGACAATTGGAGAGCCTCTGGCTCGAGCCCAGAGCAGGTTTTATGGCAACTGCACTGCAAAGAGCAGTCAGAGGGCAGCTCGTGCTCGGCCTGGGCAGCAGAGCTCTCTGGCAGCAGCCACAGCAGGAAGATGTGAATAGGAAAAGCAAAATACTCTCCCTCCTTAGGTTCCTCAAGATTACTTTTTACAAAGGACTGTCGTTTTGGGAAAGGGTCTGCTGCAAGGAACACACACACCCAAGAGGGAGGAATAGCAGCCATGGTTTCCATGCACAGCTGGCTCACTGCTCCCTGAGACTTTAAAGGGTATGAGCTGAACTGTGAGAACTTAGGGAATGGTAAAATGGCATTGATTTTAGCTCTCCCTCGTGTCAGCTATAATTTACAATGATTTGGGAGCTCTTCACATAACTGGGCCTTCCTGCACGGGAGTGGAGCAGGCACCTCAGTAGGAAAGATAATGTGGGCAAGCTGAGAGTCAAAATTTTCAGAGCTCCCTGTGTAGTCCACCCCTAAGGATTACAGCCACAAAACAAGTGTAAAAAGTGCAGTGATTTGTCTCTGGGAAAAAGAATTCAGAGGCAGCTTTTGGGGCAGGCATGACAAAAGTGGTGGAAAGAAAAACGAGCACCGTCCTCCCACTGCAGATAATCTGGAGGGAAGAAGAAACAGGGTCTTGGTTCTGGACATAAACCTCCGTGAGAAGAACAACTTGTGCCTATTCTGTGCCACTTTATCTTGCCCCACACCAAGATGAGGGTTTTGATGCTCTGCAGCACATGTCCCTTTGCCCAGGACTGCTGAGGGAGATAGCTATTAAACACTAAACCCTAAAAAAGATCTTGCTGTAGATTCACACTGCAGACAATTCTCAGCAGTAAATTACATTGCATGCTTTGAAAAAAATCTACAGCTTGAGTCATGTGGCTACAGGAATGGAAGGTGTTGATAGGAGAGCGTGCAGCCAATCTCTCTGAGATATTTTGATCTCCCAGATCAAAAATCTGGGTTCCTGAGCACAGAGATCTATTTACCAGTGCCTCATGACTTTGGATAAGGAATGATAATCATAGACAGGAAAGCCTGAGGAAGACTCCTAGTCAGAAAAACATTTCAACCAAAGCCCTATCACAGTGTGCTGCCACCTCCTGTGTGACTTCTCTGCCATGTGGGTTTACAATCACTGGACTTTGTGCTCTTAAGTTTACAAACTTTAAATTTAAGGAACTCCAGGCCATGAGCCATGAACTTTACCTACAATATTTAGTCCAAACTACTGCCCAAGTCCCAGAGTTTGTGCCATCTTGCCCTAGCTGTGCACAAAGCACAATCCTGTGCTCCCTGCACTGTGTGGATGAAAACTGCAGGCACACAGACATGAATGTAGCTTAGCTTTAGACACCTGAATATCCAATCTTGACAGCATTCTAATCAAATTTACTTTTGTCATCTTACAGAGGCTATATAGACATAGTCTATATATATTCAGACTATATAATGGGAGAGAACAAAAAGGAAAGGTTAATTGGTGTTTATTATTTCCCTGCAAACAGCTACCTCTAAGGAGACAAATCTGTTACTGTAGTAAAAATAAGTAAGACAATCCAGTACACGCAGATTTGAATTCATCCCATCTTTTGAGTTGACAACAATGTAATTCTCTGAAGATGGAGACAGTAGAGGAGTCCCAGGCATCTTTTGAAGAGAATTAACTCTGGTCAAAATGGAGTTATATCTGTGCAAGACCCTAAACTGAAAACACATGAAATTTAGGCTATAACAAGACAGAGCAGTGTTCTATAAATTGCCCTGATCTTTACAGCATGCTCTTTGAGCTGGTGTTCTTGAAGAGAAACTTATTTTTCCTGTGTCTAATTCAAGATGCAGAGAGGTTGTGTCCCCTTTCAGTTCTTAAGATTATCATACCAACTATATTTTTTTTTCCCTAAAAAAGGAAAATGAAGCTATCTCAAATTAAAAGACCAGTGTGACTACAGCCACACACACAAAAAAGAAGCTGCTTGGCACTCATTTAGTTTCAGCAAATTTAATGACTTAGTTTTTATTATTCTTTCTTCATAAGAAATAACGTTTCACTCCTTAAAACCTCATCATCCTTTGGTCTTGTTCTAAATTATTTTCAATTCTATCTCTTCAAACCACATAGTTTTCTTTTGTTATCTGGAATTTTGTATCACAGCTAATTTTTAACAGTGCATCCTGTTGATAATTAAGTTGATCACATGGATCAGTTAATATCTGAATAATCTCAACATTTTCTCAGAGGCTCATGTGATTTTGGACACTGGTCTGAGTGACTGAAGCAAGTTTTTTACGTTGTTTACTTTTAATGTTCTGCCTTGTGTTTCACTAAAGCTCTAAGTCCTGCTGTCACAGACCTCAGATAAAGATGCAATGCTGATACCAGAAGTGTCAATTTAATTGTCTCAAAATATTATGTGTTGCTGAGAAAGCTGAGCTCTCAACAAGCTGCTTTTGGGACTCATCACACTGGATTTTGGAGCCCTAAAACTTTCTTCAGTTGCTAGAGTTGAGTCACTTGGCTCTTCCAGAAACCCTGTTGAGCATCCTGGGCACCACCCTTTTCTTACCCTGCTGCCTAGGGGGTGCTCTGAAATAGCTTCAAAACTCCATTTCCTGAGGTGGCAAACCTGTTGGCACTTGGGGTTTTCTGCCAGCCTCTTCAGGAACATGTGGCCACCAAAGCGAAAGGGGATTTGAGAGGGCTCCATCCACCACCACCTTCACTTCTTTAAATCTGTGCACCCACCTGTCGCTCGTGGCTTGCATTCATTTACACACAGCTGCTTCCTTCCTGCTCTTCAGTATCCTCAGCTTTGAACAGCCAGGGTCCTGCTGGAAAAGCACATTGCATCTTTTTTTCCGCAATGGAAACTCCTCCTTTTCCCTCTGCCACCAAACTTTTGGAGTTTCTGCTAATCAAATAATTTTTATGTACCACAAATGCATAATTCTTACATCCCTTCCCTCCTCACGGATTTGCTGTGTCTGTCCAATTCTTTCAGCTCCAGTTCTCTATGGTTACAGTGCCCTGACAACATTTCAGCCCTGCTTTGGTGCTGTGGATTTACCAAACCCCCTCCTCCACGTTGCACCTCTGGCTGCTGCAGCTCAGCCCCAGCCATCCCTTGCTCACTTGGAAAGGCCATCCCTGCCAGGCTGCCCTCTTAGCTGGGCTTTGATGGATGGAATATCACTTGTGTTTCACCCTTAATGCAATTTGGGGGGCAGCAGTTTGAGATACGAGAAAACTTGGCAACAGAATGTCAATTAAGTGTGACTTAACACAGACTATTAACAGCGTTTGAAACACCCAGTGTTCTCCTGCTAGTCCTTATTATTGAATTGTATCCATTTAGTGCCATTATGCCCTCCTGATAAAGAGATTATCCAGTCCTTTGTTTCCCTGCTCACTCCATGGTTCTCAGGTGTTTTTTACAGGCTCTTCTTGGCTCCACACTGCTGTCACCAGCTGCTCTGATACCAAACCCAGCTGATTTAAAGCAGCCTCTGATAAATCCATACTGGGACACAACAGCTGTGAATAAAACTAAGGTGTAGCTTTTGATGGTAAAGTTTCCAACTGGATATTGTATAAAAAATTGAAGCAATCCTGGAGCAGGCTGGTGATTGTGGACTCTCCATCCTTGGAGGTACAGAAAACTTGACTGGACTGACACTGAACAAACAGCTCTACCTGTGAGGCTGGCCCTGCTTTGGGCACAAGGCTGAACTGGATGGATGTCCAGAGGTCCCTCCAGAATAAATCATGTTATTCTATTGTTAAAATAACACAAATCCATCAGGTTTTTGTATATCTATAGATAAAAATAATATTAATAATAATATATATTATTGATTGATTGATTTGCCTATCTTTTAGAAATGTTTTTAAATAAAATAGTCAAGAGCAGGAGAGGTTTAGTCTCTCTAACTAGACATCCAGAGGAGGCATGCTGCTCTGGAATTTTTATTTTGACCATATCATAAACTTAGGTGTCTGAGCAGAGGTGCTGCCAACTGCTGCTGAGATAAATCAACAACGTAAAACAGATAAGGAAATTACTCTACCTTTCCCACACAGTTGTATTTCAGACTGCATCCTAACTCCAGCAGTTTAAAACTGTACCTGATGCTTTAACTAACCTGTAACCAAGCCCCTCTGCATGGCATATGGGAAAGGCCCTTCAGAAGGTACAAGAAAACGAAAGGCATGTCCAGGATGTTTTGAAGCAGCAAGCAAAATAAAATCCCTGTCCTGCAGTTTTCACTGCAGTGCTCTGTGCCCAGATGGTCCCTGGGTAGGCACTGGCACCATGGCCTTGTGGACTCCACAGCCAGAAAGCACAAAGCAAGTGGAGGTTGTGCACTCTGACTGAGGAACCAAGGCACAGACGTGGTCCTTGCTGCTATCAGCCAATTTGGGATTCCCTCCTATTTGCTCCAATGCTTTTTTTCCCATTTTTATCCCAAAAGATACTCCTGCTGAAAAATTAAAATGATAATACAGAACACTTTTTTTTTTTTAGGAACACACCTCTCCTTCACACCTGGCACAGCCTCTAATATTAACTACTGCTGCCTAAGGAAGGTGCTAACAGTCTTCATCCATGGGAGTTTTGTTAATTTAATGGCAGTTTTAAAAACATAGAATTTCCTTATCCATAATCCGTGGTTTCTTCCTCTCCCCCAGCCATGCCTCACAAGATTATTTTTGGTTTCAATCAAAGGTTTTTTCATCCATGTAAGGCAGAGTTCTGGAAGTGTTTTATGTGAGCAGAGGTACTTTATTGGGCTCCTGTCCCCAGCTAAGTGTGAACAGCCAACAATGGACCAGCACCGTGGTTTATTACACTGCATTTTAGTGCTTGGGGCTGGGAGTTACCCTGAAGAGTAATGGCAGGCAATTCAAAAAATAATTTTTATGCTGAAGGTTTGGTGGAAGACCAGAAAGAAGGCCAGTATGGAATTCTTGATAGTTTGCTGTGGTGCAGGGGAAAATACAGTTTTCATCATGATCATTTAATAAATCTTGAATACTAGTGCTCTGGAGTTTTGTGTCTTTCCTAATGCATGGAAAAGCCTTCCTTTCAAAAGCTAACACTTTTGACTTGTGGCTGTATCTTTGCAGCAGGCAGACTGCTAGGTTATCTTTATGTTTATCAGGGTTCACACTGGATTGTGGTTTTGTAATTCTCTGTAGAAAAGTCTCTGCTCCTGTGCCAACAGCAGCTATTCAAAGGCACTGCAATCTATCAAAGCTCATTTCTTAGTTGTGATGATTACATCCTTGTGTATGAAGAATCAGCCTGTCCTCTAAAATTGCCACAGTGGTGCTGGAGAAGGAAGGAAAACACTGAGATGTGTGAAGGCCACAGCACCCAGGGGTCATATAGTTTCAGCAAATTTATTGACTTAGTTTTTATTATTCTTTCTTCATAAGAAATAACGTTTCACTCCTTAAAACCTCATCATCCTTTGGTCTTGTTCTAAATTCTTTTCAATCCGATCTCTTAAAACCACATCGTTTTATTCCTAATTGCTTTCTAATCAAGTTTACATTCCAGCTGTAATCAGGGAAGCCCAATCAATACTCAGCCAGGCAGGTGTGCTGTGGGGGCAATCTTCCCTGATGTGCATGGCAGGAAAGGGCCTCAATGATTTCTTCCTCCTTGGTCATGCACAAACCACTCTCAGCTCTCTGCACTGATCTTCCTCGAGGGCCAGAAAAGGCTGAGACTGAGGAGGAGCAAAGCAGCAGAACAGCACAAGCTGGAGCCTGGGACAAAAGTGTCTGTGAGACTGGGAACAGGACAAGAGCAGGTCTGAGGAGATGGAGGAGGAGTTGCTGCAGCTTCCGAGGGCTCTGCTCACTGTGAAATGCAGTTCCACAGCCTGGAACAACACATGGGACTCTCTGAGAACATCATTTCTTTTAGCAAAGCAAAACTATCCACAGGTCAGACAAAGCCCCTTCCCTTCCCAGACTGCCTGGCTACATAAGGAACGCTGCCATAAAGCTGGAGCTGGAGTGAGAAATGCTCTAAAGGTGCTCAATGGCTATGTCAGTGCACAGGTGATGGAATTTGAGGAAGGGAGAGGACAGGGGCTCGCTTGTCAAAAAATTGAAAACTTAAAAATTCCAGAAATAAGGGTGCCTGTCTAATCTCTTGCCCCCTTTTTTGCTTTTCTTTCCCCCTTTTGAAGGATACAATATTGAGTTACATCATTACACGTATATTTTTTACTTTAAAAGGGAACAATTCTAGCCCCAAGGGCCTAAGCAGAAAAATGAAATTAAATCTCACAATGGCTGAGTAGGTTCCTGCAGTTGTTTACAGCTGTCAGCCTCCTGTCCAAAATCTCTTCCATTTGTTTCTGGACTTCGTGGCCATGGCATTAGTTGTAAGTAGGCACCAGACAAGTTTCACTTCCCCTTGGCAAAGGTTTGCAAGTTTAGCAACTACAAACCTTACACTACTGATCAAAAATGCCTGAATCTATACAGACTCTGGGCCCAAAGATATAAGACAGAAATTTGTAAAATCAAAAATGCAGTTGAAGAATACACAATTTTACACCTGGAGTTCATCAATTCTGGGACTTTAGACAGACTTATACTAAGAAAACTTTGGAGAATTTTGATATTTGAATACATCATGAATCTTAAAGAATTAAAATTTGTATATCATATATATATCAATATATCAATACAATATATATTAGTATATCAATACAGTGACTATTAGTATTTTGGCTTAAGGCATATTAATAATGATAAATATGATTAAAACCAAAATATTAACTAAGATTTCTAAGAGCTTTTCTTCAGATGAGCACATTTATGAAAAAGTAAACTTTCTGGAAGATATCCATACTCTCCCTGAAACAATCAATCAATAAATGTAATTAAAAAAAAAAGAGCATACTGTAATTCTGAGTACAGCAAAGGCACTGGAATTCTGCAACTTGGTAACATTTTTTCCATGAGCAACTAATTTAACCTCTCTCTCTCACTTCTTGGTTTTCCTATTAGTAAAATGGGAATTGCTTAGTTAAAAAAAAACCCAAAAAACTTTGCAAGCATTATGAAGAAGAAATGTTATCAAAATTATTGAGGTAGGTAAGGTCCTGTCAGTTTATAGCAAGCCATCCTCACAGGATAACCTGGCAATTGTGAAACTGAAGATTCAGCATTGTTAATAGAGTGAGATTAGAAAGGTCATAACACTGCAAGCTGGCATTATTTTCATATTTGGCATCAGGGAAGATTGCCCCCATAGCACACCTGCCTGGCTGAATATTGATTTGGCTTCCCTGATTACAAGTGGAATGTAAACTTGATTTGAAAGCAATTAGGAGTAAATCTATATGAACAGGGGTTTTTTCCTCTTCTTTCTTCTTGGCCAGTTAGCTTGGATTTGTTACTTTGCCACTGACTGGCTAAAGGCAGGAAACAAGAAAACAAGTTATCATTGCTGATTCAACTACAAACTGTGAAAATAAAAGGCTTTGCTCATTCTGTTCCTCAAGACTGAGAACCTCTGCCATGTTCAGTGGCTTTACAAAGGAATAAGAAAAGCCCAGGTATGGCTTCTTAAGGAAATGCTCCCTTATTACCTCTGACCTTTGTACAGTTCCATTGAAGCTGCACTGATAATAAAGTCCCTTGTTGGTCCCTTTAGTTGCTCACTTAAATACTAATGGAACAGTCTAAAGGAAAAGTTGCCATGGATTCACAGTTACTGCCTGACCTGGAAAAAGAGTCCAATAATGATGAAGGCTAAAAGAAGTTTTGCTTTTAAATTTGTCACCAGGAACTAATGGTTAGTGCCAGCCCACTCACAGTTCACGTGTGCTCCTATGCCACATGAACATTTCCCCAGAGAAATAACAACTTTTTTATACTCTGAGTGCCAAACCTACCCAAGTCTGGGTCTGTACAGATTTGTACACTGTGTTCCTGAACTCACCCTGCTCTGCACAATTTTCCCCACGCTCCCAATGCTCACTGCCTCCCCCACATCCTGGATCTGCAGTTATACAACACTAAAACTATTCCAGGGCTGACTCATCACCTCCAGCTACTAAATATATCAGAATAGATAAGAATATGTGTGTGTATATCCATATATAACTGTATCTATCAGAATATTTAATATCCTATTTAAGGATCTTCGTGTATTGGGAGAGTAAAATTCAGCCCACCCAGCTTTTTCACAGAAGTTGGTAACTTGTTTCTTTCCTATGTACACATGAGGATGTTTCCAAAAAAAGGCATGGGAACTTCATGCCTTTGGAAATATTCCTCATTTCTAGAAGTTAACAGGACAGCAGCAGAAGCAAAAAGAAACAGCCCAGTGTTAAAACCCTGCTTGGGGTACTTATGTAACCCAGGTGGTTTATTCTGAGGTGTGTCTCAAAGCAGACACAAACTCCTCTGGTACAAGAGGATTTGGCAGCTGCTGCTTAGCCCTGGGCCATAAATGCCCTGTGCCATCACCTGGGTGTTTGGCACTGGTATTTCCTTTGCTTGGAGAACCCCTAAGTTACAGAGCTGCAGCCTTGGTGAGGGGAAGCAATTGAAACCCTCAGGTTGCTTTGTGAAGGAGCTGATAGCTCACCACCCTTTCCCTTCCTTTGCTGTAATTTCCATGTTATTTCCTTAGAGGTAACTTGCAAGGAGAGCTGTGTGGTTCTCATAATGGCAAGGACCAAAGGACAACTTCAGAAGGCCAATAATAAGATGGGTAGTTCTGTCTTGCTTGTACAAAAGAATTGAAAAAAAAAAATTTAAAAAAAATTGGCACACTAGGAGAGGTCTTCACTAGACACAAGAATCTAAAGGTTTTAAAGAGTCCACTGCTTTGTCCCTCGATTTTGGGTAAAAACCAAACTCTTATACCTTATGGATTTAAAGCTAAATACCTGTTACAGCAACTCTCTGCTTGTCATGAATCAGCTTTTCAGCCTCTATGTTCTCCATAAGTCAAGAACAGCTTTCAGATGCTCTGAGAAGCTGGTGGTTTCTGCACAGCTAACATTTCAAACTGGTACCCTCAGAAAGCTGGACAACAAGCCAGGCTGAGCCTCCACATGCCACACATCCTGTGCTGTGAAGGGAGAGGGCTCTCAAGCTTCACATTTGACAGTGGAAATAGTTGAAGATTTAAAATACTTAAAAATTCTTATTTTTGTTATGTACTAATATTCATGCTGTCATTCCCTTCCTATTTAACTGAAGAAGCATTTGTTGCATGTGAAGCTTAGATTTGTGNCTATTTTTGTTATGTACCACTAATATTCATGCTGTCATGAAAGACATTCCTTCCTGTTTAACTGAAGAAGCATTTGTTGCATGTGAAGCTTAGATTTGTGATATCCTTGGTTGCTTCTTTACTTTCCTATTCTTAAGCTTTTTGAGGGATATAAATACAAAACTGCCACTTAGTAGGCTTGAATATTTAAGGCAGAGCATTTTCTTGTGATACAGAGAAGGGTCCTTATTCCCTTTACCACTTTTTGATTAACAATTATTCATTCTGCCTCTGTGTAATGTGTTCCTAAAGCTACCAGCTCAGTTTTCTAGCTCATCTCCCTATGCATGCCACTGCTTTATTTCCCTTTAATTTTTATTTTCTAAAGCAAACATCTCCAAACCACGGTCTTGATCACTGCTGAGAGTCACTTGCAGAATAAAGTTTGGTCATTACAATTTCCTAAGCCACTGCTTTTCTTGTGTTGCAGAAAAGAGAGAGAGCATTGAACTCAAATTATACTGAACAGCATGTGGACAAGACAGGCCAAGATTTGTTGAAGTTTCAGTACTCCAAGCCACTACTGGCAAACATTTTTTGGATTAATGCTGCTGTAATTCTCCCAGGGCATGCAGCCCTGAAGAAAGGGAAAGAACCTGGCCAAGAAAAAGCAGCATTCCTGGCTGTAGCAAATAACTTAGGATGGAAGCTCACAGAAAATGAGGGGAAAAGAGGCACAGTGGGAAAAGGAAGAGACAGGAAACATTAACATTTTTGCAATTTAGGAGGATTAGACAATTACTTTGAAGATTTAAATTTTCCACTGATCACAGAGAAAAATGGAAGCTATTTTGACTGAAAGAAAACACAGTCACATAATGAAATTCTACTTAAGTATAATGGTAGGACTACAATGCATTCCATAAATAAAGTATTCTCCAATTAAACAGAGACATTTCATTCCTCCTCCTACCAAACACTGAATAGAAAAGATCACTTGTCCTCTTCTAACCTAGACTTAGATCTGAAGTGTGTATGTAACCTAAAAGCCTAAATCAATATAATGCAATCAAAAAGTGCTGACACAGAACACTGGCATGAAAAACTTCTCTTGGCCTTTTGGATTGTCCAGATTTAAAGGCAACAATGACACATTCCTTCCTTTACAACAAATACCTGTTTGTTTGACTGATTTTAAACCTGTATGGAAGTATTCTTCCTGGGTCATGCAGTTTGTTCCTCAATTGCAAGTCCATTGGTGTGGTGACTGTGACTATTTGAAAATAAAAGCATTGGGGCAAAATAGAAAAATCTCACTATCTTAACTGTTATTTCTACAAGGAGCTCAGGCAGGCAGGCACCTTTTCCCAAATTTATTTAATTGAGGTCCTGCTCAATTACAGTGTGTTTCTAGTGTTCTTCCAAAATTTACTTGTTGCCAAAAATGTCACTGAAGTGGCAAAAGGCAAATTAGAACAAACACACTTATGAGATACTTTTTCACTGCTAGTTAGATGAAAAATCGAGGTTTCATTATTTCTGAAATGAAATAATTTTTCCTTTTGGGTCACTTCTCAGAATGGTGTCATCTGTATTTGTGATATATCCATTGGTCATGCTGTGAGCTGCTCATCCTGGTTTCCAGAATTTAAGATGTGGTGTTTGTTGAAGGGATTTTAACCAGAACTGAACACGCAGCCTGAAGTGAGCACAGGGAATATTTTAGTGTGCTGGGTTTGCTGCTTTACTCCTTCAGGCACTTCTAGAGAAGCTTGTAAGTAACTACCACATCTGCAGTAAAGCCCTCATGGAGCACATGGAACCTGTGATGCCCTGATGGATTGGTATAAAAGCACATTATCACCCTCAAACATTTGCTGGTAGAGTTCCATGTTCATACTCGGGATATTTATTGGAGATGTAGGAGCACAGCAGAATACAGAAGTGGTAATATAAGTGTGTGAAGGAACAAGGGGAGCCATAAATTTCAAAAACTGATGTCTCTCCATTCAAATGATTGGGTATGTGAAATGTGTCCTGCAGTTTTGCTAAATTTAGCTTGTTTCTTAAGTTTTATTTCTTAGCAATCCTCAGAGAGGAATTCAAATGTGAACCATTTACAAGGAGCTTCTCAGTATATGAGAAACTAAGACTTGCTTTGGTGTATCTACATCTCCTTTCACTTTGTGAACATTCATTTTTCACAAATCATACTCATTGATAATCTTTACTATGTGGTCAACTTTCATATGTGTAGCAGTGAAATCTACAACTCCTTTATGGAAAACAAAATGAACAATGAAATTCAAATAAAAAACCTATCTGTTAGTGCAAACAGAACCAGAAGTCATGATCCCAAATCCTCCCAGGGACAGCAAACTGTAGGACTACAGGTGTCAAGGAATTCCTGGATGATGTTTACAACTCTGCCTACATTATTCTTGAGAAAATGCCTTTGGTTTGTCAAAGGGGATCAGCTCCATGAGGTATGGTATGAACCCTACTACAAAGAGCTGCTATAAGATATCCTATGGGAAAAATTAGATCTACATATGAAAAAAAATTATCTTGGCCCAGTTCAGCAGCCTTGAACCTGCAGTGAATGCCACAATGGAGCAGTACCTGCTTTCTTATGGAGGTGATTTGGCTTTTCAAGCTCTTCAGGGTGTTCTCATCCATGAGATTGTCTCACTGCTGAATTTTGAAGCTTTCTTGGGCAGACACAGTGCTGGACTGCAGACTCCATTTGCAGATCTCCTTCTGTCCTAACGCTGGCATTACTTCCACAGCTGAATGCAGAATAGCAACATTAAACATTTGGTCCCATTCTCTCTCCTTCCAAAGCACTCAGGTTCTTTGATGGCAATTCTGTATATCTGCTTGATCCCTGCAGACACATGGAAGAACTGTTAGTGAATCCCAGGATGGGAGTTAGCATTAAGAGACAAATAGCTTTTTGTGTGCAGAGCAGTGAAAATTGGCAGCAGGCAATGTGTGAGGAGCCAAGAAAATAAATGCTTCATGGCTACCTGTACTTCCTCTTCCCCTTATCTTAAAGACTTTCAAGGACTTTGGATGCTCTGCAGTTTAAATGACTAGCTAAAAGTCCCAAATTCAGCATCTGAGATGGAAAATATTCAAATTGCTTCTGTGCTCTTGCTTCACTGAAATAGCTCTTGTACTTGTTTGAGAGGTGCTCACCAAATCATATCACTCCATTAGCTAACCATACATGACACAGTATGTGTGAAATGCCCTGCTAAATGTCAGGATGTGTGGTCTCTTTAAATTAACTTCTGCAATCTCTCGGTGTCTAAGTAAAGGTGGAAGTTCATGAACTGTTCCAGCCTTTCAAAGTTGTAGCAGAAACTTCCCACTTCCTGGGAGCAGCTACTCTGTGCAGCCTGAAAATCTCCAGGGCAAACAGACATGTAAAAAGACACTCTAATATCATAAGCAAATTCTAGCTCAGGAGAATGCATTTAGCACTCTTCCATGTTTCTCCCCACAGCTGAAGGTGTCCGTGTTCCTTGGCCTGTGCCACGAGAGGCTGAAGTGAGGTGCAGGTGACTGCCTCATCCCCAGACAGATCTGGGGGGGCTGCACAATGTTTGCCATGTGTGCCCCGAGCCAAAGATCCAAGTTACCCTGTATTCCATTCATGCTGCACAGAAATAACTCTGCAAGCTTAGAAAGATGCAAGCTAGGAAGAATTACTGGGCTGATTTAACACAGCCACAGACAGGCCCATCATTACTGCCAGTTCCTGTCTCGAGAGGGAAGAGTCCGCATTACCACGCTCTTCAAACATTTTGCTTCTTAAGCTTCTCAGAAACTCTTCACTGCCCTTAGCTGAGAAGACAATTGAGCCCTGACATGTTGGGAAAGGTCTCAACGCTCTGGCTCCCTGCTCCTCAGTGCTTTTGCCCACGGTACAGGGAGCAGCAGTGCCTGCCGGGTGGACAAACCACAACTGTATGGAAGAGGCTCAGCCTGGGCTCCTGGTCAGGCATTTGCCTCTTAACTGGGGGCAAAACTCCGCTTTTGGATGGCTTTGACCTGTCTCTGATATTTCCATACCACTTGGAGTGTGCTGGTTTCTGGCTGTTCCACGGCCCCTCAGCCAATGCAATGCGCTATTTAAACAGATCCTGGAGCCGAAAGGAGCGTCTCCCCTAAAGCAGCCAGGGAGCAGTGCAAGAGGAAAATGTGCATGCAGGGAACTTCTCTTTGTCCTGCACACACAGACCCTCCCTCCCCTGCCCCGGCACATTTCTCAGACATCTCCGCTTCCACTGCACTGCCCGGAGCCGCCGGGGCATTTGGGGAGCCCATTCTCCCAGCTCCTCCCGGTGGTGAAAGGCAAGAGCACAACGCAACTTCCCTCCAATGTCTACACTCCCCCCAGGAGAACACAATGAAATCCACTCTCCACGAACTTTTCTGGACAGTACCTCAAACGCCTGAGCTGCCCCTTTCCCAGACCCTTCTGACTGAAGCCTCAGAGTAGCAAAGGAGATGCTCAAGGCAGACTTGTAAAACCTCGAGTAGCTGTGCATTCCACCACAGCCAGTCCGGTCTCGTTTGGCACTGACCACAGTTGTCTCTGATGCTACACACTGGAAAGGGCCACCCAGCCTCCCCTGTCACCTGCTGCATGCTCTTTGCAATATCTTGCAGGAGAAGGAAAATGAAAATACTTCCACAGTGTTGGATGGTGCTGCCCCAGGAATGTGGAATTAGAAGCAGCTGTGCTGGAAGGGACCATCTGCACTTGCAATAGAGCTCTTTCATTTTCAAATGACTAGATGTACAGGGAAGGTCCCTCCACCAAAGCAATGAATATTTATTTGAGAAGTCTGCTGACAGAAAATCCTTCCACTGCAGGCAGAATCTTTGCAGCCAGCGAACTTTGCAGCCATGAAGTGACCACACTGTGCCCCACACATTTTTCCTATATAAAATCATCCTTGCAATCTCTACAAAGTGCAATGTTTCTGCCAACCATTCAGCCTCGTGCTGCTGCAATGCAAAACCACAACTGTATGGAAGAGGTAGGTGATTTTTGAGAGGTTTTTGGATGAAAAAACCAACAATCCAATTTAAAAGACCGGTGATGGATGTGTGGTTAAAGATATTCCCAAACTTAGTGCCCTTTGACTTCTCTTGGCTCCCACATTTGGCAGGTACACAACAAAAACAAACCCTTCATCCAGGCTAATGGTTTTAGCAGCCAAAAGCTGAAAAGCATCCACCACCTTCTCAGTGGGACTCCCAGCACAGACCATGAAACTTCTCAACCCAGCCCACTCAGAGGCTGGCAATGCCAGTCTCAGAGGCTGAAGGGGACCTTGCACAGGGGAATGTTGCAATTAGCAATAAAAAAAACCTCTTAGAGATGATGTCTCTTAGCATATGTCTCAAGTTGTGATTCAGACTCACTGGCAGCCTCATCTGCAGTACAAATTACACTAGAGTACCATCTACTTTTGCCTTGACCTGTCTGTAACCCAGCATCTGAATTTGTTAGGAATTGATGCCATCAAGTTCTCATCCAGGATACCTTAGAGTGGGGTTATAAAGTTTATGAGAGGAAAAAAGGTTTTCTTTACAGGAATTTGGAAAGGTTCCTGTTAACTCATCATGCCATGTTTGCAAATGTCTTATCCCACTGCTGAGGAGGGGCAAGAAGTGCATTAGCAGTAAATCCATGTGACAGTATGTGTAGTGGGAGCCAGCCTTGTCTTCATATCTGGTGCAATAATGTCTGTGCAGTCAAGGGAAACTGAACTGCTTTTTCCTTCCTCCTTGAATTCTAGGGCATGGATGAATTATTTCCAACTTTGCTGGAACTATTGGTGTTGCAGCACTTCAAAGAAGGAATCCCTTTAGTTAGAGATGCTTATTTCAACAGCCCAGTAAGGATGCTTTCTTCTTGCTTGGTTAAGACCAGAGGAGAAAGAAAATAAAGGAGAAAAGGACTGAGGTAAGGCAAGCAAGCAAGAGACAGAAGGACATTTTTGCTGTGATGCTGTGTTCATGATAAATGGATTCTCCATTATGAGCTTGACTTGTAGATTTGTATTATCTCTTCCTCCACCTGCATGGTTCTGCACCACAGGCAAGAATCCAAACTTGTCAGCTGACAGAGCTGGGGACTGTTATGCCTCCAAAAAGGAAAAGGGAGGTTGTAGCAGGGCCAGGGTTGCAGGCAGCACAGAGGTGGTGTGAGGCTCTGTTCTTGTTCCCTGAGAGCACATCTCCTCAGCTCCTGCTGCTTCTGACACGGGGCCATGCATCCTGCTGGTGGTGTGCACTTCAGCAGAGAATAAGCAGGCCTGTCCTGGCAGCACAGAGAGATGATGAATTGGCATAAGGATGTGGGGAAAACAGATTTCAAACCCAGCTTTAAAGAGTTTGGAAAAGACTGAAGTCTGCAAAACACTCAGAGGAGCACCCTGTTCCCTTCACCCCAGAGGAGAGGGATTTCCCTGCAGGTGTGGGGAGCTCTGCTGAGCACACTTCTGTGTCTGCTGTGAGGCAGGGGACACTGGAAACCTTGGGGGAGCAGTGAAAAACAAACACCATGTCCACAGCAACTTTTCAAAATATCAGAGATGCTGAATGGTGGATGTAGAGGTGAGAACATCACCATGGCATCAATAAGGTGGGGAAAAGGTTGGGTTTTTCCTTCAGATCTTACTTTACCTCTTCCTTACTGTTTTCCTGCAAAGGTTCATAATCCTGCTTGGCCTTTCTCCACATAGCCCTAGCTTCAGTAAGGGAATAATTTCCTGCATCTTATTTTTTGAGAGAAGGGAAGCTTTGCTGAAATCACAGTAATGGCACAATGCCCTTGGAAAAACTTCTGTATTCTCCCAGTAAAAAGTGGCTGAACATATGCTGGACTAGGCTTTTTTTTCCCAAGAAAATGTAAATATCCTTCTAACTGTGCCCATTTTATACTTCACATCAGAGCATTTCCTGAGGCTCTTGCCAGCTTTTCTTTAATTTCACTACTTGTTCAGTCAATAAATCATCACAAATCTCATTTCCATTTGGAAGTCCATTGCCACAGCCATTAAAGGGCACCTACTACTGCATTTCTAATAATACTGTGTCTTTTTTTGTGGAAGCAAGTTTCCACTTCATTTTGAAAACATCTGCCCAGACCTTGAAAGGTTGTCTGACTTAGAGGATGCCAGTGCTTGGTGTCCTGGCAGAGGGGTTTGGTTGCCCTGGAATCCTTTCATTAAGTCACTGGAGGCATTTTATGTGCCAGCAAGAAAGGAAAGGCAAATAAAAGAAATAGGAAGGATAGAAAAAGTGAAAAAAAGAGAGAAAACGACATTAGACAAGGGTAAAATTGTTGCCTTTTCCATGTACAGACTGTTGCTAAAAATACAAGTTTAAATCTGAAGTCAATATCCCAGAGACTAAAGAAAAAGGTGAGAAGAAAGAAAATGCAAGAAGAAGAACTTGATCATCAAACATGATGATCACCAAACCTAATTGTACTCATCTCATCTTCATTTCACGTTCTCTGAGATGGTGCAGCACACTTGGAATGCACCTCCTGTGGGTGAGATCTCCTGAGAGGGTTGATTCATAACAATCCAGTGACCACCAAACCCCCCAAGTTCAGTACTTGAACAAGTTGGGACAACCTAATTATCTTCAGGGCTAAAACCTCCCAGCAGCAATGATCCAAAAGGACAGACAAAATGCAATTTCTTAAATACGACAGGATTTTTTTCCAGTTGGCACTGTAAGCTTTACCAAGTAAGAAAGTATTATAACGTGTTTGGAGGATTTTCTGGTACAACATTTTCTAATGGCAAATCATATGCCTATAGAGCTTAGCTTCAAACATAATTACTAGTTAGGCAAAATTTGCTTGAGCTTCAAATGCAAAGTTGGGTTCCCATGTGCCATCAAAAGGCCCAGCTCTACCCTCAGCAATCAGTACAGCAAGAGAAAAACAGAGAAAATATGAATCCTATTCAATTCTCATGCCACTGAATTTACTTTCTTCTTGTCTTGACAAAATATGGTGATTTTGGGGAACCTGAAACTAACCTCAAAAGAGGACCAGGTAAGCCTTTGTATTCTTTGCTGAACTTCTTCCAGATGCAACATTTTCTGTCCTAGTTAATTCTGCAGATTTCTCAGTGACTGTACTTGCTCAAACTGTTCAGCTGCTGTTGAAAAGAATCATAGAATTGTTTGGTTGGTAAAGAGCTCGAAGGTTATCAAGTCCAACAGTTACCCCAGCACTGCCCTGTCCCTCACTAAACCACTCCCCCCAGGGGGCACAGCCACACATCCTTTAAATGACCCTTAGTGACTCCACCCCTGCCCTGGGCAGCCCGTTCAATGCCTGACCATCCTTTCAGTGAAGAATTTTTTCCTAATCTCCAATCTAAACTTCTCTTGGTGCTACTTGAGGTCGTTTCCTCTTGTCACATCACTTATTTGGGAAAAGAGACTGTCCCCTCACTACAACCTCCTTTCAGGCAAATGTAAGAGAACGAGAAGGTTTTCCCAAACCTCCTTTTATTGAGGCTAAACAGCTTCAAGCTGCTTTCTCAGCTCCCTCAGCTGCTCCTCATCAGACTTGTTCTTCAGACCTTTAACCAGAATAGATCTGGTGCTCTTCTGTGACTTTACACCATGAGAAAAACATCCTTGGGACACTGAAAACTGAGCTTACCAAAAGCTCAGGCCTTTGCAGCAGAAACACAAGGCATTAATTGTGGTGTACCTTAGGAAAGCAGCAACAGCCCCTCCAGCTAAGAGCAGCTTTCAGTGTCCCAGTTACTAATCTGTATTTTATTCTTTACACTGAGCNCTAATCTCCAATCTAAACTTCTCTTGGTGCTACTTGAGGTCGTTTCCTCTTGTCACATCACTTATTTGGGAAAAGAGACTGACTGTCCCCTCACTACAGCCTCTTTTCAGGCAAATGTAAGAGAATGAGAAGGTTTTCCCAAACCTCCTTTTATTGAGGCTAAACAGCTTCAAGCTGCTTTCTCAGCTCCCTCAGCTGCTCCTCATCAGACTTGTTCTTCAGACCTTTAACCAGAATAGATCTGGTGCTCTTCTGTGACTTTACACCATGAGAAAAACATCCTTGGGACACTGAAAACTGAGCTTACCAAAAGCTCAGGCCTTTGCAGCAGAAACACAAGGCATTAATTGTGGTGTACCTTAGGAAAGCAGCAACAGCCCCTCCAGCTAAGAGCAGCTTTCAGTGTCCCAGTTACTGATCTGTATTTTATTCTTTACACTGAGCTACCATTTTGCTCACTGATGAGTTTAGGGTGCAAGTATCTCCAGCAAGGTCCAGACATGACCTCTGTGAGCAGTTTCCATGCTGGAGGTCTGCCCAGAGCAGGGTCAGTGCTGTCTCTGCACTTGACAAGGACCATCCTGCTGAGCTCATCTGTCCCTGTTGACAAACTGACTTCCAGTTTACAAGTGTGTGCACAGAACAAACAAATTAGGGAGAAACTCTGCTATTTCCACTTCTCTCTTATGCGAGGAACATGCAAGAAATGTGTTTTAAGTCTCAAGGCTCCATTGCCCCTTCCCTGACTGGCTTTGTATTCCTGTTTTACAGAGCAGTTATTTGAGGTCTTGTGATTTCCATGTCCCAAGTTTGGCAGTAAGAGCACAAGCCCTACCAGAAGGATTTTAGTACAACTGTCCACTCCAACTGACATTTAAAACTATGATGGCACAAAACGTTTTTCAGAGAACTTTCAGTTAAGTTTACCCCATCATGCTTACATCCAGAACGCCTTCAGTGACCAATGTCACAAAGTAATGGCACAAGGGAAGCAAAGAGTGTGTTCAAGTGCAGAAAAATTCCTTAGTTTGCTTTTCCTGGGAGCAATGCACTCTGTCACAGCTAGGCTGTGCTTTGGCAGGACCCACGAACACCTAATCAAAGGTAGGTGAGTACAAGTTCCTTATAAACTATCCTAGATGGCAGAAGGATAAATATTGCTGTATAAGTCTTTTGTACTAGCCTCACTCACTCTTTTTTAGCCAACTAATTCCCATTTTCAAAATATGCCTCAGTCAGGAAACCAGAACTGTAGCATTTTTATAACCAAGAGGAAGTCATCCTAATCCTTCACACACACTCAGTAAGGAGAGAAGGAATTCAGGGCAGGTATCTTTCCAGGTATGCTGTCTGATCTTTTCTCCCATCTTCTCTCTGCTTCTTGCTCCACTGCTGCAAGATGCCCACACTCATTTTACTTCATGGTTCTCGTGCTGCTAGACATTCCTCATGCATTGCTGTTAACCTCTTTCTCACAGCAGGCCTTTGCTGTTGCTTTTCAGTTTTTCACTTATCCTCAGCTGCCTAACTCTGCTTTGCTGAGTGGTTTGTTGGTAAAAGAGTTTTCCTCCTGAAGCTGGAACACAAGATTTTTTTCCTGAATACAACCAATTTGGTCAATGTAAACCATAAAGAGGTTTCTCAAAACTCTACACTACAGGGGCAGAAGGGAGGGGAAAGATTCTGGCTTTTGTCCCAATAACATAGGAAACATAATATCCTCCTTCAGTAGCCACAGTAATGCTGCAAGCCTCTGCTGCTGGTTCAGCATGCAAGTGTAAATAAACACAATTTACGGAGTTACAGTATGGATATTATTGGATAATCTGGGTAAATACGATAACAAAACATTTATATTCTTTGTTTATACAACCCTGCAATATCCTTGGAAAAGTCCTTTGCCTTTTTTTTCCCGTGCTCCAGAGGTGGCACACGCCTGGTAGTGCCAGGCTGGCCGTGTGCTTGGTGTGTGCCCCAGCCAGGGCTGCTGCCAGTGCTCACCTGTGTTATATATCACACCTGTGTTATATATCACACCTGTGTTATATATCACACCTGTATTATATATCACACCTGTGTTATATATCACACCTGTATTATATATCACACCTGTATTATATATCACACCTGTGTTATATATCACACCTGTGTTATATATCACACCTGTATTATATATCACACCTGTGTTATATATCACACCTGTGTTATCTATCACACCTGTATTATATATCACACCTGTGTTATATATCACACCTGTGTTATATATCACACCCGGCCAGGGCAGCAGGAGCCAGCTCCCACTCCAGGCTGTGGAAATCAGCAGCTTCTGCCCCGTCTGCCGCTGCATCACCTCCTGGTGCTCTCACACACAGCGACAAGCGTGGCTGGGAATTTCTCTGCCAGCAGGGTAACTTCAGAGCCAACTGGAGAAGGAATTGATTTAATTCTTTATTTAAATCCCTGTCCTGGTTTAGGGCAGATCTGGGGAGAAACCTCTGGATGGAGTCCCTCTAAAAAGCAAATCTGAACCGCCCCTCCTCCCAGCTGGTTCGGGACAGGGAAAAACAAATTTCCTTGGAGGAAAGTGGAAAAAAATCGTTTATTTAACATGCAAAGCACTCCCCAGCACAACAAATGAACAATATTGAACACCAAACCCTCT
>VYXF01004106.1:187079-204062 GCA_013397295.1 Polioptila caerulea
TCAGGGGTTATCTTGACTGTTAAATTATGTTTCCTTCAGCCAATCTCCCTGGGATAGAGGAGGATTCTCTCTCTCAGGGCCTATCACCTTGGGCCCCTCAGAGAACTCTCTCAGACTTGGGAAGGGTTCCAGAGGGCAGTCCTGCCCTTGGAGGGGAGGGGTAGAAGAGGGTACAACCAAGTACAAAAACTTGCAAGGGTACAAGGAACAGACCATTAATACAAAGTTGATTACAAAGCACACCACTACAATGCTCGATCTCAAGTTTGGCAGTCTAGAGCAGGTGCTCCTTTGGAAAGATAACAGAATATCAGAGTAAAGCTGTTTGTAGACTGGTGCTGTTACAAATAATTTAGGTAATTAAAATGCAATTCATTGCAAGCAGTACTTCTTACAAAGAAAACAGAATATTTAATTATAAACTAGTAGCTCAGAGCAGCTTGAGGCTGCATACATCAATGCTCCAGTGAACAAACAGCTTGTGCATTGACCAGGATTGTTGGTTTTCACCATTTTACACTCAAATTGTGTAGGAGTTAGGATGAACACTAGACCATTTCAGCATGGGGAAAGTACCAGAAACAGTGCAGATGTAGAGACAGAAAGAATGTGTGGGAATCAGCACCACCAATACCCAGCAGGAGAAATGACCATAATATCTGAAGTGACCCATGAGATTTCACAGCAGATATTCACACTGAAACTATAGAGAGAATCCAAGATGTACCTACTTTGATCTCCTTCAAAAAGGATTTCTTATAAGGTATTAAAAGGTTAATGATACTTTACAGCAGGAGCTGAGTTCTCTGTGCAATGGGACTTGTCATTGACATACTCTTTGACAGCTTAAATTGCAGTACAGCAAAGTGTGAAACAATATATTACATCTATGCAAAAATTTCTTTCCTGTGTCTCTATCTCAATTAAGATTATTGAATATTGTTATAGACTTGTGGAAAAAAAAAAACCCCAAAAAAACGGCAAATTGCAAGCAAGTACCACTCAACTTTTCTAATGAAATACTTAATCTATTAATTCTAAAAGGCTGTATAAAACTAATAATTCTTCTCAATTATACCTCAATCTGTTTTGGAAAAGGAGAGATAAGTGTCCAAAAGTGGGGATTACTTTTCAGCCCATTGTGCTCTTCTGTGCTGTAGCTCCCACTGACCACAGAGAGGCTGAGAAATCATGGCTATCTCTACTGGCTGCCTTCAAATTCTCATTTAAAAATCAGTTTCACAAGATTTTTATAAAATCTGTTGCAAGTTTGCAATACTTGTTGTAATATCCTAGCCCTGTAGCATCCTTTTTGTTCCTTATGCTTAGAATCTACAGAACATTTTTGCTATCAAAATACAAAATGGAAATGACAAAAAGGGCTACTTTCATAATTCTGTTTTGGCTGATTCTGTATTCCTGTTATTACTTGCTATGCTGGTTTTTTTAACACCCCCATCTCACATTATAAGTGATAAAACACTAATCTAAATCTTTCCTGACTTTCTTTTGTCATTTAGTTCCATTTTAGTTATGCTTAAATACTTCTAACTCCCAATCAGAAACTCAATTTTTAGCAGAAAGTCATTCTAATGTCAATGAGCTTTATATCAAACATATCGTGTTAAGAAAGCAATTAATGGTTTTGCTCTATTTTTTAAGTTAAATGTCAAATGATTTTTAGCTGATTCAAAAATTCTAGTGTTGCACTAGTGCTGTGAGTTCCTGCTTGTTTCAAGCTTTTAAAGCCAAACACCCCAAGGAGTCCCCAACACAAAATGCACAGGCTTCACATTGGAATAGACTTTGGACAAAGGCCCTATCGTTTGAGAAGTTCTGTTATCAATTATTTTATTTGCTGCCATAATTCAGCTGCTAAAGAGATTGCAGCCTGAGCAAGCTGACCTTGTTTGTTGGCAAAGCCTGAGAAGAATTCCCCTAAAGAGCACAAGTAGGAGTGTTTCTCTGCCTCACTTCTTGCAGAAGACTGGAAAATGTGGCAAGAGGAAAGAGCTTGGCCAACATCCAGCCCATTCCTTCTATTTTTCATGCATTTCATATACAATTTAAATACAACTTCCTCCTCTTTTTGAAAGGCTCAGCTGAACAATGTGTACGTGCACATATTCCCAAACTCTCCCCAGAACTATTTCCTAACAGCATCTGACACAGATGTGTGTCAACCAGCGAGAAAATATCAAGTAAATATAAGAAAATATCAAGTAAACAAGCTTCCAACACTAATAAAAAAGGTCAGGATTCAACTCACACCTCCCCAGAACAGCCACAAACCTCAGACACAGTTGGTGTGCACACGTGGTGCACTGTGACTGCCATCCCTGCCTCACTCTGCCACGGTCCTGAAAGCATCCCTGGAAAAAAATCCTACTTCCAGCTGGAACAGAGGGCTGAGGAGTGAGAGCAGCAACAGCTTGGGCATCCTGCAGATGAGCTGGAAATAGTTTCCAGTCCATTTAGGTCTCTTTTCTTTGTCCAGCACCTCAAGGAACTGGGTTCTTTCCTTTTAAAAGCAAAATGGTGCCTTTTTTTTTTTTTNTTCCCCTCCCCCATTGCCCTCAATCTGGTCAGTGCCTCAGACTGATTTTGACACAAAATTTGTTACAGACATGAATTAGATGGCCGTGGATGTTGTGCTGTATGTCACAATACAGATGTTTTGGGTGCTTCAGTGACTGGTAGGAGCTCTAATGATTAAACCATAGCTTTTGTTGCCCCTTGGGATTTTAGAGTTTGTTTCCAAAATTACTTGCAGCTAGAATTCCTGGTGACAGTTGCAACCCTGGGGGCAATTCAGAGCACCAGGAAACCTCTGGTTGAAGAGATGGATATGTGACAAGCAAATCACTTCCTTGCTCTGCAAATACAGTCCCATGCCAGTCACTTTAATACAACAGCATGGAGGTGGCATTGGGCTTGCAAGGATCTCATCACTAAGGAAATAATTTTCTGTGTAGGTGCACAGCCTCCTGCAAATACTGGAAACTGCACAAAGTATTTGTGTTATCACTGCCTTCTGTTGGGTGTACTGTTGGGCATGCAAGAACAATTCTTTCCTGTTCAAATACATTATTCAGCCTGGGTCTTCTTCACCTTTTCACAGCCAAGAAAGGCCCTTTCAGCCTTTGGAAGCATTAAGTTACTTCAGTAGTTTAAAATGGCCACTGAGCTAGGTCTGTGGATCTTTCCAAGTGGTTTTGTTGCATAAGAGCCAAAGTGAACAACTGGGAGCCCAAACAATCCTTTTATTCTGTCTGCAAAGTGTCTGACACAATAGGCTTATCCACAGTGATGATTCTAGATATTGCAGTACAATAAATATTAGAGTCAATGCAATTTCAGGAACAGGAGAGATCCATTAGCATGGAAGCAGCTGCAAAATCAGATTCTAATTCTGCCAAAAGTGCAGTGAAGACATCACATACTGGGATTAAGAGTCTTCTGAAAACGGAGCTATTACTCTGGATTTTGGAGCAGTTCTCTGACTGATGGGAGCCTTAGGACGAGTTATCTGCCTTACAAAAGACACTAGTAGCCTCCACAAAATATTGTGAGGGAAAAACTCATTCAGGAGTCTGAATTCATCACCTGAAGGCTGGCTTCATTGCTTAGCAACATAAACTAAATTCCTCTTGCCAGATTTCTCACAGTTATATATTTCAACAACATCATCAAAACAACCTCGAAGAAGAGTGTTCATCTTGGGATTGTAGCAATCATGAGATCAGAGCTTTCACAGTTTGCCAGCACATACTTGCCTTGTTGAGCCTTGCCATTCAATTAGAAGTTGCCATTTCAAACACTGAGAAACAAGCCTGCTGGTAACAGTGGTGTAATTATGGCTGAGGGCTCTTATTGTTAGAACATGATAGATCAGGCTCCACAATTATTAAAATAATTTAAAAGAGCCTTTGGTCAGCTGGCAGCAGCAGAGTTACTGGGGTGGGTGAAGAAGACAGAGGTGTTGAAACAAGAGATGCTGCTGGCATGTTTCAGACTCCAGCCTGGTTTTGAGGTCAAAAAACCCATTTACAGCAGGACCTGTGTATGGCTGGATCCCAAATAGTTGCAGGTACTGTGGGATGCACCTTTCTCACTCTTTCTCTGTACAACAAAATCATCACATGATAATATTGGACCTGGTGTGAATCTTATAATCCCATTGAGGACATTGGCATAAACTGAAAGAAATGCTCTCATCCCTCTATCATCCACCTTTCCCTGATTCACTGGAGGACTTATACCTTTACTCCTGAGCCCCTCTTTTAATTTTTCTTTGTATCAGAATGTAGTCAGAACCTTTAGAAAGAATGCTAAACAAAAACCAGGGGTGATTTCCACTCTGATCACATGTGCTCTGTCCTTACATACAGCTAATTAAACTAGATTTGTGCCTACTTGTTGGAACCCTGGGCACAGAGGATTTCAGGCTTTCTGTGCTGACAGGGACTGATCCTCAAAAATACCCTGCATTTCACCTGGAGCCATGGAAAAGGCTTCCAAAACTGAGTGAAAGCGCTGAATTATGAGTGTGCAGTTGAATAGAAGTGTGTTATATCACAGGGTGAAAGATTTAGAATTTAAAATTTTAAAATATAGTAATATATGTGGAACAAGATGGAGGGTTTAGAACATAAGTTAGTAAACCTTCTTCTCCTTCTTCAGAAGTTTGGGTGATTTTGTGCGATTGGAAAAGTCCACAGTGCAGAACACAGGTGCTTAGTTATTGGGTGAAAAGTAAAAATAAATTAATTAGCATCTCATAATTGGGTAGTTTAGGCTTAAAAAGACCTTGAAGACACAACTCTAAACTCCATTTCTACTCCTTCACATAACATGCAGAAGCACTCACAATCAGTAAAGCCGTAACAGAAATAAAACCCAACAAACACCTGAGTCCGAGCAAGACTCCGTCTCTCGCTCTTTGAATCCTGCCCCTAAAAGAGCCAGATAAAACCGAGGAGCTGCTGGAAATGCTTTCCAAAGCGTGGCACAGCAGCTGCCAGGAGGCTGCAGTGCAGGTGCAGTGAAGCCCTTTGGGCACGCCTTGGTGAGGCTGCGGCGCTGCTGGGGTGGTGGAAGGCGCCAGAACCCCCTGAGGTATCCTGGTAGGATGGGACAAAACCTGCTTTATTGTGTTTTAGTGCCCAGATGAACCACACAATTATCAAATTAACACTTCCTTCGCTTTGTTTGATTGGACCTGAGTCATGCCATGTTTTACAGCTCCACGGGACTTGAGCTACAGTGGCTTAAGAGTAAATGACAGATCAGGAGCTTAATGAAATTCTGTGTTGGCTAAGAAAATATAACCTGGGTTTGCCAGTTATAAGATTTGCAGGTTAAACAGAGTTTCATTAGTTCAGTGTACAAAGCCAGCATGGTTGTTGAGCTAATTTAAGGATTCAGTGTGTAGAGAACTAAAAATAATCATTTCTAGGGCAGTGAGGTGGCACTCTAATGCTTTTCTTTCCCTTTCTACATGAAACCATTGGATCCTTTACAGCAAACCTTAAAGTGGATTAAAAGCTAAAAATTGATTAAAAACTAAAAATACAATGGATAGCAGTATCAAATGCAAAATTCTAAAAAAACTCATTAAAATTAGGAATTATAATAATCATTAGGAAACCTAAGATTCCTAAATACATTTACAAAACTGCATTTGGTACTCCTGTTTGTTACTAAGATATGTAGCTGGAAAGGCTGAATTAACAGGTTAAAACCAGCACCAGCTGTAAAATTCTCTATAGCTAAAACAACTGCTTTTAGTAGCATACCTCAGTTCTACTATGAAATTCATGGCCTTGTAGTGAAAACAGACTTAAAGAACGTGTCCCTTTTGTCCCTATCACACCAAATCTCTTTTAGCTGCTGCTGGGGGCCTTGCTTAGCTGGAAAGATTATATATGTGTGTATATATATAAAAATGAATGAATGAATGAATAAATAAAGAAATAACTTTATATATTTATATTTTTATATATATTGCATGTAAAATATTATATAGAGATAGTAGAGATAGAGATAGATGTAGATATACTGATGTAGTGTAATATACTGCAAGGATTACCCCAAGATTTTCATTTATATTTATTTGACCTTATTTGAGTCACAAGTTTTGTTGCCAAGGGACAAAGGTATAACTTTACAGACACTCCAGATTCTGGGTTTGTATTCTTTGGGTAGTGAGAAAGCAGAGAATCCATTTCCTAAAATATTTTGTTAATACACAGGTGTTTTTGGTTTTGTGCCTGGATAACCTTATTAAGCAGAATGACAAGTGTTTCTAGAAAACGTGGCCCACTGACACATGGCAAACCATTGTGCACACTTCACACACACTTTACAAAATTGGGATTACTAGTTTTGTAAATTAGTAATCTACTACTTCCCTAATATTGCTGAAAAAATGATAGTCACTGTCCAAATGCCAGGGGCTGTGTTCTGCCCTTTTCTGCTGTACTGACCCTTTTTCCAAGCCTGATTTCTCCAAGGATTAGTTTCCTCCTTGCAATTATAGAGTAGAAATCACTTAGACTTCACAATAAATGCTAATTATCATGTTTCTGGAGCAAACACCAGAACTAATGAGGGTAAATTCTCGGCTGGTGTGGACCCTTTGGAGCTGTGTTCTCAGCAGCTGAAGTTCTGGTCCTGAATCAAGACAGGGACAGATGTGGAAAACCAGGAAGTGACTTTATACAGATGTGTTCTACTTTTCCAATATTTACAAATCAGAAAGCATTTCCTTAGTGTGTGTAAACCCCATGAATATTAATTATTTAAATATTTTAAATCTGCAAACTGCAGCAATGGAACAGGGGGCTGCAGTGCCAGTCCTTATGTCCATAAATCCCTGTGGCTCTTCACTTTCCTTCCCTTCATGGCTGAGTCAGTGGCACTCTCCACAAGAAAAGCTTCATCCTTTTCTTCCCAATGTGCAGCCCAGAAAGATTTTTAGCTACAAATTTTTTAAAGTTATCAAAAATGTTGACTTAGCAAAGATTTTATCAGCTTTGCCTTAATTGCTAGAAGGGAATAACCAGTGATAAAAATCATGTGCCTTATTAATATATAAATAAATTATGATAGCAGTCTTTCTGTCTCCAGGAGGTTGGCTGAAAAATGGCTTGTCATGGTTGGGTGGCATTTACTTTTCTATCTGTCAATATTTGGAGGATTTTATTACTTTGCAGTGCCAGGTTTAAAATGGCTAATGGAAATACTAAAATGGAATTAATCTAACTAAATAAAACTGGTTGTCTGTGTGTTATTCCTTGACAGTAACTTAATGTGCTTTCTGAAACAAAACTATGGTGGAAAAATGGGTCATGTTTAAATTTATATGATACTCATTTACTTACTCTCAGAAACTTTCTTTTCCAGCAGAGGTGAGCCATGGTGCTTTATGATCACTATACCTCAAATATTTATAAAGGACAGAAGGGTTTCCAGATCCACTGACTTACCAACTATTCTCCTTTTGGAAAACACCAATAACACAGTGGCAGCTAATTACCCTTGTCAGGGAGAGCCCTGCAGTGCCACAGGTCAGTACTGCCAAGTTTGGCCAGCCCAGCAGGGTGGACTGACATGAAAATCAAACACACCTCTAGCTGGAACTGCAGTGTTTAACAAAACTCCAGGTGTCATCAGAAGCCCTGTGCCAAAAAAGGACCCTCCTGCCAAGTTAGCTTTGCTGCCTGCAGTGGCAGCACCATTTTGGCATCCATGGGCTGGATGCAGCCTGCATCTTCTGAGGGGCACTCCATCAAACCTAGGCTAGTTGCTGTTCAGAGACATCAGTAACAAGAATATTTCTAGTCTATTCATGACAGAATCGTAGAATAAGATAATGAATCTCCCTTTATAAGTCTCATTGCAACATTTTTAAATTTTATACACTGCCTCCTATCTTTTTCAGAAGAGTTTAATGAGTTACTTTCAATAAAGAAATGCACACTTCCACTCTGGAAGTCAGGAAACAGAAGGCCCAGGAAATGAAACAAAGCTCTGGAAACAGCACAAGCATTGTGCTGAAAGAGGGAGGAACTGAAGAACCAGCAAGGCACCAGGAGCTGAGAAACACAAAAGATGATCTCATTGTCAAAGCAGCAACCACTCCAGCCAGGATTTGGGAGCTGTGGGAGGCAGGCAGAGATGCCTCAGGTTTCTGCAGGAGAGCTCCTGTTCCATGCACACACAGGGCTGCAGCTCCAGTGGATCACAGGGTTGTTTCCAGCAAAGCTCTCTCAGCTGTGAGCACAGATTTTTAAGCAGCATCCGAGGCAGAAACAAGACACACTAATAATGCGCACAAAACCTGGAGATGACAACAAGCTTTCCATTTTAGGCACTGAAAACACAGCAGGTGTTTCTTAACTATACTGAGAGAAAAGGGAATGGGAAGAAACCATGGCACAAATGTTGAGTTCACCCACCTTCCTCTTGGATTGCATTGGTCACACACTTAACTACAATTCCCTGACATTGTAGGTCCTTTCTTACCTACAGATTCCCTGTTGGACAAGTGGCAGCTCTGTCATTAAGCTGACCTCAGACTCAGTCCTAGTACAAACACACCATAAGTATGGGACTTTTTGGCACCTTGGAAAGATTCATGGCAATTCCTCCTTCCTTCCTACAGCTTGTACCAAGTCTCACTCACTTCTTCATTTTCATCTTTTAAGGTGTCACTGTCAGCCTGTCCAGCTCCTTCCTATCACTGCAGGGAGCCTCTGGAAACGATGCAGGTGCATCATTAGTCCACAAGAGATAGATGCAATCCACTTATTTCCAATTTACTATGGAGTGTCACCCATGACATCCAAGTCACCCAGAGGGAATGCAGCTGAGACTGAAAGGCAGAGTTCTGTGAGCCATGCCCCACCATCTGGCTTCTTAGCAGTTCTTTTTTCAAATGCCTCAACTTGTCCAAGGTCCTTTCTCACTCATTGGTAAAACTGCCATTTCTCTGATTTTCTGTCTGCAGAGCCATTTTGCCATCATCATCTTTAATGCAACCTTTTCCACTCTTCCCTTAAAGTTCTCTCTGAGCACCAGAGCCCAGCTGACAGCACCCTGGAGGGATCCAAGCACCGTGTCCCATTCCAAAAGAGCTGGAACAGGAAGGCTGCAGGTGACTCACTGTGAGCCAGCACAGCATTTTATCTCTTGGGACAGTTGTGGTGCCCGTGCATTACCTCATGGCAGGGAAAGGCAAAGTCAGTCAGCTCAGTCCTTGCTCCAGAGCATGAAACAATCCTGAAAATTCGGGATTTCAAATTGTAGCAAATGCCAGTGGTGAGTTTGAGGACTACAGCCCAAGACATCAATTTAACTATGGTAAAAAGATCATGGATGCAAGAAGTCAAAATTCTTACCCATAACCAGAAGCCTGAAAACTTTTAATGCCAATTCACAGCTGGTAAGGGTAAGGGCAATAAGATAACACAATCCTTAACCTAACTCTACTTTATAATTGCTTTCAAAAATATGCAATTCATGGACCAAATAATCTTTTTAGCAATAAATATCCAAGTTTCATTGGCAGCAGCATCACATTAGCTGGGTAATCTGCCAGGAGCAGACTCGGTAATCCTCCATCAGTCCTGATCTTCATCCCAACTTCTTTTAGACCTGGAATTGATTTGCAAAAGATCCCATCTGCGCTCCCCCATGTAAAACTCCACATTCAAGACCACAAAACACAACAGCTCAGAAGTTGCACAAATTCACTTGACCTCCGAATTAAAGGCAAGAATTGGCATTGGGTTTTGTCCCTGTTCCTCGAGCATTTCCTGGCAGCACCAGCTCCTCCTGTCCCTCAGCTTTCAGGGATACTTGGTTGATGGTCTATACACAGAAACACTTTCTCATAAGACTCATCAACAACTGAAGGTTATCTCTGGAATTAGAGATGTAGCTTTAAAGATAAAGTCATGAATTCTAGCACTTACATGGAGGGCACTGGACAGACACATTGCCAAAAATGTCACGGTGCATCATGTTATACAACTCACAATTAAATGGTATAAAGATACTGTCATGGCAAGAAATATAAAGATCTCTAACAAGTTAACATTGAGCCATGCCTCTTCCAGCCTGCAGCTACAAAATAAAGAAGTTACAGGAGTCTTGAGCCTACAGAAAAATTTATACACAGGGTGCGGCCTTGTGTTCCAAAATGATTTTTCCACAAACTGATGAAAAACATGTTGACAGCAACTATTTGTAATCCATCAGTAAATCAATTTTTCCCTATAGACTCCTGGGTTGTAATGAACTTGTTCATTCTGACTGCTCTGATCTTACAGATTGAATCATGAATCATGTTGTGGTATGGTTTACATATAGGGAAGTATAGTTTTGTGGGAACTAGCTTTATCCATATAAAAAAAGAAAAAAAAGAAAGGAGATTTGAATCCCTGCTCAGGACTGGAGATTGCTGTCTATTAGGTTGTGGTTGAAGCAGCTCTTGAATCTGGGGGTTTTACATAGGGTCTTCAAATCATAAAATTACAACTACAATTTCTTTTTAAAATATTCTGTGGAGGAGGCTTTCATTTTGATGGGACAGCACCACCACTGCTGAATTTGTTTAACTGACTATATTGCACTGAACTGTAGACCTTTAAATTGGTTTATCTTCACTTTAATGATGCTAAAATGAGTTTATTACATTTATGTATTTGTTGGCCAGGTAAGACCTATATTAAAGGTAGGACCTCTATAAGTTGGTGAGTTTGCTTCTAGAATTTAAAAGATCAGCTGCACATGAAAGTCCATATTGCTGCTTATGGAGTGGCCTGTGGTTCATGCATTCCTTCTTCTTGCAGAAATTGTTCCAAATATTTTTTGGACAGGCAGGTACCACGAAGGTGGTTTCATGGTGTTCTCATTTGCAGGGGATTTGACTCTGCAGCTCGTAGCCCAAAACATTTCCCAGCCTGTCATTCTAAAACTCCAAGTCTCACTCCCTCCCATCTCCACAGAGGAGAGGTGCTGACAGCAGCTCCTTGGCATTCCCATGGGCTTTTCCCACCACCACAAGTGCTGCTGACGTGGTTCCATTATCAGCTCATCCTTATTCTTCTTGTTGCTTTGCTGTCAAATTCAGGATCTCATCACTGACACTGATGAGTGATCTCCCTGTTTGCCCAGAATTTCCTTGACAGGTCTGAGGCTGCTGCACTTGCTCCTGACAGACTGAGGCAGGGAAACTGCCCCGTGCCCTTGGGAATTCCTCAAGGTTTTTTTTCTGCTTATGGACTTGCAAGCAATTCCATTTTGTGCTGTTCTCTTTTGTTACTGCTGTGCCACTAATTTTTTTTTTTAACCTCTGGAGAGTCATCCCAGCCAAGGAAATAGCAGGTGAACTTCACTTCCCAACTACCCAGACATTTTGTTGGGTTGGAAGGGAGATGAGGAAACAGTGAGCAGAGAGCCAAGGGAAGGACAAGGGGGCAATAAGTGGGATTCTGTGGCAATCTCTCTCAGGCTGATGCAGTGCCTGAATCAGAGAGTGCCTGAATCAGAAAGAGATTCCTGTTCCAGGCAAACCTGAAACAGGATCCTCTGTGGTAAAAACCTCCACAAACTCTTAAGAAACTGAGCAGTGGCTGAAGAGAAACAGTGGCCAAGGGATGTTTGCCTTGCAAAACAATTTCAAGAGGTAGTTGAAGATGTTCTTGATGCTATTTTATGCTGGTATTCCAGTATAAAAGTTTTAAACTCCAGAGCAGATAAAAGCTGTGATAAAATCCAGCTCCTGGATTAGGGTACCTTAGCCTGACAAAGTGGTGAGTGCCCTAAAATGCACTTCTACAGGAACTGAGGCTGGGACACCACTATAGCAATTTTTTGGTTTTTCTTTTAAAGTTGCTCTTTTGCATCAATTCCTTAAGCTATCACTTTTACCTTAGACAAGTGATTTCCTAATTTTCCTAAAGCAAAAATTTTGCAGTTTCACACATGACCATGGTTAAAATCAGAAAGGCTGCCAGTGCCTCTGAGAGAAGCACAAACAGTGAAGAAGGGCCTGGAGGAACACATTTACCTGTGGATCTCCCAGGCCTGCACAAAGCTGCAACACCTGATTTGCACCAACAGATATTGCAATGCTTAATTAGTAGGAGCCATTAGATTTTCCTGATTTAAATATACTGGAGTTCATAAAGGACTAGGAAGCCTCACCATAACATTCATCTGATCTTTCCAATGCTCTCATTCACACCCAGTTCAGAAAGTGGCATTGCAGACATTGTATCATCACATTTGCATGTCTAACAAATATTACTTTGATGTGTATTATCAAAATCTGTCACTTTTGATAAAGACACTATAAATCTTTTATGTGCTTAGTCAGTTCTTCAGTTCATCACTCAGTGGGGTACGAAGACATCTGAAATATTCCACAGTTAAGATCAATTCTGAGACATAAACTATGTAAAATTGAACACAGAAAGGGGAAAAAGCAAATTTAACATGAGAACGAGGTGTCTTACACACACAAAGTTTCTTGCCAGCAGCTTTTTCTAAAAGGCAGCCCAAATACCTGGAGATTCAGATGTACTGTTGAATTACTCTTGGCCACCTTGCTTTGTTTACACACTTCAGATGTTGCTGTTGAACTCTCCTCTAGGCATGAAAGATGTTGAAATTTTACCAAAGGCAAAAGCAATATGTGTGCACTTTGCAAAGTGATTTAATTACTGTGCAGTTGGTTGGCAAGAGGGATGCTGAAAGCCACACAACTAAGTTGCAATCAATGGTGTGCATGTGCAAGATTATGTTTTAAGGAAAGGAAAATAAAAATATGGTTGTGGAAAATAAAGGACATGAAAAATGACCAGAGCACTGAAAGCTGAGGCCAAGATTTCTGAAGATATTTAGGTAATAAATTGGTCATATATGGCCAAGATCAACTTTCTGTGGAGTTCTAAATTACTGTGTTTTGTTTCATTACTTTTATCTTGTCCCGAGTCTTGTAGTAAAATAACTTATTAGTTTTGTTTGCTTTTCCCTCTTCCTTTAGATTGAGAAACAAATTCTAGATTTTCTGATCTACAGTAAATAGCGGGGAGGAGGATCATTGTGAGGATTTTACTGCTGCAAAACTGGCACATCAGTTATTTGGGAAGGTATTTGCTCATCTTGTCAGCTATCTTGTGTGCTAATTAAACTGATGGATTATTAGCCAGGGAGAAACCTTCAAAGCTGTTTTTGGAATGCTGGAGGCACTTTTGCAGAATCAAAAAATGCCAACAACTTGACGGTTAACAGGAAATAATTAAATGCACAAGTGATGTTACAGCACTGCCTGTGGGTTATTACAAAGCCTCTTGCTCCTCCCACCCCAGAACAGGTCTGTTAATGGCTCTGGGTAACCCTTTAATATGCTGCTGCTTGTTTTTTGGGGAAGCTTATTCTTTATTGACATTTTTTATTTGCTTTGCATGTTTTACCTTGCATGCAGTGTGGACAGGACGCCCCAGCTGAGCATTGCTCACCTGCCAAGTCCCTTGTGCAATGGGCACATGAACAATTCTACACTCCAATATTGCATTTAAAACCACCTTGGAACAGCCTGATTAGACCTGAAAAGAGAAATCCTACCCAGCATGTTATTTCTGTCCAAGCAAGTGTACAAACAGTCTGATCCCATGATGATAAACCCTGTGGAAATATTTAGCAATATCAGAACTTCACTGAAGTGTCTGAGACAGTAATTGCCTGCATATTCTGGCAAGATGTAATTAATTAATCAATTTAAACTTTATCTGTTTATCAAATTGGTACTTAAAGGTGACCCATTCAGAACATGTGCAATAAAATCACCTTCACATTTTCAGCTTTCCACTGGAAAAACAGGAAAATTTGCTAAACTGTGGTTCTGCTATCATTCCTCCTCAGAGCAAAACTGAATGACACAGGCTTTTCTGATAGTAGGTGTGTATATACTAGTTCAGATGGATCAACTTCCTATTTTCAGCTAAGAACCAAGCAGAATTTTAGTTAGTGCTGGCAGTTGAGTTGGAGCTGTTAATTCTCCAAAATGAATTTGAGCCAAGTATTTGATGGTATTCAGCAGTTTACTCTGATTTTTCCAGCCTTGTTTATGAATAATGGCAGCACTCCAGTTTTCTATGAATTAAAAAAAAAAAAATACATAAAAGTGGCTAAATTGGATTCTGTCTGCCATTTGGTAGAAATACAAAGATGATGTGAATGCTATTAATGGATTTTAAGTTTGACATGTTGGGCCTTGTTAGCAAATCCCACCCATCTAAAATATTCTTCTTAATCCCATCACTAGCGTGCAGAACCTCCATGTAAACAATCAGTCTTTCAGGAACTTACCAGATTATTCCAGAGGAAATTTTGGCAGAAGGATAAGTGCTGCAGGGTGGGTTTTCTCTCTACTGTGGTCCTTGTAAAGAACAAAGCTGACTGAAAACTGTTCCTTCTGTTAAGATGTTAGGGCACAGTTAGCTCTTTCTAATGTCAAAACAAGAATAAAACATAAGAATTCCTCTACCCAAAACCTAAACCCAGAATTTAGCATGATTCTCAAGTTTCCTCTATAGGTGTGTTGTGTGATTTGAGATTCCTTAACCTACCCAATTTGACTGATATCCCATAGGAGTCTCAGCATGCCCAGGATCAGGATCCTTCCTTTTCCCAACAGATTGATTGTGGAAATGGAGAATTGTATTACTTGCATTGTCCAGCATCACTTCTACACGTTGGGACTTCCCATCTGTGGACTGATTTTTCTTGTTGCTCACCTCTGATTCACTCAGCTACACATATACCCCAAATCATATTTTGTACTATGGAATTGGCTTCCAGAACGAGAATCACTTAGCTCCAAGAGAATTCAAAGCAGGATTTCGTACAGAGATCTCTGTGAGGGAGGCATTTGCTGTTGCTCTGTCTGTGAACAACCAGGTCTTTGACCTCTGTCCCATCCATCAGTGACAATGGAGTGGTCAAATTCACAGGGCCCTGCATGCTCCCCCCAGTCCCACACTGATCCATGATAATTCCACACTGATCCATGATAATTCCACATTGGTCCTTGATAATTCTGCATTGGTCCATGATAATTCCAGCTCTCTATGCAGATGTGATGAAGCTCTTGGAGTCCTTGACTCTCTGATACTGATTTTACTCATGAGGAAATGCCAGTAACTGGCCAAACAAGACAACAATATTATACAAAATTCACTTTCCATTGTGTAGGGGCAGGAAGCACTGAGGAGGGAAGGAAACCCCAAAAAATGACTGCATACTGATGTCTGGGCAGCTCTGCCTACTGTGCAGTCCTTGCTACCAAAAAGTCAGAGGTCTGCCTGGGTGCTTTATGTGAGAAAAAACAAAGTGCATATGTCAGAATCAAAAACCAGCCTGATTCCACTGGCAATACCCCCAGAGGAGACAGGATCAGTACCTTGTCTGTGGAGTGAAATTGTGATTTAGGGAATGCTCTCACTGCTGGGTTTTACCCCTGGAAGGGGAAAGATGGACCACTGCTCTAATGCTGTGGTGCTGGGTACTGTTAAATTCACCTCATTTGAGAGGCAGTGCACTGCCTGATGAGGCTGTGCTAGATAAAAACTTATTTCCAGCACGAAAAATCTCAGGCTGGCTGCAGAGTGGTGCTAACATGTTTGCTCCAAAGCAAGGAGTATCTGTAACACGCTGAAGAATGGTGCTGAACAAGGGATTAAGGAAAAACTTGCATTGCTATCATTCCCTTTCTTATTAGGAAATGGAAGTTACACATAAAATGAAAAGAATCAGCGTAGGACAGCCCTGCATGGGTACTGATTATGGCAGCAGGCTCAGTCAGATATCTTCCCTCATCCTCAGGCTTCAAAAGCCATTTCACAGTTCACGAATCCCCGCTGGTGTTTGGCACTTCCACTGATCAGACACAGAATAAATGACAGGCCAAAGAAGAGCAGGAAAAAACATCAGTGCTGTTTATGGTCAGGGAAGGGTCCAGTGTTAACCAGCAACATTGTTTTTCCCTTCCCCCAATTTGTAAGGAGCAAAACTCTTTATGGAATGCCCTATTCCTTTATGCCACCAGCATTAGAAAAAACTTTTTAATTAAAAGCCTTCCTCATGTTCTCTGACAGTAACCAAGAAAACAAGTTCAGGCCTTTTCTCAAGCAGCCAGGCTGCAAAAGCTGATGGAGAGGAGGCTTTCAGCAAAAAGCAATATGCACTATCCTTCAGACTTCTGCAGCCAAAAATGCTTTTTCTGACCCTGTTGTTTGAGAAGTTCCTACATTGGATACACATTAAGGCACTGATGCCTGTGGCAGAACACAGAAGTGCCCCTTCTGCTTGAATCATAAATTGAAGAAAAACAAAAGCAGGTATTTCTAAGCAGTATTAGCATAATAAATTGCAAGAGACAAACAACAATTAATGCACAGCAGAAATGACTAAATGAAAGACAGCCCAGTATGGGATATTATTATGAAAAAATGCTGTTCTGAGATGTTTTCCTACCCTGATGAGAAGAAGGGTGTGTTTAACAAGTGCTTTGTCCTACAAGGGAAAGTACAAGCCATGTGAATCTAAGAAACCCTATCAAGAAACTGCCTTCATTTTAAAATATTTATGTTCTAGATCAGGAAAGAGAAAACTCTAAACCCACAGCAGTTCTTCATTACCCTTAGTTAACTGTGTTAACATTTTTATAGGAGATTACTCTGCATTGGCTGCAAGGTGAGAACTTGCAGTCAGGCAGGTACTGGCAAATGGTGGCACAAAACACCCACAAGTTGATTAATTATCAACTAACTAACTTCTTATTACTTCTCTGTGGCACCTGAGGCTTTGGGAAGAAGAATTCAAGGACCCAACTCCTGTGTAATTCCTTCTCTTCACTATTCTTCTTCACCAAAGCTTTTTGGAGAACATTTTCCTTTTTTCTTTTTTTTT
>VYXF01004106.1:213778-237965 GCA_013397295.1 Polioptila caerulea
AAGAGTAAGAGGAGTAGTGGAAGGAGTAAGAGGGCAAGCAGTAAGAGCAAGAGCAAGAGTAAGAGAAGTAAGAGAGCGAAGTTTCCGTTACAATCACATAAATCCTTTTCTATGTTGAATATTCTAATTCCTACCAACCAATCTAGTACAGAATACAAATCCTATAGCATTTACATACAGCCTATAAGAATCCTTACATTCCCATGCTTATCAGTAAGCAGAGGGTCTTGTTTAGACAAGAGGGGGTTACATTCACGCCAGACATACCATTGTCTTTGGTTGGTCAGTAACTGAGGTTTGGCATGCCAAAGGTTGCCTTCATTTCAATCTCGCTTACAGTTTCTATATTCTCAAAAGCTTTTGTCAGACAATCATATTTATAAGGCTTTCCTGTTTCATCTTCCCCAACAGTACTGAATTTATCAGTTGTGAAGGAAAAAACATGCCAGTTGAGCCATGCTGCTAAAAGGTTTCATTTGAAGGTGTCTGAAGGTTGGGTGCCCAGTTTTTGATCCCTTGATAATTCAGCCAAAGTTACCAGGCAGGCACTCTTTAAGAAAACGTGGAAAAAAATATTTTTCTCTGCCAACTGTTGTTCCCACCTATCTGTCAGCAGGTCTGCATTCAACAACAGGGTGCACACAAAACTGATTCTTCTCTCAGTGAATCTCCTGAATCTTAATTTTGTGTCATGTCTGCTTCAATGGTTTCCAAAAGACTATAAAGCTCACTGAATCATTTTCACAAAGTTAGGGGCAAAAAACTTTTATGCACCCCATGACAAGGTGAACAGATTTTTCAAGGTTTTTTTAATGAAGAGGTATAAAAGTAAGTTCTTCTTTTGTTTATATCTCTCCCAAAGTTTCTGCTTTGGAAAGTTGTTGAACTATCACAGCTGTAATTGCAGGCCAGATGATGTTTAGTAAAAATGGAGAAAGGTCCCTGCATGCAGAAACTGCCAGGCTGGGCATGTGATCTCACATCAAGAAATGGATTGTGTTTCTCTTCAGTTTCAGGAAAAATGAGGAATTTGAAAAGAAACAGAAGCTTATTTGCCATTTTTATTTTTTTGTGTCCAAAAGAAAAACTCATACAAAGGATGTCTCCCAGTGGTGGCCCTCACTGGAGACAACTGAGGAGCAGCTTCTTGCTTTGCTTGTGGGGGAGAAGTGCCAGGAGCAAAGGAGGCTCTCTCCAACAGCTTCCAGCTGTTCTGCTACATCACTTTCTCCATGCTTCTTCCATGCATGCAACTGAAAGGCCTTTACAGGTCCCAGAAACAGGCACTTGGACAAGCAGGTCCCAGGGTCGGGCTGGGAGTGCTCTGGGAGCAGCAGAGTTTGATTAGCAGGAGCACAGAGAGGAGCTTGGCTGCTGCCCCTGCCACAGCTGCACGAGCTCTGCTCCTCAAGCCTTCAGCACAGAGCCTGGGAATGGAGAGCAGCTTCATGTCTGAGCCCAGCACAATGAGAATTTGGTCCAGGTCCCACGGGGCAGGAGCGTTTCAGTGTGTGCTGCATGCACAGCCACTAATGCTGGCCAGCCACTTGGGCAGAGTGCACTTTCTCTCTCAGAGATTTTAGGCTAACAATTAGGAAAAATACAGATTTTGGAGTTACATGGCAGATCTCTATTAACTTCAAACAGTAATTACTTGATGGGAGTTTGAATGAAGAATATATATTTCTATCCAGGCTATGCATTAGAGTGCAGAAACAAGAGAACACTGAAGTTATTAATAAAATAGCAAGATCCAGAGATCTGTGTTGAGTAGAATGAATACAAATTTAAGCATTTTAGGTTTCAGTTATTATTTAAGGAATTCTGAGACCATCTATCAATTAAATGCCAAACAGGTTCACAATTCAGCCTTGGTTTGCAGTACATGTTGGGGGCATCTGTAAAAGTGATTGTTTTTAGAGGACTTAAAGGCTACAGAAGAAGCTGCTCAGGGAGTTTCTGGTACATACTCTGATATACTCAGTTGAATTGCTCACAGGTGACCCAGTTTATAGTCATCCAATTCAGAAAATATTTTTGTTTTACAGCAAGAATACTGCTAGTATGTTTGTCTTCCAAGCAGACAGGGTTTCAAATAAACTAGGCAGCTCTGTTCTCTTCCTTCCAAGTCTTGGTGAAAACATTTCAATCCTCTTCAATCTTCTCCAGGTTATACTCTGGATGTGTAAAAAAAAGAGGCTGTAAGTGTTGCTCACAGCATGATCTAGAACAGTCCAGAGACCAAAGTCTTTCAGATGAAAGACTCAGTTCTATAATCTTGTGAACTGAGACACAGCAAAAAATCCCCAAAACCACACACACACATTCAAAAATCTACAAAACCAGCAAAATCCCAAACTATCAAACCTTAAGAATGACAAGACTAATTTGCTTTTGCACTAAGGGCAAATCTGGCTCTTGGACAAGAATTGGACTAAGTGTATTCAGAAATCTCTGTTTTTACAAGAAAGAAAATAACACTATTCATCCCTCTTACTGAGTTACTGTAAATACTGACAGCTGGATTTAGAAACTTGAACTAATATGAACTTTAAAGTTTGTTCACTGGATGAGGGTTCACAAAAATATGTCAAAATGAGAACCCCAGTGCCAAATCTGTGGCTTTTGTACCATACAGTTGAGACTGAGAAATTCCCCATGTCCACTTAGAGTAGATATGTATCCTATTCAGTATGGCAGCCACATTTTTAACAATATTTAAGTATTTTCAGGTAGGAATCCTCCCAGGCTGCCAAAGACACTAATTCTATAGAAGTGCTATTAAGGAATATATGGGGAGAAAGTCTGTGTCCATTTGATTAATCTCTAACAATAACCAGACATTCTAAACAAAGCACACTGGGTTGGATTGGTGTCCAGCAGCCCTGTCAGCTCCAGAAATGAAGGGTTTTGGGTATTACACTATTACAGAGAACTTTCTCACTTAAAAATGTGCTCAGGAGTTCACACCATGAGGAAAGGCTGTGCTAGGCAGCTGCGCTTTGGCTGCTCAAGAATTCCCTGCTACTTCAAGGAAACTGCTGGTGCCCATTCTTGGATAACAATAATTATTTAAAACACTCTGCTTATGAAGACATTGAAATGAGAAAATCTGTAATTCTTCTCAGTTGGCAGTTTATTAGAAAAATGTGTTTTGCAAATCCCAAGACAACATTCCACAAAAAAATCTGTCCCAAAGCCCTCAAACAGGTAGAAAGCACTGCTGAGCTGTGGTCTGCTTCCTAAACTGTGTGTACCAGCACACTCCAAGCTGATTTGGAGGGGCAGGGTGTGGAAAGGAATATCTGCCCTACTTGTTTTGCATAGCCAAAGAACCACCTAATTCCTGGAAAAGTCATTGATGATTTCAAAGCTAGTGGGTGGTTAAGCCATGTAGCCCTTATTAAATTTGGGGAAATATTAAATGTCCATGCAAGGCTTTGGCAGATGGTGGAGCCACTGTTTAAAGATGAATTTACAAGGGGGACTTGGGCTCCAGTAGCCCTTTTCTCTAACTAATTCCAACCTTTGTCACTGTAGATATAGAGATGGGCATGACCAAAGGTACATAGCACAAAAAAAGGCCAAATTGTTGGAGGTCTTCAGGCAGGCCAGAGCCAGCAGCCTGAGCTCAGTGACATAAGGGCCAGTGCAGAGCAGCTCTCTTCCACTGCTATCAGCATCAGAAAAGGCCTGAAAATCATCTTTATGCCCTGCAGCTATTTACTTTGGGACTAGAGACCACACAACTTCATTTTCAAACTGGCCAGAAGGGTCTCAGGCTGCAGGTGGCTGGAAAATGTGGCAGAAATGTTTTACTGGGGCACTGACAGAACTCAAGTGGGAGGCATTCCTTGTGGGACAGATTCACCACCATGCAAAACTTCCCTGGGGCAGCACAACAAAGCAATATCTTAATGAGCTGCAGAAAGCTGAGAAACCTGGTGGTGGCTATTCATTCAGTAATTCTGAGTGTGTTCGATGCCCACTGCTCTTTGGTTTTTGTTTTTTTTTTTTTTTTAATAGAGTCAAAAAGCCTACATTCAAAAAACTTGAGAAAGCTTTTTTGAGGGTGGAGTGCAGCTCAAACTTGTTGCAGTGTATCAGAATCAAGAACTGATAACACAAGTGAAATCCAAACCACATGAAAATTGCTCAGCCATATTTATTTTGTTGAAATATTTTTGAAAACCAGTCAGCTAAGCTGAGTGCAATATATTGGTGGATTTCTGTTCGAAGGCCCTGGACAAATGGAGAACTCTATTAATACATCTCTTTATTAACTCTCAAATTTATTGATCTCCATGTAGACATCCCATTGCAAGAATGAAATCTCAATTGTCTTAAAATCCATTTCCATTATTTCCTTTGAGGGAATGCTACTGAGTCATAACTCTAACACTTGATCTAATTAATTGGGACTTTGTGCCAGCACAAATACCAAAACAGCTCATACTTGGATTTTTGGTTGTCTCTCCCCTAAGACTATTCAGTAGATAGGAAACTTAATCACTTTCTTAAAATTCCATTATTCTCTAAAAGAAATGCACAAAATTAATCTTTCTGCTGTGACTTCACTTAATTTATCCCCTGGCTCTCTCATTGCTTATAAGGGTGAAGTATCATTGCAATGTTTGCACATAGTGTTCACCTAGCATTAAAAAATATATCTGTGCTTGTTAAGAAAAAGCCCAAATGCACTGGGACAATTATGACCTTGTTCTGTTTAGCTGTGCACACAGTATTTTACAAATGTTTATGTAGAACATGTTGCATTTTGTTTCAGTGCCACAATGGAAGTTTGGGCAGCAGAAGCGGCTTTGTCACCAACACAGGGCTGAAATAATTCACTTGAACTTCCCTCCAAAGCAAACAAGGATCCAGCTACCTTCATTACTGTTCCCTCCATTTACTTTTGGCATCCTAAGCAGGGTTGTTTCATGTCCTGATTCAGGAAGGTGTTTCAGATGTGATTTCAAGCATCCCTCTTAACTCTGGTAGCTGGGCACACCTCTGAGCACCTTCCCTAGCAGAGCTCTGCTTCTGCCAGCACAGAAAAAGCACTGAAAGGCAAATCCTGCAGGGGATGTGTCGTGCCTTACTCGAGGATCTCGTAGTGACACCAGCATGGGGGGAAGTGTTGGCCCTTCTGTTGCTGCCAAAGGGCAGGTGGAGCTTAGCTGTGAACATGATGCTGCTAACAGGTAAATTCTGATGGATCTGAGAGCCCAGGGCCATAGTTCACGTGGGGCTGACTGTCTGGTACTGCCTGCTCTTGCAGTGACACAGTCCCTCCTAGGTGATTTACATTTCTTTCCTGTCTCCAGGTACTGGAAAATATCTCTTTTATTGTCGCCCTGATTCTTTCAGGTTTTCTAGTGCACTTTCTAACTCGATGTTTGGTAGTTCTTAGTTCACTTTCTCATTAATCAATGCTATTATGAGAAGCTTGTTTATGCTAAGACAAGGTCGCTGGAAATTCCTTCTCTTGGGAGTGGAAAGTGACTGATTGACATTTGTCTTGACCAGTGTGATGGGAGAGGTATCCAGCCTCTCCTCCAATCCCTGGTCCTTGTGTGAATACTATAAATTGGAGTCAGATGTTTTTAATAAAGTCTTTCAGCCTTCTCTTGAGAACGTGTCCTGTGTGTCCTTGGGGAGTGACCCACAGCAACATTTTATATTATCCTCTCCATCTGAGATGAACAAAATAGAACTGAAATAACTTTTCCATGCAAAAAGAGGTATGGCTTTTTCAGAATCTGAGTATGGTGCAGCTATCAAATGGTGTGGGGCAGGAGTTACTTCTGAGCACTTCCACTGACCTGTTCATTTGGGGTGTTTTTGTCATGAAGCCTGCCTGAGGCTGGACACTCCCCCAGGCCTCACCAGAGGTCAACTTCTGATTTGTCACTTTTAACATTAAACTAGCTAAGACTGGGAAATGTTTCCCTTCAAATTGGAACATTTCTGCCAAATTTCTTACCAAGGTGAAGCAAATTTCCAGCAATACTTCCTGCTCCACCTTCCTTTTGAAACTCTGCTTCCTTTCCTCCTTTCTCACCCCTTCTCCTGCCTTTGCAGTATCAAGGAAAAGAGGGGTGCTGGAGGGGGAGATCCTGGAAGTGTCTGCTTAGGGTATTTGATCCTCCCTTTGGGCTTCCTAAATACTACAGTGAGGCTGTGTCAGAATTGACATCAGGTCATGCCCCTGTTTATGTAAGTACATTCAGAATTCATGTCTCCTCATTAGAACTCATCAGAGAATCTAACCCAAAAAAGCACTTCCTCTCATCTGAACTTAAATAAAAAAGAGCCAATCTGTTAGTGCAGGTAGCTGCTAACAGTTTTGTTTTTATGATTAAAGCCTGTTGGAATACTTTACATGTAAAGTTTAAAACAAATGAAAGCCTACTGGTATTGCCTAGATATATGAAATATTTTAAACTGCTTCAACAAGCTTCAAAAAAAAATCAGTATCTCCAATGTTTAACAATCTTCAGAATTTAATGAGTCTATAAGAAAAGTCAGCAAAAAAAAAATGGCTTTGAGTAAATGATACATACCTAACTTGCCAAAATTAAAATCAAGGCATACCCTTTGTTATGAAGTTTTCCTATCAGATGGGGGAATTTGCATCTATTCCAAATTATATTAAAGCTTTTAAATTATTCTACTCTGAGAATAAAGATAAAGTAAAAAAATATTTCTAGTAAATTTATGTTTTGTTAAGAATACATATCACGAATCCCTTTACAAAACACCAGTTTTGTCATTTTCTCAATATTTTCACTGCAAGATAACATTGTTGAGTTCTAAAATTGAAATATAAACCAGTGACACCCATTTCTTGACAAGCATTACCTAAAAAGTGGTAATTCTCAAATCTACACCAATCTAATGGCCTCAGCTTCAGTAATGAAGCTTCCATTACTGGATTGATAAACAAATCTTGGCCAGTTCATGAGTTCTGCATCATTTGGAGCCCCCCAGAGTTGTTTCAACCATGACATTGTCCTGTTAAAATCTCTGCAGCTTTCCTCAAGGCTTTTTCCAGGTTTATATTCAGAAAGCAACAGAAGTTAAAGCAAGAGGAGGCAAAATCCCAGGGGATAAAATATCCTGGTGAAACCCATCCAGTACTTTGGCGTGCCTGAACACCTCACTGCCATTGCTGGAATCCCCTGTGAGCAGCAGGTCCCAGTGCACAGCTGCCAGTCAGGGCTGAGGATGTGGAATCTGTTTAATTAATTCATTAGGAAATGGTCAGGGGAAGCACCACGGGCTCATTTAGCTTCACCTTGGAGGATTCACCAAGAATCAATCTACAGCTCCCAGTTCAGCACAAAAGAATTGTCAACAGTTCAAAGAATCCTCGGGTAATATTTAAACATCTACTCCCCAGTGCTTACACCTTATCTGATTCCTCCAAATATGCTGAATACACTGCAAATCACAAAACCCAAATCTGATTCCTCCAAATATGCTGAATACACTGCAAATCAGAAAAATAAAATCTGGTTCCTCCAAATATACTGAATACACTGCGAATCACAAAACCCAAATCTGATTTCTCCAAATATACTGAATACACTGCGAATCACAAAACCCAAATCTGATTTCTCCAAATATACTGAATACACTGCAAATCACAAAAATCAAATCTGGTTCCTCCAGATATACTGAATACACTGCAAATCACAAAACCCAAATCTGGTTCCTCCAAATATGCTGAATACACTGCAAATCACAAAAACCAAATCTGATTCCTCCAAATATACTGAATACACTGCGAATCACAAAACCCAAATCTGATTTCTCCAAATATACTGAATACACTGCAAATCACAAAACCCAAATCTGATTCCTCCAAATATGCTGAATACACTGCAAATCACAAAAATCAAATCTGGTTCTTCCAAATATGCTGAATATGCTGCAAACCACACTAATTGCACAGTAAAGAGACACGAGTGGCAAATGTTTTACAGTCTTGCTCTTGCTTTGACTAGATCTGTCGATATTCTTAGGAAATAAGTCAGTTCCTGGTGCACCACCTTTGGTTACACACCCTCTGAGAGTTCCAGGTCTAAACTGATGCTCTGAGGGGAATGTCCTCCCTCAGTAGAAAACTAAGCTGCCATCTAATGCTGCCTGGTCTGAATGACCAATCTCATATTGGAAACAAGATATGTAAAGCCTGACAGTCAGTTTTACCTGCTGCTTGATGTGATAAGGCAACACTCTGCATTGTAATAGTGATTTCAGTTTTCTTATTACCTCCTGGGCAAGCTTGGCACAGTGTCAGGCTTTTGTGACCATTTTCATTCCAGCTGTGTTATTCTGTGCTTCAGCACTGTATGGGTCCATGTTTTTTATAACATGCACTGTAATGTTCATATTTACTTCAACTTTGCAATCAATAACATTATAAAAATAAAGGCTACCGAATACTGCAGGATGCAAGTGTTTGTGAAACATTTTAACACCATTTATCAGCCTCTCTTAGTTATTGCCCTTGACTCTTCAGAAAATCCTGTGTTCCTACAAACCACAGCACCCAGAATCAACCTTAAAAAGCATTATACTTCTTATCTTCCTAAACATTCAATACCAAGTACAGCAGCAGTGCCTGTGGTTCAGCCTTAAAGGAGCTCCTCTGCAGAAAAACCTGCTTTTCTAATCCAAGCTTCAGGCACAAGATAATTTTTTTGGCTCGTCATTATTGGCTGTAGGTTCAATCTGCTTAAGGGAATCATTTATCACCACCCTTTGATTTCCAGGTGCATAAGACAGATGAGCTAATGATGCTGGCAACTTACAGCAGTCTTGGCTACTTGCACTGGAGCTGCACCAAAATGTGGTGGACCACAGTGTGAAAAAGCTGGCTTTGTGCAGGAATGCTCAATAGAGGTTACGCATCCCTCTGTCCTTCACTTGGGGTAATTCCTCTGACTCGAGCAGTTATGTGCATGTGCTGATGCAGCCTGGCTCACTGGCAGCACAGAAATTTATCCCTGCTAAGGCTCTGCCACAGTAACTTCTGTACAGGAACCAACAACCTGTGTTTTCTCACTGTTACAGGAAAAATGCTGAGAGAGGTGTTCAGCTTGCATCCAAGCTATATTCAGGGCAAAACTAAAAATATGCATTGGAAAACCACTCTGTCAGCTGCTCCCAGTGAGAACAGCTGGTAACAATCCTTCAGCTCCTCTCTGGAAAGGAGGTGAGACCTGGGGCATCACCACAAGCAGCTGTTCCCCACCTGGGGCTTCCCCCAGTGGCAGGAGCTTGGAGCTCTGTGTCTCAGGTGGCTTTGTCACCCTTTGCAAGGATGCACACAGGCTCAGACAGAGCTGAGTTGCAGAAGTCAGGGTAGCTCTGCCATGTTTTGGATCCACAGCTTGCTCCTCCAGATCTGGGTGAGGGGATCAGTGACTTCATCCAGACACTGCTCAATTAACTCTCCCTTCCTCTTCTGTGCTTCTTTCACCTGCATCTCTCCCCCCTTCTCAGCACCAGTGAGAACAGTGAGGTTACCAAGATTACATCAGAAACAACAACAACCAACCAAAACCAAACAAATAACAAAACCCAACCAAAACAAAAACCAACCAACCAACAAAAACTACAAAACAAAAAATCAACCAGCAACAACAACAACAAAAAAAGAACCCACAAAAACAACAACTAAAAAACCCCCAAACTCAAAGAAATCAAAACTAGACTCCAGCAGATTCTCAGGTATGGAAAATCCAGTTCAGTTGCATTTGGCAAAGACCTTATCTTTAATTGTTCACAATGGGAAATTTCAGCAGTAATAAGCAATTCTGTCAACCTCAGCAACGGTAAGGGCAACATTAGTGCTGTGCACATGCACACATTCACATCTATTTTCATGCTGGGCACAGATTTCCTGCACAATAGACTAATATCAGTTTTCCCATGCTTCACAGCTTGGCTTTGATTGGTTAAGGAAAAGTGGATAAAATACAAGTGTTGAATAGTTATTTGCAGGCTTATTTCATTCCAGTGGTTAAGGGGAATAGCATACAGTTTCCTAGAAAACATTTCCTTCAAATTGCTTCTCAATCGGTCTGATGTCATCCAGAGCATTTGTGTCCACAATGAATAATGCATTAAGAAAGGGTATTTTTCACAGATAAAATAAGGAAGTAATTTTAGCTCCATATCAGCACTATTTCAGACTTTTCAGTATAATTTCAGAGTCAAGTTTTTATATTGTTGCTTGTCTGGGAATGGATTTTTTTTTTTTTTTCTGCTATTACAGCATGAACAAGCCAATAGAAAAATTTGTGTTGCAAGATGACAATACACTGATCTCAATTTCATCAGTCTAAAAGTTTGTGAATTGAAAACTGTACACTCTGGCAAGCTCCTAACAATTGACTGTAGAGGGTTCTAGTCATGGACTCTGTGCATGAAATCCTGCACTCCTAAAATCACTCCACTCATGCAAAGCATGGCTGGGCATTGTTATTGCTGCAAACCCAGGACACGTATTTGGCCTTCCTGTTTCTGAAGAATGCTCTGAAAGGAGCTGTTTTCCTTGTGAAGTAATTCATAAGCTGTTTTAAGGAGCCTTTCTGATAAGGGTTTTTCCTTCACAGGGAAACTGTTCATCACTTTTAGGTTTGACCTGAAATTGGCACGTTGTTCAGAATGACAAAAAGATTAAAGCCCATCTTTCTCAGCTTATGCTTAATATTTTAATTCTGACCATTTTTTGTATCTTATGGAGAGCTAGAGATTTCAAGGTGTGTGGGCTGGCCAGTTTTAAAGGCACTCCTTGGAGTTGTAATGAGCAGTTGATTTTACAAGTTCTTTGAATAAAGCATTTTAGCCAGGCTGGCTCTGGATCTGCCAGAGGCTTTGTGTGTTTTAAAGAACAGCTGAATTCTCTGCAGCCACCCCACCAAAATCAGGGTCTAAGATGCTTGGGCTTTGCATTCCCAGAGCAGAGCCTTGCAAAATGTTGTTTTCCTTCAGAGCAAAATTCCTTCCTGGAAATTCAAACCACGTAGTACAATTAAGTTCCATACCTCACTCTGATTTTTATTTAACCATTTTAGCTTGGGCATCCCCAGATGTCCATCAGAGGGGGGACAGGAAGCTCAGACTAAATGAATGAAGGAGGACAGAGGCTGGACCTCTTTATGATGGTCTCAGAGTAAAAAAGTGCAATCTGTAGCTTTCCTACTCTAATATGATGGGAAAGCTTCAACCTAACTTTTTGATTGTCTTAATTTCTTGTCATCTCTGTTATGAATACAGATGTTCCTGCATAATTCAGCCTTTTTCAGTCAGCAAATCCTAAATAAACTGATACCTCATGAGTAAGCAGAGATAGCAGGTCTGAGCAGCTGAATATATTCAGCAAAGGCATCTAAATTAATTTAACATTTGGACACATTTAAATCCTGCCAACCGCAACTGAATGAGGTCACATTCACCAAAACGTGTGTGGTGACCAAATCAGGGCTCCAAAATCTTCCACATATCAAGGGCAGTTGGCATCTTGTTCATTCTTTGAACAGTCAGTTATTTTAGCTATCAGCTGAAATACAGATTTTACCTGTCAGGGTTTTGTAACTAGGACCCAAGTGCACGTAAGGCAGCAGAAAAATTAAAAACTTTCATATGAAAGCAATCAAATCATGTAAGCAAGCAGAAATATCTTATCTGCAGAGGAATAAATTGTGTAGGGTAGACTACAGCACCAAGCATATGATACACAAGAAACCTTAATTTAGATGCTAATTAACCCAAATGTAAGAATTACAGGGTTAATTAAGCAACGTATCCCTCCCACAATTTTATCTGCTGCAGACACAGGTGAGAGGAGAAGGATCTTACCATTTGATTAAATCAGCCACAAACCACAGTGGGAAGTGATGATAAACATTTTTGGAAAGCATTTAATTATGAGCCCTAAGTAGGATGGATCCTGCGTTTAGATTACATCCATTTTTATTACTGGCCATGAAATATCAAATGATCAAGAAAACAGCCACTTCAACAGCTATGTAAGAAATGCTTCTCCTGCAGCACAGTTGTTAAGCCCAAACATATATTTCTAATCAATTTAGTTGTAACCAGCATGCAGAAAACTCATTAAGTCTAAATGAAATCCTTATTTCCAGCACGGTGTGACCACTCTTGGTACAGTGGCTCGTTACGTGGCAATTTTCTCTTCAAGCTCTGTTCTCACTTTTCCTTGCCTGTGACACCACCCCAGCTCCCTGTAAAACAATATTCCCTGCTTTGCTGGGTAATGCTAAGAGAAGCCTTTATGCAGATAAGATTCTTAGCTAGACTGAGTTTATTCTTGGGGAACTTTGATGTTTATTTAAAATCTTCCTTATCTGAACCATCAGCAGCTTCTTTAACTGGCAGCATCTAAAGACACTCCTTCAGCTTGTTGAGGGCAGACCTTGCCGCTGGCAAATCCCCATTTTTACCAGCTGGGGAGTACAAATGTAAAGCAGCCAGGTGGGAAACCTTCCACTCCACAAAACCCACCCCCTCTATGAGATAACTTAGAATAATAACCAGAAAATGTTGTCATTGTAGGCCTTTAGCCCTGTAATGGTTACAGAGGGTTAGCACAACGTGACATTGTTCTCTTGAGTGATTTGTGTGGGGTTCATTCCTCCTGCTGGTTTATTTTCTACATTTTTTAAAAATAAGGTCTAGAAATGAAGTAATTTTTCTCATTTCATTCCAAAGATTCAGCAGAAAATCACCCCGACAGAGAATTCAAAACAACAAGTCATGACTCACAAATAAAACTATTTTATAAGCACTGCAAATCCCATGAGGAAAAATATCCTATTAAGAATATTTGGAATGATGCACAGGGTTTGCAGATTACTTGTACTTTAATATTTAAGTGGTAATGCTGAATTTCGGCTATTAATCCTTTACCAAATGGCAGAGCCATAGACTCAGGGTGCATTGAGGATTTTACAGAAAGTCCTGATCTATGAGGTTCAAGGAAAATCTGTAAGTTGCAACTCAAGGATTCCAGGGCATGAATTCCAGGAAGGAGCATTTGTTCTTCATGGGTTCCAAATCCAAATATTTCACAGGATATTTTTCACCATGACACCATACTGAACAAAAGCAGCCAAGATAGGGGGGGAAAAAAAAAAAAAGTTTAATTTTCCCAATCTGCTATACATTCTTCTAAACTCTTTTTTAACTAGGCAGTTATCTTCAGAAGTTTAAGCTGGAAAATGTATTATCATGATACTAGAAATTCTAATTTAGCTTCTTGTGCTTTCTGAAAGTACCACACTCTGCAAAAACGACTTAACAATATTTTCACTGCTGTCTCATGGAACAGTTGCTTCTGTAGTGTGCCCTGAGCTTAAATCCAAGATCATTGCTGTTTCTGGAGAGAGTTGATATTGCAGGTTCCCAAAGTAACCCAGATTAGTATCTTTAGAACTGAATGCTCAAACTGCCACAAACTGTCACACCTGAAGTCACTCCAGAGGAGTTAATGACACAAAAATACTGAATTGAGAATCCCAATCCATCTGATAAGAGAGCAGGGGAGAGAGATGTCTCACACCAGGGCAAAAAGAGAGTCAGGACACAGCAGACTCAACTTCTCACTGTGTTGTTCTCTCAGCATTTCTGAGTTTGTGAACATTTACCTGCCTGTTTTATAGGGTTCAGTCACTTCTCAGAGCTCTCCCACAAGCCAATCATTTCCATGTTCACCAAATATTTTAATGTTCACCAAATATTGAACCCACTGCAAGTCAATAAAAACTTTTATTGACTAAAATATTCAGTCTATAAACATGCACAGTTAGAAAGCTCCTGTTATTAAAAAAAAAACAAAGTAGAAGGAGAAAATTAGCAGATTTGAAAAAATGAGTAATTCTCTGACATTGAGGGTAGTAGAAAGCACATTATTAAGCATGGTATTTATATTCACTGGAATAAATCTTATCTAGTATCAGAATAAGATACAGAAAAATATATATTTACAAAGGCACAGAAGGCTCTACTCTGCAATCCTTAGAATGAAATGTGTTTTTGGTATTATTGGCATCTTCAAGTTGGTTCACCATTAATATAATTCACATTACATTACAAAGGTGACTCAGGTGCAAACCCCACGACTCTGTCAGCAGCAAAATTCTGCATCTTTTGGTATTTCACCTCTAAAGATGAGATGTAAGAAACCAGTGAATGGTCCTAGCTCTGTTTAATTCATAAGAAAGGTGCAGAAAAATCCCAGAGTCTCTAAGATCATACAAGGGATGTCCCCAATACCTATTTATGTTCCATCAATCACTTGCACATTTGTTTGAGTATTCTTTTTCCATTTCTGTTTTTAAGACTAAAAGGCAATATCTGATTGTTGCAAGAAGCCACAGATATTTCAGTGTGGCTACAGAAATGCAGAGAAGCATTGATTGGTTTTTTTCAAGTTTTGTGGTAATTTCAAAACATTTTCCAGTGGCTGTTTAACTATTTGTGTTTGCTTTATCCTGTAATTTCTGATTTCTTTCCTTCCCAAACCCTCAGGTATTCATGAAAAATAATTTAAGGAAATATTTGGCAAATTTATAATGGGTTTGAACCATCTGTAATAAAGGGGACACATAAATGGTTCGTGTTCTCCTACAGAACATTCAGTGTTAGTGCAATATTCTCAATTATGTAAAGGCTCAATCCTGGCTGTATATATATATTTTTTTTTTTAATAATTAAACCAAATAGCTGCAAAGTCCAAGATCAAATAGTGCTTGTTTGGGTCAGGAGCCACTGGCTGAATGGAAGCACTGTGTTGGCAAAATGAGAATGGCCTCTTTATGTGCTTAAAACACCATAAATCACACACATTAAGTAAAAAAAAAAGGAAAACCCAAAAGATCTCTTCATCTGATAAGCTTCTGTTGTCTGTGCTCCTTATGGAGTCAATGAAGGTAATGTCAAAAAGATCACTAAATACTAACTGAAGAAGAACTATGGCTTGGTATTTCTGGATATAAGCTTATGAATGAATCTTAAAAATAATTTCATCAGTTATACACATGATTAAAATAGCTCCAGCTTTATAATACAGATGAGACAATGAAAGTAATTAGAAATTGCACCTCCTTGAACAGTCAGTTGGTAAAAGCACCTTTCATCACAATCAAAATGTTTTCTTCCCTGAAGGAAGAATTTTTTCCCATATTACAGGTTTTTGGTAGCCTCTCATTCATTTTCTTCTGACAGTGATTAGAATAAGCCTTGTCAGTGGTTGGAAAGAACACATTAGGAATGATTTTACATAGAAAAAAAAATCAATATCCCATTCCTGGAATTCAGAACTCTTGTTAGCTGACCTTTTTTCCCCCAAAACAAGCTCTCCCTTGTTGCTCAGAGAAGCTTTCTTTACAGAAATATTTGTCTTAAACAAAACATTTTCTTGTACTCTTAGAATAAAGACTTTTATAATACAGAACACTACAAGCCAGTTTAACAGAATTTTTTATTTCTAATTTGTGCTCAGGTACTGGGAAAGGCTCAGTTAATACTGCTGCAAATTGCAAATGCCTCCTGATACTTTCTTTCTAGAGAATCTTCTTTTCTCACCAACACAACAGAGGCATGCAAGGAATATAAGGAATATATGATATATAATATAATATATAACTTCAAAATTCCAATTTCTGAGAAATTCCAGCAGCAGCGAAGGTGGATTGCACACAAGAGCAGACCAGGTCTGAAAGCAGATCTCAGATTAAAGGCAGCTGGTATTTCACTTCCTACTCCACAGTTCAAAATAACCCTGTTCCCCTATTTTTTAATTTTATCATTCTTTAAGATGTCAGCTTCTTGCATCTTTATTAAAATTTATTTTTAATTTTTACTTTTTACTTTTGGACCAGTAAAAGAGTTTGGCAATGCTTCTACTACACTTGCAAATAAAGGTTCCAGTTAGGTTCCATCTTATTTATACTGACTGCAAACACCCATGCCCAATGTTTAGTGAGCAGTTGGGAAATGTATTAAAAAGGGGTTTTATTGTGTTCAGTTTGGGAGCACTGGACCTTGCTGTGCCACACCCCGACCTCCAAGCAATCTCAATTAAAAGGCTTAAAATTTGGCCAAGATTTCTCTAAGCCAAAGCCCAGAGAAGGCAGCACTCACTCCCAAAGCTGCATCAGTTTGACTTTTCTTGCCCTTGATAACCACTGGACTGTGAAGCTGATTTGATGTGGACAGGAGTTCAAGTTAAAATTTGCCTTGGTTATTGATAACTGTCAACTACCAACAATTTTCTCTGCCCTTAATACAAGTTTTTCCGTGTTAGAATGCTGTACTAAAATCTCCTCCCATGAATTTATGATGGAAAATCTAAAAAAATATGAAGGCCATGTTACTTCTGAGTATTTTTCCTTGAACTTGGCCGTGTAAATGGTTAAAACAAGGCCTTACACAACATCTTTTCAAGGTTCTTACTGAGAAAAGTTAACCAAGAGGTGTGTTTTACATTATTTGAGGTGATACAAGGAAGATGAAATGCTCACTGAGGTTATACACCAATGGAAGTGCAGTCTGAAGACAGGTGATCCAGGAATTCAGATCCCATTAGGGATAAGAAATCAGGCTCCTATTCCTAATGGCTTCTGTCTGAGTTTAAAATAACCATACCATATGTTAGCACAGTAAAAGGCATGTTCCTTCACTGAGACAACTGTTTTAAAAACAGATGAAATGCAGCTAAGTATAGATTCCCCAAACCCAGCTTTAGCCTTTTGTAAAAGTGCTGGAGAATTCCTTTTGAAAAATACCTCAACAGAGCAAAGCATTTACTCAAGACTAGCTCTTTCTAAAATACTGTAGTTTCAGCTGAATTAATGTTTCAACAGCAATGAATTTTCAAGCTGGATCTACCAATCAAAAGATGAAAATAATTTTTTTTTGCTGTTGTGTGCTGGGTTTTTTTTGTTTTGTTTTGTTTTTTTCCCCCCTACAGACCTACTTCATTCATCAGCAAAACAGGAGGAAATCAAAACTTTGGCAAAAGCAGCATTGGGATAGAGTACATCAAACTTTCTGTCTTTTAGTAGGATTACTGCACAGAGCCTTCTCCTCTCACTTCCACAGCTTTGGGGAAACCTCTGGGTGATGCATAAACCTGCAGCTCTCCCAGCAGAATCCCTGCTGTGGCCCCCCCATGCTGACTTTCTGAAATCCAAAATAAAGTCCCTTCACTATTTTGTACAGAACTATTTACTTCTTGAAGTCTTACACTTCTGTCCTCACTGATGGGTTTTTCATTTTTCCTTCTTTTAGGTGCACCTGAGGCATGGAAATACAGCAATAGATAGAAAAAATACCATCAGATTATGAAATTCTCTATCAAGACAGTCACAAAAATACTGCAAAAGTTCTGGTTGCTGTGAGCCATGCAGGTTTTAGTAGCAGGGCCCCAACTCTTCCTGACTTACAGAAGCTTTTGATTATTTCCTCAGCTGTGTTGTAACTGGATGCTGACTTTGATTAGGAGGGGGTGAGAAGGAAATGAACAATTTACCACAAATACCAAGTATACCAAATACCAGCCTTTATTGAAGAAGGGATTCTGAAATAGTGATCTTAAACTCTTGGTGCTAAATTAGAATTCAGGTTTAAGAAGACAAAGAGAACCTTCCTGTGTTTCCTTTTTAATGAATGGAAAACCAAAAAGTTTTCCTCAGAGTTGCTTTGAACCCTTCTTTGTCCCACACCCTCTTCCTCCCAGAAAGATTCTGGATTTCTCCACTGGCTGTACAGGGCAGATGCATATTCAAACATCAGCTGCAAAATACCAGAGATGAGGTCCAGAAGCAATTTTGGACACAGACAATCATCCCCACCTCTGAAATATTTGCTGCAGAACAAAGTGACCATCAGGAGGAAAGCAGCATTTTCCAGGCACCTCTTCCATCCCCTGTTCAAGGAAGGCTTTGGCATTGGGATATTTATGTACATGGAAGTCATGGGTGAAAGAATTCAGGTTTTTTCATGGCATCACTTTAAGCAATGTTGAATTTTGAGTAGAAAGGCACGATGGTGAGCCAGATCTGGGTAGGAAATTTGGTCTTAATCTTAAAGAAGGACAGAAAATTTAACATTACTTATTTCAAGAAAGCTGTTGGTTTTCACTCAAGAGGATCAAGCAGCCAGAGAGGTTTAAAACATACAGAATATCCAAAGCAGCTGAGCTGGCATTGCCAGAGTAAATTTACTTCTGAGAAGTAGGAATCTTAAAACTTGGATATCAGCTTAATATAACTGCTTGGCTGTGGGGAAATTTTATATTTATATAAACATATATATATATATATTTATGAAAATATTTTCAGTTGTAGAAGGAAGTAGTTATCACCTGTAAAGCAAGAAAGACTTACAAAAGAGAGGGCCTGGATTGTGCAGGTTTGCCTTGACCAAAAAATAAAGTTAATTCAGTGATTGTCACTTGTGCAGGCCACCAGCCCTAATTTCTGAAAGCTAGTCCAGGTTTGAGATCAAAAAATCAGCAAGATGATGTGATGTTACACTCTTAGCTAAACTCAACACCAATTAACTGGTTGCATCAGAAGTTGTTTAAGAAAAATGGAGTAATTAGATTAGATGGCACTTCTCAACCAAGGGCTTTTCATTTCTGGCTCTCTCTGATCTGAGAGATTTGAATGTAAATTTTGTATTTTTGAATGTAAATTTTGTATTTTTGAATGTAAATTTTGCAAGGAGAAGTTGAATGGAAAGATCATGTGTCTTTTTTCTGCACACCTCTAAGCTGTGACAGCCAGGAACAGTTTGTATTTGTGTGGGAAAAGCTACAGACTGGAAGAAAGACTGAACTGACTTGGAGTGTACTACCAGGAGGATTTCAAAATAGTCCCAGAATTTTTGGGAATCAAAATGGAAAGGGAATTAGAGGAATGAAAGTCCTTTAATCTGCAAGGGGCTTGGTTATAATATGTTGATGATATCCTGATAGCCACCAAAACTAAAGAACAGTGCCTGAGACCTAACTGAAACTGAATTTTAAATTGAATTTTAAATTTTAATTTTAAATTGAATTTTAGTTTGAATTGAAGTTTAACTGTTGAATTTTTCAGCTTTTTAGGATTAAACGGTTACAGGGTATCGAGGAAGAACATCCAAGTGATGAAGAAGACCGTGACCTTTCTGGGTTTGGAAATTCTCTGAGGTCAAATCTAACTCAGCATAGAAACAATAAAAAGCTGTCTGCCAAATCCCAGAGCAGCAAACTGAAAGATAATTTGTGCCTTTCTTGGAATGGTCAGGTGGTGGATCGGTAATTACGGATTCCCAGTCCAACCTTCACATGGACTTTTACAAACTGCCCATAAAGATTTTATTAAATGGATTGATCATGCTTGGGCTGCATTCAAACAACTTCAGAAAGCACTGATGAGGGCTCTAGCTTTGGACTTGCCAGGTTGCAGGAGCTTGTTTGAATTATTCACTTATGAGGACAAACCAGGGCTTTGGGAGTTCCAGCCCAGTTCCCAGGGGAGCAGAGACAGGCCAGGGCACACCTTTGGCAGCAGAATGATGTGAGCCAAGGGTGGCTGAGCTGTTTGTGAGCAGTCACAGCCAGGGTGCTGCTGACTCAGGAAGCTCCTGAGTTGGCACAAAGTGTGATGGTCTCTGTACTGCTTGTGGTACAGACAGGCTCAGAACAAAGGACACCTCTGGCTGTGCATAGCCCAGTGCTGGAGTACCAAGTGGTGCTGATGGAACATGACTGCATTGCCTCTAAGCCACCCCTACTGCTGATCCTGCTGTCCTTCTGTTGGCCACCAACGTGGGAAGTGATGCCTTAAGTTTTAGCTTTTATATTTTCCAGATTCTGCTCTGCATTGGTGTGTGACTCCGAACTTTGTACAAAATGTTGGCAGGTTCTCCTCACAGCTCAGTCACACAGAACAATCCTTTGCCAGCCCCAGAACCAAGGACACTGTTGCAAAAAGTGCAAAAACAGAGAATTGAGGAGAGCAATCTGGGAGGATGGGACTTCATAACCTGGAGCTGTAATTGGACAATTAACCTCAATATTAAGGTTAATATTTCCATATTTTCAATATGGAAATGAACCAAAATTTATAAAACTGTGAAAACTCATGACATGCCATCCATCTTGGGCCCATCTTGGGCAGAGCCAGGGCTGGGCTCTTGTACTGCCCAAGGTGGATCCTTTGAAGGCCTGTTAATAATTCCTTACTTTATTCCTTTATCACTGTCTACCCTCTGTTCCAGGGAGCTTCAGAAACACTCCAGAACATGACTGGCTACAAACAATGGAAGAAGTTTATTCCACCTGAGTGGATTTAAAGGACAGCCTGACAGAGAACCCAGACTGGGAGCTATGTACAGACAGAAGTAGCTCTGTTTGCAGTGGAAAACACATGTCAGGGTATGTGGTAACTACCCAGAGCGAGGGAATTGCAGCCAAGGTTCTCATGTCACATGTTTCAGTGCAGAAACCCAAACTGGTTGCTCTCACACAGCCATTGGAACTGAGGGAAGGGAAGAAAATCAACATCTGGACAGATTCTAAATTTGCTTTTGGACGTAGTGTGCATCCCCTGGGGCAATTTGAAGGAGGGAGGTTTGTTATCCGCAGATGGTTTGTCCATCAAACATGGGACACAAATATTACATCTACTTGGAGCAGTACAAAAACCAGCTGAAGCTGCAGTTATGCACTGTAGGGCACACCAGATAAAATAGGGCCAAAATGGAAAAATCACTGGGCTGACAGGGTGTCTACAGAGGCTGCAGAAAAAGGCACCCAAGCTTTGGCTCCACAATGAGAGAGAACCCTACCAGGTATTAAGCCAGAATATAGTGCAAAAGATTGTCAATTAATTGCAGCATTAGAAGTGAGATTTCACCCCTGTGGATGGGCAGTCACCCCTAATGGACAAGTAATAGTTCCTGATGCAATTATGAGAGAAATAGTAGACAGAGAACACCAGTCTACACACTAGGGTGCAGAAAAATTGTTAAAACATTTAAGAAAGACAGTAATTAGCTCCAAGATGACTGAGATTGTATATTCAAAGGCTTAACATCATGGCACACGTAAAAGAAATAACCCAAATACTGGAAATAAAGTGGCAAAAGGGGCTATCCAATCTGGTAACTCCCTGGAAGATTAATGACACATTGACTTTACAGAGCTTCTATTTAAAGATAGCTATAAATGTATTTTAGCCTGGCTGATCTTGGTATCACTGGGGGCCATGTCCTCACACTGGCCACTGCTGTGAGGCTGAAAACCCTAAAACCTCACCCTTGTGGTGCTGTGGCAGAGAGGAGGCTCAGGTGTCTCCAGGCTCTTGCCAAGCTGTGCCTGTGGGACAGGGCAGGGCAGAGGTGTGGGGTTAATTCCCTTTTTTCTGTGTCTGAGGTGGGATCTCCTTCACCCGCTGGTGTGGTTTGGCTTGTCCCGGGGCAAAAGGCAGTGTTGTGCTTGATGGGAGAGGGTTAAATCAGGGATATTTACTGTGCCCTGAGCATCTTTGTGACAGGCAGGAGGATGAGGAGCTGTGGCTCTGCATGCTTTGGTGCCTTCCAAACACAGAGCTTGATGCTTCCCAGCTTTTCCCCCCGTGTGGAGCAGCCGAGTGTTTGACACCTTTTGGCAATGTGTGACACATAATGTGAAAGTGGCTGTTACTTCTTCCCAGGTGGAGAAAGGAAATGACAATGAAGAGCTGGTGTTGTTTTGACTCATTTGCAGGTTTGGGAGTTCAAGTTGTGCTTGGAGCAGAGTGCCTAAGCTTGTCTTGCTCAGATCATGAGGAAGAGCAGAAGACACTGTTGCAGCTGGGTGACCAAAAGAGAGTGGTGCCTGCAGTATATCTCAGTCAATGCCCTCTGGAAAGGGAAGAAATACAAAATTTAGATCAGCAATTACATAGAAACCAGATAACAAGGGTGTTTTTATTTAGCACCAATCTAAACTCCTTGAGGGCTAAAGCTAAGTTGGACAGTCTTCTGAAGTGTCTTTATTAAACCTGGGAAAAATGGACTAAACCACAGTTGCCACTGTATGATTTGAATGTATTCCAGTCACACAAATAAGACATTTATACATATTTATATATATATATAATATATTTTATTATTTATTAGATATGTATTTATATATTTTCACTTAATGCTGTGGGGGTAGTTTTCCTGCTATTTTTTTTTGTGCTCAGATAGAGTCTGTAGAGGATGTCTATTATTCTGCTGGTGTGGTGACTATTTAGGAAGCTGATCTTCATGCTTTATTCCTGGTCTTGCAAACTGCTGAGAATGCAAAATCTAATAAAGCATGCACTGAGTTTTCACTGATTTACCCATCTGGCCAGGGTTTTGTGTGCATTTGTAGAGTGTGCTGAGCTGAAATTGCAGTATTGGGTAATGCACACAGAAAGACAGCTCTTAGAAAAATCAGTAGAAAATGTTCATCACTGCTACTCATCATTCCTGAAGGAGGTCCTGAACATTTTCAGTTACATCAGTTGGGTGATTTTAATATCAGCATCAAGGGTATTAATATCAAATGATGCAGTTTTGCTACTGTGAGCACTATGATCATTTAAGGCAATCAGGGAGATCTTTACTCCTTCTGCACCAAGGAGCATCCTAATCATAGCCAGAGCTGTGCATCTTTTATATGTTCTTGTTCATGGGCATTCTGCCTGGAAAATTAATGGATATTGGTTTCTGCAGTGCAACTTGCATTTTTCTGGCTAATCCCAATTTTCATACTGTAGAAATATAAAAATAATAGTGTGTGTTTGGTAATGAAAGGGACCATATTCAGAATAGAAAAATGATGGCCTAAACCTGAGATTAGAAAGAAATGGGTTGAAGGTGAGGGTGGAGTGAAAGGTCTCCCTTATCTAAGAGTGCATTTGATTTTTGAATGCCTGTGATTCTGAAGGTAGGAAAGCTCAGACCAAAGCAAGTCTGAGAAGCTCCAAGAGTGTCTGAGGACAGCTCTGAGCTGTGCTTGGGTTTTACTGAATTTCTGAATGATTATTGAATGATTGGTGGATGTGTCAGAAAGGTGTGGGGAGCCTAGCAAGGAAGAGGTTTTCTGCTTTCCTTATAATGTATTCGTGTAATTTTAGAAACTCAATTTCTCTGCTGATAAATGTGCAGTAGCATAGTATCAAAATATTATAGAGAGTGTTGAGCTTAGATCCCTTTGAAAAGCATAGTTTGTGTTGATTTAGAAGTCCTACACATGTACAAAATCCTGCAATGGTTATCAGGTGACACCTATTATTTGGTGCTGTTGCATGTAGAACAGTTATTTCTAAAATTTTGAGTTATTCTGATTGTGTTGTGTCTGTGCTGCTGTACCCTACGAGCTGTGGTTAAAGGATTGCACTTTGGCATTACCTGCAAACACACGAGACTTACAAATGCAGCTTTTTGTAGTCATTTTTTACCAGATAATGATGAATAATTTCAGTTTGACATTTCATAAAAGGCAAAAGTGCTTAACAGTCCTTTGTTGTATGCCTTTGGTATGAGTGAAGGAATTCAGTAGTGCATAAAGGAATTTCCCTTTTTTATTGTCACTTTATTAGCTGATTTGCTCAAATGTGAGAATTAATGGCAATTCAGCTGCATGGTGTTAATGGCCTAATCATTAATTTGCATGGGAGTTACTCTAATAATAATTAGAGGAGGCTCATTTGTTATTAATGTGGGGGTGGTGAGCATGACTTTAAAATAATAATCCAATTAACATGTACTGAGTGGAAATCTTGTAGTTTCCATTGAGTGGCTGCTGCTGTAATTTGAAAATATTATTTCATGGCATCAGCCTGAAACGGTGGTGTTTTACAGAGCAAGGCAACGAATCCTATCAGGTGTCAGGAGTTAATTGTGCTGAGCTGGTGGCAGGAAATAGGAGCCACTACTGATTGGCCTTCGTGGCAAGTTTCTGCAGGGCTCCTTTTGTCTCTTTGGTGGCCACAGAAAGGTCTTTGCAGAGGAAGGAATCACCTTACCAAGGGTCAGAGGCATGAAGAAGCACTGATTAGGGCAGGAGGGAGGAGTAATTGGAGAATTAGAAACTTTGTGTTGGCAATTTGTGAAATAATCAGGGCCAGGAGCCCAGGCTCCT
>VYXF01004109.1:580-45974 GCA_013397295.1 Polioptila caerulea
TGCTGTGGCTGCTGTGCCCAGAAGGGACCACATGGCCCTCTACAGGCCCCGGGTGAGATATTAAATCTCTCCAGTGCATAGATGAAACCTGCATCTGCAAGACCTCAAATCCTCCCTTGAGTGAGAGAAATAAGAGGAATGAAGAAACAACATCAAGACACTGAGGTGAGTGAAGAAGGAGTCAGGTCCCAGACAGAAGGAGTATGAGGAGATGCCTTATTTTTAGGCTGAAAATCCTCTTGTAAGGCTATGGCAAAAATAAAATTGATACATCAGACTCTTTTTTCCCTGTAACTCATCAAAAGAAGCACGGGGGGGGGGGCTGAAGTGTTCAAATGTAGATATGAGGAAAGGCATTTATGCTAAAGCAAGAAGGTGTTGAAGTAGCTGTGACCCCAGAAGTTTGAATAGAGAGAGAGACAAGAGTGATGAAGACTCTTTGCCCCCAGGGAAGAAGAAGAGAATCTCTGTTCCCAGAGATTAAGATGATGGTCGAGATAACCTTTGCTTCTGAATAGCTCATCCTTAAAAGTGTACCCCATTAGCCAAAGACTGAGCCCTCGAAAACAGCTGGGGGGAAAGTTCTATGTCGAGAGGACAGACTTTTGCACAGTGGTCAGATTTCCATCTCCCGGGCAGTTGATTTTCTGTGACTTTGAAGCCACAAATTGGTTCTTATGGAGAAGTCTCCATAATATAACAACAGATACTCCTCTCCCCAGGTGAACTGAAGAACTCTATTCTAGAGTCCTCCTCAGTTCAGGAAAACTGACTGAGAATTCTGGGTGTTGTTCCTATGCACTGTCAGTGAGAAAGAAAAGAGGGTGTTGGGGGAGGAGAAGAAATGTTCTGGAGGTTTGATTCTGATTCTTATTATTCTTTTAGTTTTGTCAATAAAATTTTTCTTTTTACCCTTTGAATTTTGAGCCTGCTTTGCTCTTCTCCGAATCCTATCTCACAGCAGAAAATAGACCCACCACATTGGGAAATCCCAAATTAGCAAACTTAAACCTCTACACGATTATTGGACTCTTTCCCTCTTGCCACCTGGAGCCAGGGGGCACCTTTAAAGCACCCCATCTATAGTGGTCTCCTGCAATATGTGTCAGCACCAACGTGCTACTCTTTGCAACACATCTGGATGCCACAGGCTTGTGGAGATGGAGATCTAAAGCTAATCCAAAAGCCAGATTTTATGTATGGCAGTTTGAGTGCTGTCTCTGAATTCTCCTTGCCTCTCTTTTATTCCCTTTATTTCAATAAGGATTTATGGACTATCAGAAAGATATTTTTGTACTCATAACATGCACTTATTCATTTTTAAGTGTCACAATGTCTGCAGGATGATAAACGAGCCTGTTTTGGCACAAGCCTTAAGCAATAACGTATTAAACTCAATGACTCAAACATTCCTCATGAAGTTGTTCTAGGTCTGTCACTGAAGCTTTTTTTGCAGCAGGTTTTATATATGGGTAGTTAACACTAACACAACTTACAAGACATCAAAAGCCAAACTGTAGGAAATCCTTGATCAAGTACCAAACCATTGGCATGAATGTGGATATTTTCCAATCCTTATTATTGCCTTTCTTTGTCTATTCTGTTTTTGCATTCCCCAGAGAAGTGTTCCTGAAAGATCTTTGACACTGCAGAGCACTTAACGCTTTTTGTACTTGAACTAATCATTAAGTACTACCTTACTGCACTGCTGAAACACAATCAGATTCACTAAAATATCCTCCACAATCTTACAGTGCAAGTCTCAGCTATGCCATGGAGATACACATTTATATAAAATGTGGCATTGCTGGAAAATGCTCTGGTGTGCCTGCGGTCAGGGATGAGGTGCTTAAGCAGAACACTACAAAGATGTCTGTCTGCCTACCCCTAGTGTGTGCTACAGCTGGGCCCAACTGCTGCTCTCTATCTCTACTCCAGCTCTAAAACACATGTAAAACATTAAAATAAAACTAGAAGTTAAATTGTCAGGCCACTCCAAACACCCCGCCTCCAGCTGCATAACAAGGGAATGGAAAGAAAACTTGGGGGAGGTTGAAGAAAGAAGGGGATGAAAAATTCAGCAGGACCACAGAAAGGAGAAAGTCAAATTGCCAAACATTCACTCGAGATGTTTCTCTCCTTTTTACTAATTTGTTGTGAGTGGAACAGGATATAAAACTGCTCAGCACAAGACAGGTACAGGAGACAGGGAAAATGTGATGTACCGGTCAACGTATTCACCAGCATGAAATGATTCTGAAAACCAAATTTAAAACAGATGAATAGGCCTAATTTTCTAAAACTGATAACCTGCTTTCTGCAACAAATATCCACCAAAGTGTCTCGTGTTGGGCCACTGAAGGCATTTCTATTACATTCTGCTATGTTCATTCTTGATACAATAGAACGGGCAGGGTGCAGAACTAGTCGTGATGAGAGTTCTGTAATCAAAACTACTGGTTCAGACTTAGCCTGAAATGATCAGAAATATTATTCATATTTATGTTGCAAATTTCACACAGAGTTCTAGGACCTAACTCTCCTTATGTCCATCTGTTGAATTTCTGCAGTACTTGCCTGTTTCAACAAACCAATTTGGCAACACAAAACTTAAGCTGGCATGCACATGGACTTCAGAGCAAAGCCACCACACTTGACTCTGAGAAGACACCTAACTGAAACTGAGGGCTGAGAACCAGTCAAGAGGGTAGAGTGGCATATCTGGAAGTGCCCTTCTGAGCAGTTCCTGCCATAAATCCTGAGTTTCAGCCCTCCCTTACCACTGGATATTTCAGAATTCCAGATGGCACCTACCAACTCCCAGCTGTCAACAAACGAAAACATTATAGCAAACACAAAACTTACAGTCAACATTCCACTTAATGCTTCTTGGTGGGAGTTTAAGGGTTTCATTGATCTTTTCAAGCACTGTCTGTAGCTTCTGTTTCTGAGCAATTTCGGACTGAGTAACTTCGGCAACATTGAGCTTCTCACTTTCAAGCTTCTCTGAAGTGATAGAAGAAAAAATGGAAGGAGAACAATTGTCAGCTCCACAAAGGACACAAAGACATTCCATACACCTGGAGATACATTCAGGAGACTTCAGACTTCCTAATTTTATATCTTAGTTTTTTTCCATAGCCACTTTCCCTCCACACTTCTAAGCTCCTAAAGATAAGTTCACATTTTGCCTTTAGTTATACACTGACAAGGAGAAGGCCAAGTATTGCCCTGTGCCACACTGCTGGCTAACAAACATTTGCTGCAACTCCCTTTTGGGAGCACCAGACTTGGAGGTAAGGCCCAATACTTCTATTGCTGCTGGATAAAGGTTTTTCTGCATGCAAGTGGCTTGTACAGTAGACCATCAAACCTGGGACACAGACATAAACTTTAAGCCTCCCAGCTTCTACCTCAGATGCAAGAGATAAAAATTTTACTTGGCCTATCAGTGATAAAACTGAAGTGATTTCTTATTCATAGAGGCAGAGGATGCATTAAAGAAAGGTAAACAAGTTTTCATGAAAACAACTAAAACCTCAGGCAATTTCTCTCTATGAAACCACAGCCAGTTTCCACACTCAAAATTTGCAGTAGATTTTAAAATACTTTATGAATTGGTTTGTTACAATTAGTACAGTTGCTGTGTATATACATACAAGGTTTATTGTTTACCCTTAAAGAGTAAGCAAAAAAAATACAGCAGCTCCCTGGTGACAACACCAGAAACAAAATGCTTGGTCATTTATCAATTTGCTTTTACAAAAGAGTATCTTGTTAAGAGATGTCTTATTTGGTGAGAGCTGATCTTGTTCCCATCAAAGCCAACTGAGTATCTTCCCAAAGGGAATGAGCCTAAACTACCAGTCTAAGAGACTGCTATCTCCTAATCCTGCCTAAGAGCTGCTATCTCCAAAGGTTTCTTGCACCTCCTCAGAAATCAGTTTGTGCATAGTCTCACCACAAGATTTAGTAAGCAAGGAATTAAGGGTAATGGAAAAGATTCCTCTGAAATCAATACATTTTGGATCAGTATATGCATATTTAGAGTCAGGCTGCAGCTGATATCCATTTTTTGAATTTTGGGTGAAGTCACTGGAGGTCTGCCCAGGACAATCCAACTGCTCAATCTGAGCATATCCAGTCCATCATAATATATTCAATAGCTTAACCATTCATAGAAGGGAATAGTCTGTGAAGTCTTTATTAGAAAGTGCTCACATGATGTTTCAAGATTCATTTAGGATTCTGGAAAGAAATTTACGGCAGACTTTATGATCTGTAATAACTAAGAAAATGGCTTTCAAGCCAACAGTGTAAAAAGCACATGCCAACTCTGCATTAGCAGTTTCTTTTCTCTATCTGTTTCTCAGCTGAAGCTCAGTTTGCAGTCCACTGGGCACCATTACCTCAGTCATGTTAAAAGCCAGACATCAAACTAGAAAGAAATTCCAACTTTCCAGAGGAACCTTGCGATGAGAATAAACTGTAGCATGGAAGGAGCAGAGATTAAAAACATCCACTATGGTACTGAGAATGCCCTTGCCCTCAAACTTACTTTCCACTTGTAACACAGTGAAGTTTGTGCAGCCCATATGCAGGTAATAAATTTAATTTATTGGCAATACTGTTGCCAAGACAAAGGCCTTCCCTCTGCAGCACCCCAGGCAGGCTTTGTGCTGTTCTCATCAGCTCCAGAGCACCACACATTGCACTGCAGCCACGAGGGCTGTGCATACAGCCCACTGCTCAGAGGTCTCATAACAATGCTATTTTTATATCACTTAGTGGCATAAATGTAAGATGATATTCCTGATCATGAGATGAGGCTCCTGGGCAGGAACAAGAGAACCACTTATTGACAAAGTGCCTCAACACTGTGCACGTGTATTTTTTCTTACCAAATAATTTCTGCAATACTTGTCCATCATACAGGTCTTCAGCCAAGTCTTTCACAATAATCCTCTCTCCTACCAACACATCATTAATCCAGTCAATTAATACCTATGTGGGAAACACAAATTTGGCAGTATTATACACTATTCATTTGCAATTTAAAACACATGTCATTTTTCTCAGCAGAAAGAATACCAAAGCTGCAGTGGCTCAAAGTACAGCCTGACACACCTTCAGGAACAAACAGGAAAGACTCATCTGAGGTGGCTGTGCCAATGCACCACAAGGTCTAGACAAACACTAATTAATGCAGTGTCTACTGGAGTGAGATCTTTCCCCTGCTTTCAGTAGCATTTTAACATCTTACTGTGAAGCAAAAGGTGCTGAAGTTGATTTTAATGAAGTGTCCTGCTGAAGGTCTAACCACAAGAATCATAAAGACAAGGAAAAGTCAGCCTGATCTTAGATTGGGATGGGACTGAGACTCTGGACTGAGGATTTTAACAGAAATTCTTAAGTCTCCCTGTGCTACATCTATAGAAAGATACTGCCACAGATGACCTCCCCATTTTACTGGGATGTATGCACCACGTGTTCCAACTTATTAATATCTAGCTAGTACTTTGAAGTATTCAAGTAAAAGAGGCAGGGATGGCATTAAAAATAGTTCCACCATTCTGAGAGGGTTTACATGTTTTCATTACCTTCATTAGTTCTTGTAATTTTGGATCATTTCTTGAATTTGGATCCACCATTGTTCGGACTTCATTTTCCTCTGGAAGGTTTAAAAGAAAAAAACATTAGAAACTATCCCAGGCACAACACTTCATTTTACATCAAGCTTTCATGTTGAGATGCAAAATTGTTGTGAATTACCTAGCATAGTGTCCTCGGGGTCTAGTTCAAATGGAATGGGACTGAGAGGTAAGTTAATGGCATTTATTCCTTCTTCCTGTAATTCAGACACTAGGAAATAAAAAAAGAAAATCTTGGTCAAATTTCAATTTAATTTTACTTATTATTTCACTCTCACTAAAAGTAGCATTAATTATCTTAATTTCTTTATAAGAACATGACTCTATTAGATAAACCACTGGGCATAATTACAGCAATAAAGTAAAGCTAACAAAAATGGGAGGCCCAGCCAACAAACCTTTACTTGTATGAGTACATTTTTCAAGGGTAATGGTGCTGGAACCAATGCAATTACCTCAAATTTTTTCCAGGATATGGCCCATTGTCCTCAAATTCTTAAAAGGCTCACTTGCATGTAAATGGTGCTGACATTTTAACACTAATGAATCATTTCAACTGAGGGAGATGGTTATTGCTCTCAGTCTGTCACCGTGGCACTGGAGATGCTTCAAGTTTAGCTCCTTGGGAAGAGCTGGTCAGGCTGGGTACCCACCCAGGAGTGACCAGGCTGAGGAACTGTTCTGGAGTGAAGGTGCAGCACACAGCACACTCTGATGGGTCTGCACTGGCTGGCTGCAGAATGCTTCTGGCCTGTGTTCTTGGCCTTTCCTCAGCAGAAATCACAGCAGCAAGACACAGTGTAGGATGATGAACCCTCAGAAGTGTTGCCTTAGTGCAGAGTTCACACAGGTTGACAAAGAACTTGGACATAGGAATGGGGAAGTAATCCAAGAGCCCACAGTTTGGAGATACCAGCAGTTGTCAGAAAATATGGACAAGGTCTTACTCAGCCGAAGTCCCCAAATTCTGCAAAAATCAATGTTCTTGACAAGAAAAGACCAGAAAGATCCAGAGAAGTGGGGTAAAGGGAAGCCTGTCAATTGTTCTGTACCCAGTACAGGCCAGAGCAACTTTGTTCATTCCTCTGGATGACCCAAACTTTAATAGGTTGCAAAGACAAAACCCCTTCCTTCACTGCCCAAACATGCCTCTCTAACAGAGGGCAAGAAATACCAAGAAGCCAACACAGAATTCTGTGCTGTGGCACTGAGCAGGGAGGGAACCAGAGCGGGGATCACACAAGTTTATTCATACCCTGCTTTGTGAACAAGAAATCAGTGCAAAGCTGATTTACTAGATCAGGAAAGGGGCTCACTGTCTTATCCATGACCAGGAGGTAATGGTGCTTTGACCACTCCATTTCCAGTGCACACACTTTTAACAGAACTGCTTGTTAGCTCATCTGTTCCAGTCAGACACTTAAATAACTTAATCCAACAATCCTACATACAGCCTAAAGATTCAGGCACTTGTCCACCCCTTCTGCCATGTACTGAAATAACTGACTTATGTGCAGATTCAAGATTCACCATCCAGCAATTCAGATTTACCTGCTGATGCTTTCCTCAGTTTATTCTGAAAATTACAGAGACAATTTGGTTAGTAAGAAAACAGAGAAGTACTCTAAAGATCTTCTGTTTTGTCTCTGCCCTCATGGGTGCCTCATAAATTAGCTTTATTTCCTTGGTGAAAAAGTATAGCTAAATTCACACTAACACTGTGATCATCAGACATTTGGTGTGATAACAGGACTTAGACATTTTCACATATTTTTTATGCTTCATGAAATGTTTTGTGGTCTGCCAGATGAAATGTTTCTGTGCATGCTTCAAGAATCTGTGTAGCTGTATTCAAGCATTTATGTAAGACTCACAGCAGTAATGGCTGCCAGAATGTTTATTACTTTTAATAGTACAAAAATAACTCTGAAAAATCCACTACCTACAACACTGAACCCATAACTTCACTCCATACACTCACCCTGCTTATGTATCTGTAACACACAAATACTGAGCAGCTCTAAAGAGTCATAAAACAATGCTGACAATAATAGTTCCCTCAATTGTTGTATATTCCCTAAAACTGATGGCTGAAAGCAATGGACCAAATTAATCCCTCATGCAACTCCACTGAGTTCTGAGGAGTTATGGCAGGGATGAAGTTGGTCTAGCATGTACAATCTCGGGAACTGCTTGCACTTAATGGCAATTGTTGAAACTGCTAGCACTCCTTTGAGAAAATCACTGTTGGTTGCATTAACCTCTTTGATTTTTTTTTCTTTTTTTTTTTTTTTTGGTTCAAAATGGTTATGGGCATAAAAATGTCAGCAGTAGAAAACCTCCTTGTGGAGGTCTTTCTGCTCTCAACTGTTTAGCTCATGGAGGACTTCCACACAAAGCTTCCTAGGCAGAAAACGTGGGATTTTTTTCTCATCAGTCCCAAGGGGGAACACAGTAAACAAAATCTATTCAAGCCAACTGCCTCCACCGAGCTCCCCTGTCCCAAAGGGCTGGATGCTCTGCTTGGGTGAGACACCCTGGAGAAAGCAGTCAGCTCGTTCTCCAGGTGCAGGACAGTAATGGAAGCTTTCATTTCCTCTCTCTGGGGAGCAGCCCGCTGGTAGAGCTTGCTGACAATTCTCCAAGACTGAGTGGATCTTTCAAGGTTGAAAGTTATGTAAGGAATTCTTTAAAAGGCCCACTCAACCTTGCCATACCTGTCCTCTAACGTGCACAACATCCTCCCTTTAATAACATGGCCTCCATCATATTCTCAGAGAAAATAAGAGAAAGCAAACAAACCCCTGCCACATCTTTGCATGAAAAGTGAACGCAAAATACAAATAAGATAATAATAAAAACACATGGGGAACTAAAACATTGGCGTGTTCTAGAATGCAAGTGTTATATTTGCTGCACAGCAGGGGCTAAGCTCTGCCTCCTGCACACTGCTGTAAGCACAGACATTTTGCACACCTGCCACAGCCATTTGCAGAACCTACCCATCACACCTCTAGAGGGTCCAAAGATCCCAGATGGATCCAGTTTTTGGAGAGGACAGCTCCTCCTCAGCCTCTGCATCCTGCAGTGTGCAACCCATGCCTCAGGCTGGTATCAGTCCCATAATAAAGGTTCCTCCTGTGCCCCCAAGCAGAAAACATGATGGAGAAACCCTGAGCCTGACAGCATCTTTTTTGTTTCTTTCCCAATACTGAAGAGCAAAGATTTAACTGCAGATTAGTAATACTACTAAATGGAGCAGGTAAGCACATGCATTATATCAAGCTGTATGTAAACTGAGAGAAAATGTATTTTGTAGTACAGCCTCACTTTCTAAGAATTTCCATCAAAAAAATACCACGACAAATCACTGCTATACATTTAGGTGTTTATAGTGCAACCACAAATATGTGATTGAGGCTAAGAGTTTGCATACCACAGTTTCAGTAGAGGAGTCCATTTTTCAGCTGCTTTTCATTAATTTGTTTTAATTAATTTTCATGGAAATCACTACAGCAACTCAGTATTTTAATAAAAAGAAAGAACACAGTATTGGGACAATTTTTGCCTCAGCTGAAATTAACATAACATAATCTCATTTCTTGAGATACTTTGAGGAATGCCTTTGGAGCTGCACTCTGAGCCTTGCAGTGTAAGGCACCAGGGAGGGAGGAGGGATGGGATGTACCTGCAGCAGCTCATCTCTGCCAAACAGGCTGCCAGGAGCCAGAGCAGTGCACTGGGAGCTGTGGCAGCTCCTGTCAAGGACAACATCCAAGGCTGTGTGCTGGACACGGGGCATGCTTGGCCACTGGAGAAGCCCAGGAATTAGAGCTAAGACCCCTTTGTGTTCTCACTCTATGCCATGACCCAGATCCAGCCCAGTTCATCAGCTACCATGGGGCTTATGCTCATCGTGCTGATATTGGGAAGATAAGGGACTTCATCCCTTTGGACATGACAGCAAAATCCTGTCCTTGAGGGCTTTTTTCAGTCACCATGCTGAGTGGAACTGGGGGAATGCACTTTTAAAGCAAGATCCTGAAAAGCAACAGCTACATCTGGGCCAGACAAATCTCTGTGGATTGGCAATGTGAAAGTCCCAGTTTTAACTCTGGATGAGGAATGGACATTTCTGCTCAGACTTCTGATTCAGCTCCACGTGCCAAATTTCTTATGATGTAATCAAGTGCAACTCCACTGCTATCAGCTGTCAACAGACTTCCTCCTACCATGCCAGCACCAAATTTGGCCCCAGAGCCAGGGAGCCTGTGCGCCTGTATCAGCAGCAACTACAGCAGCTGTTTTAAGCTGAATGGAATTCTTACTGGTTTAGATGCTCTAGGATTACGAGGTCATAAACCTGTGCTATCAAATCCAGGCATGTGCTCGGAGCCAGGGCCTGCCCTGTGATGTGTGCATCCAACTGCCATTGGAGCTGCACATCTCAGAGTGGAGCACTGCCCATACGGTTCAAATTGCCTTAATTCCTCCAGTACGTGCAGCCTGTTGCTCCACATTGTATTTATTAGACAGTTTCATTGGGGTTTTTTACTCGTTTATTTTGTGTGCTTGAAGGCTTTTTGCTGCCCTATTTAGTATTCAGGGCATAGAGTTACTCTGATTTGAATGAAACACATCTCATTATTTAACTGAGCTCAGCAATGCCACATCACCCAGCGCACTCCCAGTGGTTTAGATGTATTTTATACCCATCTGAAGGATCATGAAACAAATACAGCAAGATGCAGAGTAAAACAGCCTCTCCTCTTAGTGCTGCAGCCATGTCTTCCCCATGTAACTGCTTCTGTACTTATAAAATTAAAATTACTGAAGTGCTACGACAGGAATGGATGAATTCTGAAAGTGTGTGATTAACTAGAACCAGACTATAATTTTGGAGGAGCACAATGCCACACTGCTTCTAACCTCAATCTTTCAAATTCAGGGGGTTTAGATAGATGCATATACACCTACAGACATATATAAATACATAACATTTCTGCAGGTCTTTAATTGCCTTCCTTTCTCTAGCCTAAGGGTTTTCCATTCAAGCTCTTCATCATTTTTAAGGTTTCACGTACATTGGCTTGGGGTTGGTTTTTTTTGTTTGGTTTGGTTTTTTGTTGTTTGGGTTTTTTTTGTGGAAGCTGAGATTTGCTGACATTCATGTGACTCCAAGAGTTTAAGCTTTCTATAAGAGTCAAAATCTACCTGATATTTTAAACTGCTACAGTAGGCAGCAGCTTTACATGTCATGTTTCCGTGTTAAGCCATTTTTTCCTGGAATAAGCACCATTTGGAAGGCTAGGTGCAGACATCATATTGCCAGAATAACCCTAGATATTTGTGTGCATGCTCACATTCAAACATGCATGTCTACACTACATACATTTAGATATGTAGCCAGAAATTACAGCCAATTTAGAAAAATGCAGATTTTCAGCACGAAATGTCTTAACTGCTCTTGTAGAAGACATACATTCAATCAGGGCTGAGTGAAACTTAAATGAATTGGATTTTGGTTTCACATTCCCTTTATTGGGTGCAAATTTCTGGTAAATGCCCATGTCCTCGATGGTTTGCTTTTGTAACCACTCATGCACAACAGCAGCTTTAGTTCTTCTACTTTCCTTGATAGCCTGTAATGCAGACTTGAGTGTAAATGACTGTATCTACACAGATCTCAGTGGATTTGGGCTGATTTATACCAGCTCACTGGCTCAGCATGACTCCTGTTCCCTCTCACATACTCCAGTTCTATAAACTGATATCATTCCAGTGGGGTAATAATTATGGATTTGTACTGGGAAATGAGAAAACTGACCAAAATTACTTAAGACAGCTAGAGAATGAGAGAAAAAAGAAAGCAAAAACATTTTCAAAAGGTCATAGTTCGAGCTTTCATAGAATTATACTATTTAGTCAAGCAAACTTACATAGTTGCTTTTGGGGCCACCTATACAACATGGTAATTTCTAATACCTGTGCATGTGCATCTTATAAGTCCTCAAAGGGAAAAGAAAATATTAATCTAAAATAGTACTGCCTAATTTTCTGGAATACATAATTCATCAAACATGGATCCTGGCAGCTCAACTTTAACTCCGAAACAAAAGAAATCCACACAAAAGACAATAAATCTGCATTACACATGGTACTAAAATGATCCAATGGATTTATAGATGTTTACAAGTTTGCAGAGTGTGACACAGCGTCCACCAGAAATTTGATATTCACAGCACAAAACATCATAAACATATGTCTGGAACTACAAAAGGGCCTTTTTATGTGAGGATCATTGTTAAAATTGTCTTCAGAAAATAAACCTTAAGTTGTAAATGCTACTCCCCATTTATTCTCCAAGACATAACAAATGAGGGAAGAAAAGCAGAGATATGTTTGTAATTGAAAATGTTTCTCAGGAAATGATCTGTACAGGAACATCATTCTCATTCCATTAACTGCTGACTCCAAGCCAACCATTTGTAAAAGTAAATAAATATGCAAACTGGCTGACAACAATATGCCTGCCTTTAATGTCTCTGCATTAGTACTCAGTCGCCAAAAAAGAATCTATTTTCTTTTCTCATTTCTCCATTAAACCAAACATGGCATGCACACAAAAGGAACAGAAGTAATGCTGTTCACAAAAAAAAGATGGGAGAAATGCTATGAATTGATTTTCGTGTATGCAAAACAAATTACATGCCTTTTGCCTTGAACTTTCTTTAAAGTCCAAAGCCACTTTCAAGTACCTCAGTGACTACTTTGCTGTTCCTTTCTTTTTTTTTTTTGGTAATTGGCAGGGAAAACAAACCCCTCCACACAGACAGATGTCTGGTCTGGATAGGTAAAAACCAACAAATCAGGAAGCAAACTCAGTTCCTTTTTAAAAGAGTACATGTGATTCTCTTTTGCCAGCTTCATTAAGCCTTCCATGCTTTCACATTTCATTTGGGATGAAGGTTCTTTCTCAGAATTCCCCTCTAGTTTCTAAGAGGTAATAAGCAGTGAAGTGCCAAGCTAACAAAGATGCCAGTCATTCCATTCATTCCTTCTACACATCCTCTCAACACATCTTATTAATACAGAAGCAGTATCTGCAGATGTTTTGAAAAGTCTGCCACCCCACAGGAGTGTTTCAAACCCTACTGAAAAATCCCAAAAGGCAATTTTGGGGATAAATACAGACAAGAGTTCAATTGATGCTGATTCTTATTCCCACTGAAGAACAAACCATACATATGAGAAATTCTGTGACCATTCCAAGTTCCTATCGAAACATGCTGTGTGGAATCTGATCCCAAAACAAACTCCAAAGAGCCTCAGATACTTTGGTAGGGTGTTGTGCAACAGAAACATGCAGGTTTTTAGCTGGTCTGCACATGATATGCTTAGATACAAAATGCTTTATTGAAACAAGGCTTTATTGACAGCAAGGTACTTTATGGAAACAAATCTGACAGCTAAGATTTCCAACTTACTGAGGTATGTACTGAGAGATCTCTGAAATGATTTACTGAGGGATCTCAGAATTACACAGAGTGCTTGGGGCCCATGGAGAGGAGAAGGGAAAGCATTTGTATCCTCCTCACTGACATTTTGATATTTCTCAAGTTACTGCAGGTAGCAGTACCCAGAAGAGAGGCAGAGAGACCTCTTGGTGCAAGTGGAGGCAATTGTTCTTACACTCACCAGCTTGCTGCAACATTTTTTTCCAAATATTGTGGAGTGGAGAAGCAGATTTTATATGGCTGACTTGCCTCATTTTGTGAATCATCAACCAGCTAAGACCAGCTATTCTAACATCAACAAGAGGCGCTCACGCAGAGAAGACAAAACCAAGAATCTGTTCCAAGAAGTCTTTCCCAGCTCAACAAGTTCTAGCTATTCCTAAGAGAAAACCCAAAAATAGCTCCCAGGAATGTGAGGGCACACTAGTAGCAAGCTGAGGATTTCCTGAATTTCTTGCTCCTTTCTTCTTGTGTATGTAAGGCCTTGCTTTTGTACGAGAAAAAGTTAAGACAGACCCACTGCCTCTCAGTAATTTTGAGGAGAGCTTTTTTTTGAAAGAAATAGAAAAATGACTGACTGGAAAGTTAAAGCTCCTTCTCAGAGAGTACAAACTGGTTTGTGTGTCACACATGGCCCCCATTTTCAAACTGCAGTTCCTAGAACTACTACTTGTGTTTTGAGATAAGTATCTCATCATCTTCAAGGACTCTGTGACAAAGGATTAAAAGATTCGTAATAAGTGGCCAAGCATTTCTACATCCCAGAAGGAAAAAACCCAAAACCACATTAATACCTTATGAGATCTTAGGCTTCAGGATCTTTCTTCACTATCAAAATTGACCAGGATTAAGTTTGAAGTTAAGAAGTTAAGTTTTAAGTTAAGTTTTAAGTTAAGAAGTTTGCTACTTCTTCATGCTGGAGAAGTAGCAAACACAAGAAAGATGGGATAAGAGTCACCTGAAGAAATTAAAATAATCATGCATACAAATATGTAGATATATTACTTATTTGCATAACTGGTAGTTTGCAGTCCATTCTCAGCTACCTCTGTGTCAATCCTGAGTATCTAACCATGGCTCTCAGATTCAGGAGCAGAATTGACTTGCAACATCTCATTCTCTTTTTCCCCTTAACTTTAAAGATTTTCAATTTCTTGCTATGTTAAATATGTGTGCCTAACACACAGATGGGTTCTCAAAGTCTCTGCAATATGTCCTAGGGAACTGAAGTTTGCAGTCAAGGACAGAACTGGGATCTAATTTGGGAACTGGGATCTAAAGACAGGCCTTCAACATGGCAAAAATAGGCTGTGGCTTTGACGGATCAACCCAAACCCAGCTACATTCTGAAAGAAAAAGGCGTGGATTTGGTAAAAGGCAGCAAAATGAAGCCTTAAAATGGAAGAAATACATCTTCTAGAATCCTGAAGACTAAACTGCCCCTCAGAGTTCTCCTGGCCAACGTGGAAGTTAATGTGCACTTGACAGCAGAAAAGCTCCAGGCTTCGAGTGCTACAGAAAAGGGAAACTTCCCTCCCCATCCTTCATGTGAGTGTGCATTATTGAGCTGCACATGGGTGTGGGGAAACCCCTCAGCTTTTCCCAGTCATACAGCACTAAGGGCTGGATCAGGGATGAAAAGGGATGGATCAGGGCTGTCTGTGGAAATGCCTGGCTGGAGGGAGGACTTTGGTCAGCTGGCATAAGCCACGGCGTGGTGAGATCAATAGTATGGCTGTGCTATCCTCCAAAAACACATTTGCACAAAAGTGTAAGATGATGATGCAAGACAGGACTTTGGTAGCACAGACTTGAAACCGTGTTTGGCTTAGGAAAGCAGAATTTGTTCTCAATTTGCACAGGAAATAAATCAACACTTTCCAGCCTAGGTCTTCAAATCCCTTAATCAGAATTAATTCATTTAACAGAAGAAAACAGTATCCTTATTCTGCCCCATAGAAAAAGCGCCACAATTCTAGTTTAAGGAATACATCTACATGTTTCCTTTCTGGAGACAAACTGCACCTGTAAAATGGAAGCCTGGCATTCAAAACACAGCCCTAAAAGCTCATCTCTAAGGTTACATTAGCCTGACAGAGCAGATGGGAATACCTGTACCTCCTGCTTTCCAAACCCATATCAGGGCAAAGAAAACACCCTGTTTTCCCATATAAACCAGTAGTAATGGTTTCCATCCAGCCCTGTGGCTTGCCCTTCACAGGCCCTGCCTGGTACCCTCCATGCATTCCTAATTTTGCTTATTTCCTTGTAAAATTAAATAGCTGCTCCAACTTCCAAATGCCCTGTCTGAAACAAACCACCTGACTGGACTGTTCACCTGATTGTGGTGCTTCTGTGAAGACCAGCATCACACAGGTAAAGCCCCAGCTCTGAACTGCACATGCACTGCCCCTGTCTCTTCCAAGAGATCTCAAAAAAGCTGGAATTTTGGGGCAGCACTTGCTAGCACCTCTCAAGAGCTGTCAGACAAGGGAAACACCCCTGTGTGAACTCCCACTTGTTAAATGCATTTCCTGGGCTGCTGTCATCGCCAATGGACCAATTTCATCATGAGGAACATACACATTAACAGTACCTGTAGCTGTATTTCCTATTTTGCAGGTAGACATACCTAAACCTGCAACTCAGTCACCCACATAAATAACCTCAAATGGGTTTTACTCCATGGCACCAACACATTCAGAGTTTTCCAGAAATAATCAGTAGCCTTCAGCTTTGATGTCATATGTGAGTTTGTGTTACTATTCCTCTTAGAAAGTGCATAGTACCATTAAGTTTTCCTTTTAATAAGCATGAATAGTAAAACTTACTGACTGCATAACACATAGTCCATTTGAAAATTGCTATCTCAAGCATGCTTTTGCTTACAAATGACAAATTGCTCTGAGTGGAAATTCAGCTGATAAAAATCACTATTTTCACATTGGAGCCAGTGCTACCCAAAGACTGCATTTGTACCAAACCAAAGCTCATAGAAACACATAATCTTATGAAACATCACTAGGATGAAACAGCTAATTCTATTTCATATTGTAGAAATACTTTCATGAAATAACTTTAAATATTAAAAGACTGCTGCATTTCCTTCTTCTTTTACCCAGGAAAACCAAAATCTGACAGGAGTAAGAAGAAAATAAACTCTCAATCTTATCTTCAAACTATTGCAAACCAAAAATAACTACCATTGTAAAAATACAGGGTCAGAAAGCAATAACCAGAAAAGCAAAACAACCAGATGAGTCGGTCTGGCTCCTACCTTTAGGGCAAAATGCTCCACAGCCCATCATAGGGTCGCTGGGCCACCCTCATAGTGCATCCCAGGGGGAACTGCAGTCCTTGAGGTGCTGGAAGCCCCTGGCAGGCCCTTGTGCTGCTGCTCTTCACAGGAGCTGTTTTAGCTTTCGAGCTTGTTTTCCAGCAGAATGGTCCAAGCACATCACAACTCCTGGCTCAGAGCATCACTTCAGAACAAGCGACTGACTGCCTATATAATTTAATATGATGCCACATGAGACTCATAGACCATCTGCAAAAGAAACTAAATCTGCCTTTTGCAGCTTGGTGAGCTGCCTTCTGAAGGCTGGGATGCAGTTTTGATTGTGTGCTTTCATTATCAGTCATACAACTGAACAAAGTGCTCAAAGGGCAAGTGCAAAACACACGATTTAAGCAATCCCAGTCTGTTTCTGTTCTAGGTAACTTGGACCTTTTCCCCTTCTAACTGAATAAATTCACAGTTCCCCTCAAAGCATAGGAAAAGTCTATGCATAGACCCTGCAACATTGGTTGGGAAACTTCTTTCTTTCCCCCCCTTTTTTTTTAAGGGTTTGTTTTGGTTTTTTTTTTAGTTTTTGTTGTGAAACAAAGTCTGATCAACAGGAGTCACTTGAATCCTGTCATGTGAATTAAGATGCACGTGTGATATTACCAAATATTACCAGATTCAGATCCTGATCACAGTATTCTTTTCTCTACAAATACTTCCCTACTGATATAATTAGCAACACTCACATGCAACAAGGATTAAACCCTGGAACAGGCAAAAGCATATAAAAAAGCTAAAAGCAGAGGAAAGGAGGTGTATGAGCCATCAAAAGAATAATAAACTACTGGTAAGAAATAAACTGGTTTTATGGTCTATAGGTTCTTCCAAAGGGGGACAGTAATGAAAATATAATCTAAAGCAATTACTTACTTGGGCTAAAAATCAAATTCCTATGAAATTTTCTACAGACTAAAACTTTTCAGAAGCTATAAAATGTCTAACTTGTTTCAGCTTGGAGCAGGAGGAGGGAAGTGACACATCCCTGGCTCATTTCTAAGCCATGGAAAGTAGTTACCTTTCTAATTTCCAATGGAACTCCATTTAAAAACACCAGTGCCAAAAGACAAGTATGGAGAATGGAATGGTATTTATTGTTTAGGGTTATTCAGCTGTGCTACACAACAGCCCTCCCCCAGCTTTCATATCACATGTGATTCCTCGAAGAAAAAGTCTCAGAGCTCTCATCAGTGTTCTGACACCACATTCCAGTTCCAAGGAGTCTCTGATACACACTGGTGTGCAGCTTTTGGGTCACTCCTAAAAGCAGCTTTCCCTGCCAACATTTCTATTTCATGCTGCACTCACAAGTAGTAATGGGGCTTCCCATTCTGACCCCTGGAGTCCCATTGCCTTCTGGCACTGAAAACCTGCATTGCTGGACTGCTGAATAACAGCATTCAATTATGGACAATACTGGGCTGGCAGTTCTCTACCAAGCTCTCCTTTTCCTAATTTCTGAATAGAATCATAAGTGTTCCAGATACTTTATTATGGCAATCCTGTTTGAGACACAAGTACAGCTAAAGGAAAACAATGCTTCATTTGAAATGTCAAGGAGGATGAAAAAAATTATTATACATTAAGAAAATTCAGTCTTTTCAAAGTCAATTCAAAGTCTGCAGTCACTGAGAACCACATCATCAATTCAACCTGTAAGTGATTATTTATATCTGTTCATAAACTGGTATTTTTTTGCACGCACAAAAGTAGTAATTTGACAAAAAATAGTTAATGAAATTTGTTTCTTTCTGAGTTTTTATACCTACAGAGGCAGACAAAAGATCATGCTCAGGTAATAGGTGAGGTTACAGCAGAGTAAGAAAGCTAAAAAATTAGCTAAGGCAGAGCTCTTTTCTCAGAGGGTATAACATGGCAAGAAGTTGACAACTTCAGCAGGTCTTGGGGACCCAGCAGAGGAATTTCTACTCCTTCTCTCTGTAATCCATTTTCACTTGCCACAAACATAAACTCAAGCAGGCATTGATTTCTAATTCCTGTAATTCAACAACAACAATAAAATCACCTTTCAAAAAGCCTGTGCACTTCTCCCTTCCCTTAGCAGAGATCACTGCTGGGAGAAAACACAGCACACTGGCAAGATGCTTTGGGCCTAGAGCTTCACAAACTGTTCCTAAGGGCTCATTTTCAACCCTGCAATTTTCAGCTTTGTAAAAACAGAAATATAGCCAGGGAGGACTAAAGTCTTATTGAAGCCGTTTTGGCCATCAATACAGGAAACAATTCAAAGGCAACATGACACTGATAGCTTAATTTGTGAAAATGGATAAATACTGGATCTGCCACGTAACACATTAACCCATGTAACAAATAAATACAGAAATAGCACTGCAATACTTGGTTAAAAGGTTTTGGTTCACAGAGGAGGAAATTCAATTAAAGCATGTAATGTCAATTACTGTCATTTGTAATTTTATTTTGCTTCCCCAGAAACAATACAGATGCAGGATTCTAAAGTTACCTGCATGTTTGATGCAAAGGGGATAAAATTATCTAGGTTCTGAGAAAATCCAGATAGTAGCAGGGAAAAAACCCAGTTTTACCTAACGTCTCTCGTGGATCTTCTTCAGGGTGCTGGTCCCATGTGAACTGACAAGCCTTTAATTTAAACACATAAGCCAACAATCCAGATCTGAAACAGGACTTCTATGTTTCAAAAATGATGTTAAGTCATCAGAAAGGCTGGAAGGAGAGCAACTGCTTAACTCCCAGCTACTGCAAAGGGGCACAGCCTTACTAAAGCCAACAGAAGAGCATCGACTGCTATCAGAAGAGAATTTGCCTTACTGTTTATACTGATTGATTCCAATTGGAAAATTACAGGGGCAGGTCGTTAATGTTTCTGTCTCCTTCATTCTGCTCTGTGTAAAAGTGACAGAGACTAAGAGCCACGTGGAAGACTCCAAGCATCCCACCAGCACAGTGACAAACATTGCCAAATCCTGTCAGTCCTTTTTCCCCTTTGCCATGGGAAATGTGCTGCAGCATCAGCACCCAGCTCTGCTTTCACACAAACAGCTTTGCAGCAGCAGAGCTCAGTGCTGCACAGAAGCATCCTACCCACAGCATACTCTGCTGAAGTAATGAAATAACACAAAAAATTAATTAATTAAACTTACTGCTGGTGAAATAAATGCCAGACATCTTTCTACCTTGCAAACTCTGATCTGAGCTACACCAGAACTAGCAGAAAATCTGCTGTAAAGATCTCCAAGCCATTTTCCTTTAGGCATCATCACTTTTAAATATGGAAGCATCCTGCCTTTGAAAACCCATACTTTCCTCAATGGTGTAATGCTACAGTGAAATGATGATTAGAATTATAGGAAAGAGCTAACAAAAGACTAAATCAATCAGATGCTTTCTTATGCCTCTAAATGATACACATAAATCGTGTCTATCAGGTTCCCCCAGGCTATTTCAGGAGCAAGCAGAACACAAAATGATGCAGATTCATTACAAAAAGTTTAAATCTAATCTACCTGAATTTGAAATGCCAGGAATCATGTAAACGGAAGAAAAGATGACAGACCTTGCATGTCACACACAAGCAGAAACAAGAGTCATATAAACCAGGAGTCACACAAAGTGCTCATTGACCAAGAAATGACAGGTGGCAGTGCCAACATCGACTGGTGGAACTGCAGTGAGGAGAGAGGTGTCTCCCAAATGCCTCTGTGCCTTCCCCTGCCCTCCAGAGGATGACATGAGCCTGGCACGTGGGACTTGAGGGGTGGCACTGAGGGCATGGGTGATATTTAACCTCCCCTCCTCACTCACCAGGGCTAAAATCCAAAAGCAAGAGATTCCAGCACAGGCTGTGTTATGCAAATAAAGCAGGTAGATACCAGAGTTATATTTTTAGACAAGCAAGTTACCAAATGGTGTCCCTCCTGAATAACACACATGAATGCTGACAAAAGTCATTTAAAAGGGGCAATTCCTTTGCCTGGCAAAGGCAAGACAATTCTACAAAACTCTTGAAAAATAAAATACTACTGACATAACACGGTTCACCTATAATATAACTGACACATAGCAAAAAAAGCATTGACAAGAACCTGAGGAATTCCAGCTCCCCTGGAATGTTGCAATTATTTGCAATGCACCTTGCAAGGTTCAAGTATTACTCAGCATAGGCAGGCCCATTGCCTTTTTTCCTAAGCACACAGGAGAAAGAGAATGATGTTATACCTATAAATACACACACTTTTTTATGCCTCATGTCATAAACAAAATCCTTACTACAACCATACATGCACACAAAATTGGGTTATTTGGAACACTCAATAATACAGCTTCTCTCTCCTAATAGGCCAGCCTCATTCCTTGCCATTAAATCAAGCCACATTCAGGTCTAAAAACTTCACCTAGAGCCAGACTTCTTGCTATGTGCTGACATTTTAAACTGAATGCAGGAATAACTCTCATTTTCTAAGATATGTTGGTCCAAAATCCAAATAGCAGCAATGCTACTGAAAATACAGAAACAACCTCAAAGTCAACAGAATCTCAGCAGCAAAAATCCAGTATGCAGATGAGACCTAGATCATAACTCCTGCAGATTTCTCTTGTGGCACAAAAATATTACTCAGCAATAGGCAACACAATTGATTACCAAATAGTTTACTCAGTGTTATGTCATTATTTCTCAAGTGGAAAAAGTACAGTGTACTGACTTTCAGGGAGGGACTAAATTGGCTCAAAGTTTGTGCTAGGGCAAGAGGAAAACTCCCTTGATTTATGGACCTGCACATTAACAAGTGCCCCTTTCTTGTTACTCTCTCTCTGTCTTCCATTTAGCGTTCATGTTACTGGAGTTGGATTTCCTTTAGGCCTGGGCCCTATTCAATGACTGTATTACTACCCCAATTCCACTGGAGATTCCATTTCCAGAATCCTGCCAAGCTGGCAATATGGTTCCTGAGAGACTACTTCGCCTGACATGCAGTAAGCTATTTATTGACACACCACTGTTCCCATTCAGTTCTGCAGCTAAGCACTGAACTGGATAGCAGTTCCATATGTTGGATCTGTTACACTTCTCTGGAAAATTGTATTACTTTGGGTAAATAAAAAGCTAAGAGCAGCAGGAAAAATACCATAAAAATGCAGCCGAATTTGTTTCATCCTGCCTCCATCAGCAAATTTGGTCTATGACCTCTGCATATGAGTCATGCAAGTGCTTTAAAACTTGCAGTGATTTATATTTTCAGGAGAAGAAGTTCAAGGCTTATATTTCTGTTCCCCAACCATACATTGTTTTTCTTTATACACAATTTCTTGATAATTATCTATTTAAAATATATAGGCATCTTTTTTGCCTACTTCGTGGTGCACATTAACCAGAACCATTCATCTCAATAACCAGTCTCTGGGTTCTTGGCAGAGTGGAGTTGAATGTGTAGGTTATTCCTGGAACCATACTAGGCTGATGCTCTCATCATAGTTTTAGTCATGGAAACAGGCTCCTACCAAGACAGGCATTGTTTGTAAAAAAGGAAATTCCCGGCATATCTGTCAGAAACGAGGAATAATAGGGTACACCACTTAAAAATGTAATATTTGCATAGGGCTGTTCACTAGAAGGCTCTAGTCTGTTCTACAAATCAAGTGATGCTTTTTGGAGCTTTGGGCTCGTGTTTGGCTGAGAAACCACTCTCTGTATCCACAGTCCCTCTGCAGCACAGCTTTGCTCCAGGACCCTCACCTTCATACAAGAGCAACAAGCTGTCCTCAAGCTTTGAAGAGAACTGGCAAAAGCTGACTCTTCAGTTTCTCTGAGCATTATTAGTGGGGGTTTTGCAACCACAAACCAGTGCTTTCTAGGGCCTATCTGGCCTTTATCACAGCACTTGCAGTGTTATGAGGAGGGTCTCACTGCCTCAAAAGGGATAATTTGCTCTCCTTGTGATTCATGAGAACCACAGTGCAGCTCTAGCCAGGGATATTGGACTTCACCATGCAGGGACCAACTCTGAATTGCTGTACTGGTGAGCTGCCACTGATTAAGCACTCTTTGCCTCATTCCTGTAAAATTTATCAAAGAGTCCCTTCACTAAATAATGGTGTAAAAATCTATCTCCACAGATAAATTCTTTGTAGCTCTTTGTCTTCAGCACTTGCCTCTGTAGGATATTTTATGACAGAAAAAGCAAAGTGTCTCACTCATCAGGGTCTGGGGAGTTTGTGTGACACTAGTGTTTATCCTCTTTGCTCTCTTGGACTGGTCCTGCCCAGACAATGAAAACCTTTTAATCTCATCTCTCTAGAGTACTAACAGAGATCAATAATTTTGCTTTATCTAATGGAAAATGTCTGGGGTCTTGTGAATCATGTGTTGGCAGCTTTATTTAGATAGAAATCTGAGTTCATTCCTGGGAAGCTTTGCTTTAAAACAATTTTCGGTAACATTCAGACCTCAGTTATTTTTCAAATAATTTCTAGTCTGAATGAGTTAAAACACAGGTGAAGTTTCCCCGCTGACTGATCAGCTCAAGCACAAAACCTGACCTGACAGATCTGGATCAGTTTTAGAAGTTGGCTGCAAAATGTTACATCAGTGAGCAAGTTAATCCTAACCCGGGACCTGAAAGCTTCTGTTTTTCTTCAAATGTTTCCATTTTCATTAGTGCTACAGGGCATGTCAGGTGAATCCTGCCCTTTGTTACTTGTGCAGCCCAAGTGCAATTAAGCTAACAAGTCTGCTGTAGTATAGGATGGTGTCCAAACTCTTTTCATAGCTGTGGTTGCTCAGGAAGAAGAAAGCAAACCCTTAATTTGTCACTGAGGTAAGTAAGCATTTATCAACTGTGGGCACAAAGGAAGGTCAACACATCTCTGCTGTTTCAGAACTACAATGGCACTTTAGGCCTCCTGATACCACTTTGATGCAGACAATGGCCATTATCAGTATTTCACAAATATGAGAACAGACACAAAGGAAAAAAAAAAAGAAAAAAGAAAGAGAATTTGCAGGCAGCCTCAGAACAGAGCAAGATCAGTGCCCAGGGCTGCTGGCTTCCAGGCACAGGCTGAGTCCCCTTCAGCAGCAGTCCCCTACACCCACCATTCTCACCCACATCACTCTCCTCCCACCCACTGTCCTGATTCAAGCTGGTCACCTCCTAAGCACTGCTCTCACCTTGTCCATCTCCCCTTCCAAGGCCCTTGTTTGTTATCACCTCTCCAATCTCCCCCTGGGGTGCTGCTCCTGCCACTTCCTCCCCAAGGCTTCCCCTTCTCCACCCTACAGCTGCAGGCATAGAGCCAGAGCTGTTATGTCCAAGGGATCTTGTTTTCCAGATCCCACAGGGAGCAGAACCAGAGAGGTAAATGATGAAAAACAGTGCCCCATGTTGCAAATCTAATTTATCATATTTTGAATGCAGCTATTAAAAATATGAAAATTATTATTGACTCTCTCTTGTCCCACTTAATGGCACCTTAGACTGACTGTTTGAACTTTGCCTTAGAAATCTGTTTTCAGAGTTAACTGCTGATTTCACATTACATCCTAGATTGGGTATTTCTCACCATAATCTCCAACCTTCTCTGTTCCCTGTAAAACATTTCTTCCTGTCAATTTCTGAAAATTCTTTAAACAATATTAGGAAGAGAATCTGACAGTCTATGCTTCTAGAGACCAGTATAGCCAGAACCAAATTCAAAACCTCTGCACAGGCAAAAGAAAATATTTCCTGGATCGGATGAGGCTCAGTGCAAAGGGAAGATGTTGCCTTTAGCAGTCAGAGGAATCTCCCATCTTGTGAGAGAGCACAAGGCACCTGAGCCTTGCTGAAGAGCTGACAGGACATTCTCAGTGCCTGGCCCCTTGCACAGCAAACCTGTGGGTTTATACAATTGCAGCTCTCTCAGCTCTGCCAAGGCAGGGAGAGGCCAGGCCAGAGCTGTGCCCCACCACAGCAGCACCTGCATGCAAATGCAGCAGCATCAGCTCAGGGGCTCCGAAGGGAACCACTTGCCATAAGTAAATGCACTTTGACAGCAGCTCCTAATAAGAGGAAGGAAATGAGAGAGAAAGAAAAGTGATAGGAGACAAAAGGACTTTATAAAACAGAGCTTTATTGCTTTCATTTGCAGCATTTTCCCTTTGTTCCCTTGAGCCTTCCAATTCCAGATACTGCACAAAAGAGATATCTGTCTAAAAAAGTTTATTTCAATCTGAAACTGACTTGTAAGATGCTTCACTAATTCAACAGCCCATTATCAGGAGTAACAATGAGCTACCTCTAATTAATTTGGTGCAGCCTTTGCTTCTGATACCAATCAAATCAATATTAATGGGGAGTTTGTGCTTCTCTCATTACAGCACAAAATGGGTACCAATCTTCTCATGAAGATTTTTGGACCATAAACTGTGTTTGAGGTCACCGTAGTTGGCTTCTTCCCACACCCTTTTTTTTCAACCAGGATGGAAAAAATATATAATGATGTGCTATTTAGTACCTGGATAAAAATCTACATTCAGGCTGCCTACACCGAAAGACTGAAACCAGTTCAATATGAAGAAATCTCAGTCTAAGAAAATAAAGATTTTAGTAGCTCGCAGAGCTCAAATTAAACACTTAAATAGGTAACACTAGATATTTCTCATGCTGCCTCACATTTCTCTATTTATTTTTATCTGCAGGATCAGGCGTGTTAGAGAGGGAGGCCTGGTAAGAATTGCCTCAGCCATCATTCTTGGTTACTTACATCTGTGGTCAATTTTCCACACTTTCTTCCATAAAAGGTAAACGAGGCACTGTACTTGCAACAGGATAATCTAAACAATATGAACAATGTTACTGTTGAAGACCATCTGGCTCATCAAGCACAGCTCCAGACTTTTAACTCCTTGAATCAAGTGTGGAACCCCGCAGCGTATATATTCTTTTTTTATCCAAAATTCCGTTTTAAAATTGTCAAAGTAGAGGTCCTGGAGAAATGAAGGATTCAGATGGAGAAAATTCAGTTTCTGGTTTTGTTCTTTTTGTATCTTACATATGTTGCAATTCAGGCTACAGACAAACAATCAGACATCAAATTTTTTCTGTTAAAAAAAGCCCTCCATGCGTAACTTGGATGTGTGGGGTTGGTGTTTCAGAGGGGAGACAAGAGGGTTAAGTATTTCATAATTCTCTTCAACTTAATGGCCTGATTCTGCCACTTCTTAAAAGGTAATAAAAGTCAAAGAAGGGTCACCAGGAATTAGAGGAAAACGGGGGGGGGGATAAGAGTGAATGCGACCAAAGAAGGCTTTTGCTAATTGTACACACAATTTCTTATCTGTAGCCAAATTAACAAGTGTCTGGTCTCTGGGAGAAAAATGTGAAAGCAGCGTAGGAACAAAATAACCTGGTAGAGGGTGAGCCAGCAGGGAGAACACAATGATCCCCGAAGTCCAAAGAGCAGAGAAGCACAGCAGCGGGCTGTGCCCTGTCCTCCAGAGGCCAGACCACGGCTCTGTGCCTCAGTTTCCCCAGCCAGCCACTGTCAGGGCACTCACAGCCCAGGGGAGCAGTGCCAGCGCTCACCCCAGCTCTGTTCTGGAACACAGAACAGCAGCCAGCTCATGGCTTACAGCACAACAGCTCCACAGACACACAGGAGTTAAATATCCTTACACTTCTAACAGGCCACAGACTTCAAAACACGCTTGTTTTTCAACTGAGCAACAGAGAGAATTAGATTTTGTCATGGGTCTTTGTTCGGTTTTCGCTCAGCCCCGGGATTTCTCAGTTCTGGGATTTCTCTGTGCACAGAGTGGGTTAAAAAGCCCTGTAAGTGCTGGCTGTAACAGGGCAGAGTCTTGGTCCTCAAGAGGGTTGTTATCCTCCAAAGAAGTTTTAATAGCATTATAAAAACCAAACCAAAACAAAACAATAAAAACATCCAAAACAAAACCAAGAAGCCCACAACCAACTGGTTGTTGAAATACTTCAATGCTTTTTATTTAATTTCTAAACATATTTTTGGAAAGGAAAGCAAAGAAAATGAATTAGGGCATAGTTGGATTTTTTCTTTTTGTGTAAACACAAAAATTAATTTTCATATTCAGCGGTTCCTTGCTTTAAATTCTGCATCTTGCTTTAACTAGAAACATCAGCCTATCTGGTTTCTAGGTAGAGCACACACAGGGCTGAACCTTCCCCTACAGAAAGTTCTTCCAGACACTCCCAAAAACATGTGCCCACAACCCTTTTTCAAAGTCTACTCTAATTTAGATCCAATTTTCATTGAAGTTATTATATCATAAGCCCACTGCAATATGTACTGACATACATATGCTGAATTCTTGGCTTACAAAGTCATTTTAAGATGCAAGGACATTTAAAAATTATTTTTAAATAAATTGTATTTAATATATGCTCATGACTCATCAATTGAAAAAAAAAAAAAAAAAAAAAAAAAGCAATGTTACAGTAAGCAAGATCAGGCAGTTTTATGATTAATGGGGTCAAAAAGTTAGAATTCATTTTTAAAACTCTGGTTGCTCACACTGAAACAATTAACCCTATCTATTGAGCATCAGGCCCCAAAAAACATCACAAAATTTCAGAAAGAAGCAATACTATGTTACAAAACACTTATTTTGGTGTGTGTTCCTTTCCTTCAAAAACAGAGCACCAGATTTTGCCCATTTATCACGAGATTCTCTGGGTGTGACTCTTCCCAAACAAGTCCAGCTTTGAAGCATGATTAGAATACAATGTGTAAACCAGGCAGGCCCTAATGGCTATTTTGCTGCAAAAGCATCCTGTTTTCTGGTGTACCAACTGAAAACTCCATTCCTCCTACTTGAGCTAATATTAGGATTTAAAAAACTAAAACAGAAGTCATTTGGTCAATAAAGAATCTGCTGCTGAAACCTCCTGTGCGTTCATGACAACACCGGTTACAAAAACGTCTGCCAATTATATTGCAGCTCTGAGAAAAATCATTCCTTTAAATTTATTTTGCTGCTAACTCGACTGAGTGCTCATGATAGCGAGCAACAAATTCACTGTAAGCTGCTGCTGGATTTTAATTAAGAGCATTCCACAGGAATAATGCTAACACGTGCTGAGTGATAAACATATAAGCACTAATACTGTTCTTTAAAGCCTTAAATTACACGCTCCAGTGCGTTGGTTTTAAAGCCTAGAAGACACTGGCACCAATTGCTGGGATTACAACTTTCAATTAAACCTAGAACTAAATTACTGGATTTCAAACCATTTCTTAAATCCACACCTGTCTGCTAAGCCTCTCACCACATTCACACTTAATAACCCTTAACATTTTTCATCGAGAAAGCTCAAAGGTTCTTCCAAACTTAATCCCCACCATCGCTTCAATTCACACATCTGGAAACTGAGGCACACAATAATTGAATATCCCAAACTAATGAAGGAACCTGTGCCATGGCCACTGCTTTTGAAAGGGGCAATTCCACTTTGTTCCAAACTTGGTGATCAATCTCACTCCCACAGGATCATCATCTTTTGTGCAAGTATTCACAGGGCCTTACAGTAAATTCTGCCAGGAAAGAGCTTCAGATTGAAACTGAGGGGTAAAAGGATGCATGTAAATTAACACAGCTAAGTCTGTAGTCATTATTTATGAAGCACTTCTAGGTGGGCACCTTTCAAGACTTGGTAACAGAATGCTATTATTGACTCAGCACAACCAAAATCTACAGCTACCTTGGGAAACTTCAGTCATGTTTCCATCTAATTGAAAAGAGAAGAAAACAAAACCAAAATAATTTTTTCCTCCTGACTCCATACTGATCTCTATTTGAAAAAGTAGTTAATTGCTTTTCTATATAACGTTAAGCTTACTCAGGCTAAATCTCACCAAGAAGTATTTGGCCAAGTTCATATGTATTTCATGTAGCAAAACAGCCAGATTTTCCTAAAACCTCATGCCCATACTCTTGTCCACACCACAGCTGAGGAGCTGCGTGGATGCTGTGAATGGTGGATAACTATGAGAGTAAAAGGGGAGAGCTTTGCACCTGCATTTCCACCTGGAGTGCTGAGCCCAGTTCTGGGCCACAAAGGTGTTTAGTGACCTGGAGCATCTCTCATGAGAATGAGACTCCAAGTCCCAAAGCTCTGGTGCCCTCAGAGATTCTCCAACTCAGAAATGCTCAGAAGGTTCAAATATTGAGAGAATTGGAGAACAGGAGCGCAGAATAGGACAAAGAATCTGCTCAGCCATGCATGCCCTCAACTACTCTCTACATTCAAAGACATCAAATAACTAANCCCATACATGCCCTCAACTACTCTCTAAGTCTCTATGTCTCATTCAAAGACATCAAATAACTAATTCAAATTAAAGAAATCTAAGCCACATGCATACACACAAACACCTCATTCCCTTCCTGCACTCCTACAAAGAGTTAGATTCATTTAGTAGCCTGGTGAAAAGTAGTCTATTGAGCAAATATGCTCTGGGCATAGGATCTGTCACAAATCAAAATTATTGAGAATTATTTTGTCTTTCATGTAATGTTTGATATATTTCATTAGGTATATTGAAATATTTGTGCACACCAGGAAGCAAACAGCCTGAATATTTTGAGCAGTGTGAAGCTAACAAGCATCACTTCTGAGGAAAAAAATGATGCTCTCCTTTTCTGATTGTCATTACAAAAGTAGGTAGTTGTTTCCTGCAGATGAAACCCCTGAAACTGCACGTTCTAGTCCTCACTCTGCAGTAACTGCTTTGAAGCAAAAATAAAAATGCTTGGGTTGCTGCTTCTTGTGCAAAGGTTTCCGTGTCAGTAAGAACGTATGTAAACTTTTAAAGCCTGAAGAACTAAAAGACAAGGAGGACTCTGCTAAACTTAAAATCCCTTACACTGCCTGGATGAAACAACTGAAGAAAACCACTGCAGCTGCTTTTACTGTCTCTAGGTTTTGGCATTCATTATTTAAGTTCAGTGGAAACTGTTCAGTCTTGAAGTCGACTGACTCATGCACTTTAACTTCCAATTTCCTGCAAACAATCCATTAGTTTTTGGCAAGTTTCAGACTGCACAGTACTTCCCCGAAAAGAGCAGCTCCCAAACTCTTCTGATTTTAACAGCATTTTTTTCAGTTTAATGAAAATAGAATTTGTACTCGTGCCCATATAAAACGGAGTGTGATCCCCACCTGAAGATGTCTGATACCCTTATCAAAGGTAGATGAATGACTTTGCTCAGAAAGGTTCTCTCCAAATGTACTCGTTGGGACAAATCCTACTGGGCTGTACTACATGGGCATTTCTCAGAGAACACAAGCTGGGTTCAGATGTGCACAATTAAGTTTTACCAGACAAGGAAAGCAAAAGAAATCTTTTCATACTACCTACACCTCTCCCAAAAGTGCACTACGTACTCCTACAACTCCCTGCTTTTATAACAGCTAAAATGAGCTACTTGATAAGTAAATGCTAATTCCATCATTTGCAGCTACAATGGTTTTAAAATTTACCATTCCCTTCAAATATTTTGTCCCCAAGTGCTATCTGAAATATGCCAGTAACTCAGAATGGAAAATAACTGTGGTATCTCCATCGCCACCAGTTGGTAACTGTAGATAAATGTGGTCTAGTAAGCAGGGACTAGTAAAATAATTCTTCCATCCTCAGGATGCAATTATTTAAAAATGAGAAAAGAGATGAAAGCATCAACACAAATATGTGCGCATACAGCTTTCAAAGTGCTCAGTGGGATTCCAAATCTCCAGCTGACACAGTAGAAGAGCTTTTCATGTTAAAATTAATTTTTTTACTCTGTGCACCTTGCAGAGTATGGTGCTGGAATCTTGTGTTTATCCACGTTCTAAAAAAGCTACAGTAAACAGCAGCACAGATTTTCTCACCTCAGCATATCAAATCTCCATCTACACAAGGCAATCATAAATAGGTTGTGTAGAGAATAATCCCTAAATACGAGTTTTTTTAGACATCACACCGAAGTGTCTACTCAGTTAATTACAGTTAATTACCCCACCAAAGTTGACCTTAATAAAGGTGTTAAAAAGGAGCTGGTCTACTTAAGCCATTTCCTTTGGGTTGCACAGTTCCACATTCATTCATGTTCATTCAGGTCTTTAGCCCTCTCTCCTGGGACTGTCAGCAAGCACAATTTAATAACTGAGATGTGCAAAATGCTCCACTCTTCATAAGAACTGACCCCATCTCATCCAAGGGATTTCACTTAAGTGCTACAACCATCAAATGGGCAATGGCCACCGTGGGAAAGTCCATATGCAGCAATTTAGGCAAGGTGGTCTAGCAGCAAAAAAGTTTACCAAATGTAGAAGCAAGCCCTAGAATGTTTTGAAAGGCTTGTTTTAAAGTGTTTAAAAATACATTGTGACTACCAGGAGATTTTACACATTGTAGGAACTTAAGTGGCTATGGCTGTGGAACTTAAGCACCTGTATCTGCCATGTTATTTGAGTGTTCAAAAGACTCCTACGAGTGCCTGCATTCCAGATGGGAAAGTCCAACAGGTATTTAATTCCCTCCTGCTGTACCTGAACACAGGCATAAACCTGCCTCAAACAGCACGTGTTTATTTCCCAGCTTGCTCTCCCAAGCTGGACTGTGCACAGGTATTTCCACTGAATACAAGATACACAAAGATAGCAGACCAAAGCTGTAATAATTATTACTTACTGCTGAGGGTACCTTATTTTCTGCACAATTATGTGATGTTTCATAGCAACTCTAAGTTTGTATTATATCTTTGTATGTGTGTTGCTATCCTCCACCTCAGGAAGAACTCTCTCCTACCTTCCTGAAGCCCCTGGGACATACCCACAAAGACTGGTTAAATGTTCAAACAATTAGCGCAAGTCTCCTTCCTTCCTTCCGGCCTGCCTTCCTTCCTGCCTCCCTGCCTTCCTTCCTGCCTCCCTGCCTTCCTTCCTGCCTCCCTGCCTTCCTTCCTGCCTCCCTGCCTTCCTTCCTGCCTCCCTGCCTTCCTTCCTGCCTCCCTGCCTTCCTTCCTGCCTCCCTGCCTTCCTTCCTGCCTTCCTTCCTTTCCTTCCCTCCCTCCCTTCATTTTTTTTTAATAAACTCTCATTTCCCCACTTTTAAAAATGTGCAGTTTCTTGCACCTTTACTTAAGGTTCAGTCTGACAGATCCATTCCCTCCTTGCCCTACATTTCCAAGCCTTAGCAGAGAATGTGCCTGATTTGGTCCTTCAGCTCTGCCTGCTCTAATATGATACAGGTATGCACCTCTTTGAGCACATGAATGGTTTCTTGACTTGCCTCCTTGACTTGTCTCCTTGCACACCCATTGTAAGGCAAGGAATTAAGTAGTTTGTCAGACTGATCCCAAGTGCTTAGCATCTGAACAGCGAGAAGTTTTACTCCACTGAGTAAGAAAACATTTCCCAGAACTTCATCTCTCTAGCCACGGTAACTGCCTACATACAACTCTACTTCCCTGACAAAAGAATAAAATTTACAGACATTCTGATCTCCCTGGGATTTATTAGTGGAACTGGAGGCCGATGGTTTGAACTGGGGAAGCAAATGAAGCAGAGCTGGTATGCCAGTCATCCAGGGGTTAAGCTAATTTGTTAGTGCCCTGGCTGTTTCTTGCTGTCAGACACGGTGCATCCACTCTTTAAATTCTGAAAAGAACACCGACCTTTAATCTGTGGTATTAGTTCCTTTGACAAAATGGAAGATTATGTCTTTCTCCCACAAGCCTTCATGCGAAGCTTAGCTAGCTTCCATCTGGTCTGGCTAATTAAATGTAAGTTAACATTAAGTCAAGAGCCAGCTCCAGCCCACAGACTTTCTATTCTGCAACGGCAGATTTATTAATTGGCCAAACTATTTGACTATTTCATACCAATTTTTGATTACTTCTATTTTCTTTGCTCTCTCATGAAAACAGGGAAATGTTTTTGAAGACATATTTGCATAATTTTAGTTCCGAAACACAAAACACAAAGATGTGCTAATAAGATTCTGAGTAGCCATAAAACTGTCAGTTTTTTTTTTTCTTCTGTATTTGACATGTTAATAAAGCACCACTATAACAGTGTGAAGGATCTGCCTATTATGCACAAGATGTGGAATCACTGGAGCTGTACACTTTAGGCTGGCCCTGACCCACAATCTGGCCCTATATGTACTAAAACTACAGCCAGTTGTTGTATTCCTTATTCAGTCAAAACTTTCTTTGACCCTAATGGGCGTTCTGTCTGAATGAAGAACAATGGAAATACAGCTCATATGGGGAGCTTCTAATTAGAATCATCCCTACAGCTAACTTTTGATAAAATTAATTTGTAAAAATGAAAATACCAAGAATTTAATAAGTCAAAATGGTGCTTTGCACTGTTTTAAAATTAACTCTATGTAAGTCTGGTACCTAATCTATTTCACTGTATTTAACATTAGATGTTAGAGAATAAAACTATACACTTGCAGACTTTTAAAATAAATAATACAGCAAAGTCAGATTTATAGGTTTGGGTTTTTTTAACACCTGACATTACTTTGAGAAAGACTGTTATTAAGTAAAACATCCTAAACCTCTTAACCAAACCTTCCTTGGGATAGAGTCAAAGATCACATTAAGAAATGTTATTTCTTCATATATCTTTTTAATATAATTCCTGCTGCTACTGTATGTAAAGCATATTTAAGAATTCAAACCCCAGGAAACCAACCAACGAACCAACCAACCAACCAACCAACCAACCAATCCCAACCAGTTAAAAGTTCAGTTTCACATAAAAATCTAAGCTGTATTGATGTCTTAAGTTCTAGCTTTTATATTTTTCAGATTCTGTGCTGTTTTAGTGTGTAGTTCTGGCCTTCATATTACATGCTAGTAAGCTCTCTTCACAGAGTAGGCAGACAAAGCAATTCCTTTTCTAGCTTAGGACCAAGGACAATCGACACAAATTTCAGGCCCAAGAGCACAAACAACGGTGAACTGAAGAGAGAAAAACAAGGAGGGTGGAGCTTCAAAAACTGAAGCTATAACTGGACAATTCCAAAATGCTAATGGACCAGAACTTATAAAAGTGTGGGACCTCATGACCAGTCATCCATTCTGTGACCATCTTGGATTCAAGCTGGGTGTAGTTTGGCCAGGCTCTTGCACTGCCCAGGGTGCCTTTATTAAAAGGCATTGAGGTCTTTTAATAAATACCTATTTCATTCCTTTTGCTCTGTCTAGTCTCTGTTCCAGGTCAGCCTCCCAAGGCATCAGTATCAGGACTCGCATCAGAGAGTTAAAAACCCAACAAAAACCGTGAATGGCACAAAGCTGCCTAATGGAGCAAGACTAAACACAGAAATGAGGAGACCACTGCTCCCTTCCACTTCTTTGCCTGCAGAAGATCACATGAGTAAATCAATTCACCTTTTCTGCCTCAGTTGCCCAAGCAGATGGTGCTGGGGGAACAAACATTTCTCCTTTTCTGATCTCACCTTAAAATTCTCAGGTGTTTCGATCAAAGATGTTCTGTGTAAGAACATTTTACATTCCAACATATTACGTTGGAAATAGAAATGGACAAGCAATTCACTTCTAAGACACTGAAAACAAAAATGCTGTTTTACAGGGTGCAAGACCAACAACAGATACAAAGCATTTCTGATTGTCTGTTTATAATACATGGTTTTCTTACCAACTTATTCCGTTTTCTCCTCTATCCATTAAATTATAATGATCTGTTTGCAAAAAAAAACCCAAGCAACCCAAACTAAAACATCCAAACCCCTTCTTATTAAGCTTTCATCCTCTGTCCTATCTTCTGCCTCGCTTACTTTACATTTGTGTTCTCACTGTGTACACCAACTCTGTTTATTTCAACAGCTTACCCCGGGAATGCTCTTCTGCACAGAATTGTTACCTTTTCCTCAGGCAAAAGCAGGATGTCTGATAAAATCCACTGGGGTGACTCCTTCAAAAATGAAATACAAGACCCCAAATGCAGTCTGAATGTACTGGTCTGACCCTAAGGCTCGGCACGGTTTTCTGCTAAAGGCCATTAGGATCCAGTTCATTTTCAGGATACCAGGCGTGCACACAGGAACTGCTGAGTTCCTCTCTGACACAGCAGCAGCCGATTTCTCCAGACTCATTCCTGGCACTTGGGCTGCTCACGCCAGCTTTCCTCGTCAGCTGGAGCCACCTTGTGCCCTGCAGAGCACCTGCACCCTGCGGTCTGCTGAGGAAAATTTACATGGATATGTTCTGCATGAGAGACAACAACTCCTAAAAAATATTTATTCCAATTCTACATAAACCTTTCCATTTGGGAGTAACTGTATCCAATCGGCTAAAGATGGTTTTAACTATTTCAAGATAATAAAGCTGCAAATCAACTGGATGCTGATTATTTTTTTTCCCAATCCAACCCACCTTACAACCAGTAAGGTTTTATGAGTTATGCAAGACGCTGTCACTTTGAACACTCGTGGTATAATGAGGAATACCACCACTATTTGCCAGTTTATCACATGTCCTTCCTTACAACTGAGAATTATAACAAAGCAGTGACAAGAATGCAAGACCAGGAGCTGCTCTGCTGCAAGTTTTACTTTGCAGTCAAATAGCAAAGTCTCTTCCTCTGCAGTAATGAATTTGAGTGCACAGCATAAAAATGTTTAAAAGTGCTGCGATTCAGATTTGGCCTCTAGCCATAAAATTCAAATGCAGCTCTCAAACATGCCTAAAGTCAGAGTTGAATTTTTTTTTTGTCTCATTATAAAATAGGGATCAGATGAATCAAACAGGTCTGGACATACTTCCAGAGGCTACTGGGGCGAATTCTGACTCAGGGCCAAATCTATCATATCTTTGTTCATTTATTCTGACAGGAACAATATCAAACATGTTGAGGATATGAGGATACTGAGCCAATAGATATTTCCTTCTCAAAGCAAGAGTGATGTTCTTTATTCCAAGTGGGTAGAACAGATGTGATCACACCTTCTAATAAAATTAATACTTATCACTTAAACACACGAGATCTGACATTTCTTCTGAAGCCTGAAAGCACAGGCCACAAAAACCCCCAAACAAACTACAGAATCCAAACCCCTGAACTACACAGTTACAAAGAAAAGTGTTCTGACCTTTTACCATTCTTCTTCATGCACTCTGATGACAAGTTAGGCGTATCATCTTTTGAATTCAGCACTGCAATACATTATACTGCATTTACTCTGAGCACTCTGACATTATCATTATCTTCTTTTGTGCCCGACAGCAACTGCAGCTCCTATAATGCCATTATTGTAATTAAGAACAATCTGAACCATTGACAGCATTGCCTCGTTTGCTCTAGAATCCCCTGTGCATTAGTGTTCTTCTAAACCAATATTTCACTATTAATAATTTGCTACTTTAGAACTGCCTACGGTTAAAAAAAAAAAAAAAAAAATCAGGCCTCAGCCTAACCTGATGGCCAAAGAAAAAACTTGCTAAGAAGAAAATAAATGAAAGGCTGTGCACTGGCAAACTGTTACGCTTTTCTTTACATGTGTTGAAAATGGATTCACACCCTGCCAACCTATTCAGGCTGTTACCCAGGTGAGGAAGCTTATTTTGGCTTGCTTCAAAAGGACCACCTGTACAGATACAAAAGAAAACATCTCTTCTCCCACTAAATGTAGCCAAAGTACTTCTCTGTCTAAACTCTCCCTTTCATTAATCCAGCTCATAGCTGGATAAGTAGGGCACGGCAATTTAGGCATCCTTGTCTGGGAAATTCTGACCTTAACTCCCAGCCCGGCAGCACACGTGCTCTGCAGGCTGCCTGCACCCTGTCCGTGTGTTTGCTGAGGGTGATACCTGCCTGTCCCCGGGCCAGGAAGATGCTCAGCCACAGCCCTGTGATCACCCAACACCGAGCCATTCACGGCTGTAATTCCAGGGAAACAATCATCCGTGGGCTAAAGGACCGCAATGGCGGGACAGCCCTGACACATCAAGATGCACCTCTTAGAATCCAGAAAGCCCAGAAATGGCCCTGCCATCAGCACAACTTCCATCTTCCCTCTGCAGTAAATGAGAAGCTGCAGTGCTAAGACCTAACAGAAAAGAGCCCAGCAATCATTACCTGCATGCTGTCTGAAAAGGGACCATTGCTGTAACATGGAGTTGTAGGTATCAGTAGTAGATGTGAACATGAGAAAGCACCCGATGAAAATGACCAAAGAAATGTGGCTAGAGAAAAAGAGCTGGTCTAAATCTACCAAGGAGATTTAGATAGATGTGCTGGCAGACTTTTCCTTCTTGTGAACACATATTCCATGAAAAAATTATGAATCTTATGTTAAAGGAACATTTGGGAAATGATAATGTTTAGGCTACATTTGGAATTTTTTATTCTTTCAAAGCTTTTGCAGTGTGAGATTGTACTTTTACGTCTGGGAAATCACTACTGGGCTGGAGCTGCTTCTCTTTCCACCACACCCTTCAGTCTCTGCCCAGAGCTTCTGATGGGAAACGCTGCTCACTGACAATGGGTGCAGCCCCTCTCCTCCTAAAGTCCCTTTTCCCAAGTGGGATTTCATAGGTTTCACTATGAATAAAGGCTAATATCACCCATCAGTGGGTCAGTGCCAAAGACTGCTCTACCACTCCAAGGGCAAAGAACAGGAGTAGCTCTATGCTAAGCAGGAATCAGAGAAGCCAGAGGGACTTAACCATGACTGCAACGACCAAGGATGACTCACAGAAGTTCACATTCCAGGTGTTTTCTTTAGCAAAAATAATCATCTATGAAAAAGTAACATATTGTCAACCATGGTATACACTGTGTGCTGCTTGACACAAAGACCAATAAGAAGTCAGGAAGAGAAATGCAAAGATTAAAAGGAAAGCAATATTGCTAAGCCAGGACCTATGTGCTCTCTGATTTTGTATTAAATCCACATATATGATAAGAACATTTCATAGCACCATTTCACCTGCAATTATTTCACATGGACTACTACAAAGCTGAAAGGAAACCAGAGCATTTGGGAGACTGTAGAGCCTTGTTATTTCACCCTGCAATTCTTTAATATTTTGAGAAAGATCACTGTTTGATGAACAGTGGCACAGTCTAGAGCCAGGTGCAGGATTTGGGTGAACAGATGGTTGCTAATCTTCCTAATACAGCTCTGCCAGTACAACTCACTCTTGACCAGTCATATCCCTGGTTTTTTTCTGGCCCTTGGTTTTCTCTGGCCTGAGCACAGCTTTTCAAGGGGTAATTGCAGAGTAGACTAAGGATTCACAAAAGGCTATTGATCTGATTTTGCTTTTGGTTCAAGACATCTTTTGTTTGCATTTCAGTTTGGTCACTAAAGTGAATTAACTCACTGGTGCACTCAACACACACATACACACTCGATTCCAACAGGGACAAGGGTATTGAAGCCAAATAATGTTATCTGTTAGTAACTATTAGCACACCAAGCAGAAAATGCACGATGATACATGCAGATACAGCTAGGCTCTGAGTGCATTGCTACTCAGGGCTCCAACAACAGCCACACACTCAAGAGCAGCACAGAACTACAACAAGCTGGAGAAGGCTCACAGAACGCACAGAGGGCAAGCCACGCCTTCAGCCTCAGCCCAGCCCCACAGCTGGAAGAGCTGCAAACGAAAATGTGAAGCACTGCAAAATATCCTGCCTTGCACCTCATCCTCTCTCAAGCCAAATGGCATCCCACAGCATCCAGCACAGTGCTGACTGCACCCACCGCCTGCAGTGTCAGCTGGCCTTTCAGGATGTCTCCTCCTGGGGCTGGCTGCAGTTTAGCTGATAAAACAGCTTATTGACAGGGATACAACAACAACAACAACTGTATTTGAATAGGAACCCGTGTGGGGAGGAAAAGGAACAGGACAGAAGCAGCGGATGGAAAAGCGACACAATTTTAGGTACACCTCAACCACTAATTTTTTAAAGTTTCACTTCACTAAGAGCTATGTCCCTAAAACTGCTAATTTCACCCTCGGCAACATCAGCTGAATTTTTGCTGAAAAACACTGCAGAACTCTGGATTAAGTTATTAGGAAGCACTTGATCTCAGATACAGTGACATAACAAACAAACTGGACTGTCCTTATCTTAATCTCCGTGAGAAAGGCAGAGAGCCCAGTATTAAACTACTTGGTCTGCAGGGATGGCATCATTTAATGGTTGTGAGAGTCATTCAAGAAAGAAAATAAAAATTAGGATACATCCCAGAGATTCTGTGCCAGGGAGACTTCCAGAAGCACAAACTTGTACTTAGAGGAAGTAAGGTGAGGGGTTTCAGAAGAAGAAATAGCCACAAGCAGTAATCAAACCCAGTGAGAATTCTTCTGTTGGCCAGAGCCTTGGTTTTTAGCTCCTCTCTTACCTTCAGGGCAGATTACTTTAAATGCTACGGGAAATATCAGAGTTTTAAAACTCCAGATTCTCTTGACTGCTCACTCACTTCACTGAGGATGAAAACTTTATCCTCAGTTGAGTACCTCATATTTATTCAACAGCATTACTTGATTATAACTGCCTTCACTCTGCAAACTGGATATATGTTTTTATGAGGATAATCTAAGGGAATGCATATTTTAAATCTGGAGATGTAAAGAAAAAATCAGTCTGAGTTGGTCCCTTGCTGTTTTGGGTTTTTTTTTTTCCTTTTGCATGGCTCCATCCTGTGATCTGAAAGCACCAGAGGCTCTTCAACCACTTGTTGAATGCATGTTTAGTTTTAGCTGAAACCTCAGCTCAGATGATGAAGGAATTATTTAAATGGGAAAAAGTCAGGAAATAAAAGGCATACTTCTGCAGCAGCTGACTTGCCTACGTAATTTAGGCTGCTTTTGTAAGGCAAATGCAAAGATGGAGCTCAGTGACTCTACTGCCTTCATGCAGGCAGTCAGAGAAGAGTAGAATTCACGGCTGTTCTGGGTCAGAACAGGAGATCCAAAACCAGGGCTCTGGTACCTGGCAGAAATGCCTTCTTTGTAATACAAACAGGGAAAGGAAAACCAACAGAATTTTGTATAGGCTTTGTAACAGCTTCATAACCCTAACAGAGGTCACAACAGGTATTTTATGATTCCTGAACACAAGATGTCTGTGACAGCCTATGAGATTCACAAGTGGGCCCCTGGAGACACTGGAGACGTTTAGATGCACCCAGACCCACTTTTAGCCCCCACCTCCCATTCCTTTTAAAAAACATTTCTGGCATCCAAAACATCCCCCAGCAGTAAGTTTCAGAAATTAATCATGCACAGCCTGGCTCTGTGTTCCTTTCACACACATCCCCTCACTGCATGCATGGCTCCTCCTGCCTCCAGTGAGACACCACCACTGCCTCCTCTGTGGCACACAGGAGGTTGGGAGTGCTGTGCTTTGTGTTCAACACTGGCAGCACCATCACAGACCTGTGTGCCCTAAGCCCTCTGCACCTGCTGGGAGGCACTCACATAGAGCAGGCGTGCACACAATCAGCTCTGCCCTGACAGCATGACTCTGGATATACACCCAACAACCCGTCTGGCAAAAAAGCTGGCACCTGGGACTCACACGTTCCTGCAGGTTTGAGTGTTGTACATGAAACACCTGGACCAGGCATAACTGGACTGGGCCCTGCACAAATACTTGGTTGAAACGATGAGCTTCTAAGAATAATTTTAGGATTATCTTTTACTTTTGAGATTTGGAAAAGCATTCACAATATTTTCACGTCTTNTTTGGTTGAAACGATGAACTTCTAAGAATAATTTTTGAGATTCGGAAACGCATTCACAATATTTTCACGTCTTTCTCAGAACCAACTGGAGCCAGAGGCTGCTAAAAAAGGGGAGATAAAGAAAGCTCCCGCGGGTAGAGCTCCATGCCAAACAGCCCCAAGCAGGGCGGAGCTGTCACTCCCGTTCGAGTGCAGGAGCTGCAGCTGTGGGGCCATCGCCATCCCAACCCAAGCAACAGGTGGCTGTGCAGCTTTCAGAGGCAATTATCCTCCTTTCCACCGAGCAATCCCTGCCACCGCCACAGCACAGCTCTCCCCAGACATCCCCTGACAATTCAGCTTCAAAGCACAACACCCGGCGCTCTCCTCCTGAGGAGTTTCTCTCTTGCTGCACATGTGCTCGGAAGGCTTGAAGCAGTGAAATGACAGCAAACAAAGCAAGTGGACCTCCTCTCTATTTTTCTGTTTGCCCACATTCCTTCCACAGAACAGAAGTATTTTATCTGCCTAAGAGAACTCACTCCAAGGCAGTAACTCTTTCAGTGGTGATGCTAACAGGTCTTGTCCAGCTGTCTGTAACGCGCCTGGGGCAGCACACGGGGCACACGGAAACGTGCGGCACAGAACGAAGGAGATTCTGGGCACATTCCAGCTGATGTGCAGTGAGGCTGGGGGTGAAACACATTGTCAGACAGCAAAACCAGCTGCTCAGCTTCTCTGCTGGCACTAGAAGGCCTTGGATTGATGATATGCTGCAGTGAAAGGCAGAATGTGAAAAGCATTGACAAGAGTGACCANTGGCAGCACACGGGGCACACGGAAACGTGCGGCACAGAACGAAGGGAAAAGATTGTGGGCACATTCCAGCTGATGTGCAGTGAGGCTGGGGGTGAAACACATTGCCAGACAGCAAAACCAGCTGCTCAGCTTCTCTGCTGGCACTAGAAGGCCTTGGATTGATGATATGCTGCAGTGAAAGGCAGAATGTGAAAAGCATTGACAAGAGTGACCATAAAGCCTTCCCCATGTCTTCCTTTTCACAGGAGATACCACACGCCATCCTCTGAACACCACTAGGAAATTTTCATCATTCATGCCATACATTAGCAAATATGATGGTAGGAACAGATCAGTTCTTCCAGCTCCTGCTTTTAAATACAGCGCCAGAGGAGAGCAGAAGAAAAGCACACAGAGTGTTTCAGCCAGCCTAAAATCTCTCACACAAGAAACACACAAGCACAAACACCCATTGAGAAAAAAACTAGGCATTTGTAATTGTTGCACAACAAGTTGCAGAAACAGGTCCAAAGAAAATAAGTCAATTAAAAGCTAGCAGAACACTTCTTGTACAGAAAGAAATAAATTTATTTCATAGGAAAAGGCCCAGAGCAAGACCAAGGCATGCTCTTTCTGTCAGTGAGTCACACAACAAAGCATTTTACTCATGGATTGCAGAAAGACAAACATTTTATGTAAAACACCTGAAAAGCTTTCATCACCTTACATTTACTCTCACTTTGTATTCTTATATATTTCTGATTTCATATTACTCCATAAAGTACATGAAGTAAAGATTAGGAAAGTTAAGGTTATCATCAAAAACCAGCAGAATTTACAATATTTTACACTGTTAACATATTCTTCCCTGAGGCACACAGAGAGGCACGCTGCCTACTGTAACCCCACATACCAAAACTAAATCAAGACATATACAAAAAGAAGAAATATCATAAGTGGAGGACAGCAGAAAATTCATTCATTCTCCTGCCCACCAAGCACAAATAAATTAGGCAGAAGAGCAAATTACTGAAATGGATGTCACATCAATTGGAAAACTGACTGAGCCCGTACAATTGCTTTCCACCAAATTCACAGGTCCAAGCTGTTTCCCATCTGCTCCTCTGCAATTTAGCAATTCTGACCTTCACTCTCTGTTCCTAAATGTGTCACAGATTTTTCAGCATGTCACAAGCCAATTCTTTACATTCTCCACTAATGTAAGCTATTAGAGGGGGCAAATTTTTTGTGTTTATAATTGCGAGGCCAGGAAAAATCAAGGAGGACAAACAGACATGACCTTACTAGACCCACCATGAAAAATTCATTAGAAAACACAATCCCCTCACACACACACACCTTTTAAAAAAAGGCCATCCTGTTCTCTTAATGCCTGTGTTTAAAGACACATTTAGTACACAGTACAGACTACTACAAGGAGCTTACAAAAAACTTTATTTGAGGGGGTGTTTTGCTCATATGATGAGCTCCAGCATACACCTGAACTCCTGACAGATAAGGGATTCTTCACTAGCATCTATGGGGTGGCCAGTCTTTAAATGCCTTTCAGCAATGAAGGGGATGGAACCTCACTGAAAACCACAAATAACTTTGGCACGCCACAGTTCAGTTTGCAGACAGGCCATCAAATATTCTAGTCTTAGTTCACAATTCTCTCTCTGCCTAAGAAGCTAATTTAATTAATTCCAATCATACTTAATAATTTGTAATTTTGCTGCCTTAACAGAATGTAAGGCTCCACTTACAGATGCAGCTGCAGAAGCTCTCACAGGGAAGACCAAAGTACAATATTCTGATCCTTGAATTACACCATTGGTTGTAACTGGAAACCAGACTAAGGCTCCACATGACAGATGACAACATAAACACATCTGAGCTCCCAATTCCAGATTTTATCAAATACTCCCTAATATTTAATGGCAATGTATTTTCCATATTAACATATGTCTTGTGGTATGACTAATCCCTGCTTACATCCTGTGTGATATCTCAAGTGTCTCAGGTTACTCTCTTTGTTTTGGTCAATAATTTGTGCTCTGATATTAGAGAACTCATTGCACTTGTCTAGACTACCCTCACCACAATAACTGCTGGACCTCTTATCATTGCCAAGAACTTTGAATTTCATAAGCAAAGGTTTGCTATATATTTTTTATATATTTATGCTTATACATTAATGCCAATACTGAAATCCTATTTTATGCTGTATTATAAACTACTTTTGCTAAACCTAAAACTACATAAGCTTTACTCTCTTCATAAATAATCTGCATTACTCTTCATCATAAAGTCACTTCAGATCCTAAAGGATTTTCATTTGGTGAAGCATTTTGGCACTGGCTCTATTGTTGCAATACACAAAAATGTAATTCTGACAACGATCAAAACACCTATTGATGACATAAATACAAAACTCACAGATGTGTAATGGTGTATCAGCTACAACAGTTAACTATATATACAGCAGAGATGGCACCAAAGTGTAACCAGTGTAAGCCCCTACAAGAGATAAAACATTTTTGACTTACTGAAAATCTCCAGTTCTTAGCCCTTGTGGTAAAACACTGGAGTAAATCAGTATGCTTCAGTCCTCTGTGTAACAGCAGAATTTACACCAGCTGAAAGACATGGAATTTTCCAGTTGTCCCTCATTTATTCTGACTTATACTGAACATCTTCCAACACACCCTGTGTGTAAGCAGTTGAATAACCACGGGCACTTCTATGACCAAGACCCACCTCCATAGGAAACCTGCCACAGGTTGGTTAAAGCAGGAAAAAACCACCAAAGCTCAGATCCCAGACGAACAAACAATCTGACCTCTGGAATTCCCAGCCAGGCTTCAAAAACACCTGGAGCCCTACGAAAGAAAATCAGCTTAACAACCAAAGATGGAACCTTAAGGGGCCACGGCCAGCAAGGAACAATGCTTGTTAATAGTTTGCAAACTTGGATTTCTTTTTAGTAGAGAAAAAATTAGGAAGGAAGAAAGAGGACAGGCTTCACAGTAAGGCTGAAGCTATCTGAATGTGTTAAAACCCATAAACTATCAAACAAAAAGATAGCATATTATCAATTTCACTTCTATACATGCTTCCACCAGGGAGATGTCACAAATACACACCCAAGTGAAGAGGATACCAAGGTGAATTTAAAACAATACGGTTTTGTCCATCATCATATAACAGTCCTTACAAAGTTAATTAAAAAACCCAACTCACTAAACCACTGTTATTTTTAGATAGTCCCTAGGAAATTGGGAAACTCAAAAGATAAGGACAATGCAGTTTCAAAATTTCAAAGGGATAGACAATGATAGTGAAATGGCAGGTGCAGGTTTTTATCAATAAATGTAATACATTAAAGTAACAAGAAGAAGTATGATTACACAGAATACATCTTTTTGTAAGATTACAAGATTGTGGATAAAATTAACTGCTGCCTCTAACAGTTTGCTGGAGATTTATGACTTCGAACATCTGTCACTAAGGAAAGAAGTATTTAATAGTAAAAAACAATAATAATGACAATATAATGGACATACCCAAACTGCCACAAACAGGCTCACTCAAATATCTCTAAACATACCTACAATATGCATTGATCAGGGAAGACTGTTGCTAGTTCAATGTTGCTAATAGTCACAAATACTCTAACAGAATAATTTTTAAAAGTGGGTAATTAATGGAGTTGTCATTCTTTACTGTTTCATCAACACCTGGTCCACCTGCAATGACCAGAAAAAGCCAAATAATGTGAGCACAATTGTGCAACATGGATTTAATTGAAAAGCAAGGCTGTACATCACAGAAAGATGACGTGATAGTTACAGAATGAGAAGCTGGACTCTCCCAAGTTGTGTCATCCTTGTCCACAGCACTGGTGACTGCTCTGAAACACGTGAGGAGCAAGGGGCTGCTGAGCTTCATATCCTTCTTCACACTCACAAGCAATGAATTTTGCTTGAAAAACTGTTTTCAAGCGACTGTTATTTTGGCTCTATTTGCATCATATTTAAATTAAGTCCAGCTGTGAAAATGACGGGTGAGCGAGGTTAAATTCCAATTCTCTCTCTCAGGGGATTTCATACAGGCAAATTCCGCGGGGGGTGGGTATTAACTCACACGTAGGGACAAAGAACCACACTGTTGTACAGGATCGGCGCTCTGTAAAGGCTCGCAAGGCTAAAGTTTGTGCTTTGCTTAGCACAAGGGTAACTGCGTTTCGAGCCGCCGGGGAACGAGTGCTGCCAAGAACATTCCATTAAAGTTGTGCGCAGTACGCAGAGCGCTGTGTGCTGACCACACCGCCACACCGACACACCGCCACACCACCGACACACCGACAC
>VYXF01004110.1:9360-32746 GCA_013397295.1 Polioptila caerulea
CAAAAAACCCTGACACCATTTACCCTCAATGGTGTTTGGGTAAAATATCCGCCCCAAAAACCCCCTCGTAAATCTGCCCCTCTGCTTGTAAATGTGTGTGATGCCCTCAAAGTCCTCGAAGTCCAACCTCCGACCTCCCAGTGCCTGGAGGGGATCCAGGAGAGCGGGAGAGGCTCTGGACGAGGCAGGCAGAGACAGGAGGAGGCGTTTGCCCAGCACGGGGCTGGTTTTGGGTCACCCAGCACTAAGGTGATGCTTTCATCACCCACACAGCCTAGAGGCAGCTGTTTCACCTCTTCAGCAACACAGCCAAGGACAGCAGGGAGGAGCAGGAGAGAAAAATCAGGAGGCACAGCCAGGGCAGAGTTGATGCACTGGGGGCCACTAAATCCAAATATTCCAGCCAGCCCCTTCTCCTTCAGCATGGAGAGACCCCCGCAGCCAGAGCCACCTCACTGCCAGGATATCCCTGCATTTCAGCTGCTCCAAATGGAATTTCAGCTCTGGTCACACGGGCTGCATTGTTTCCTGAGGATATCCCACCAAAACCTGGGGTTCCCTCACTTTTCTCCCCAGGAATAAGTTCAACTTGAAGCTACTGCTCAGATTTCCCCTGTTTTTCCTGTCCTGCTGCAGCAAGGATTTTTCTCAGGCTGGAGGGATGTTTTTACTGGAAGCTGGTTTTCAGAATCCAGTGGTTGATTTTTTCCTGAGTTGTTTGTTCGTTTTTGTAGTGGGAATGGAAGAACAGAGATTTCCACCAAAACTCAGGAGGACCCTTCTTGGTGGACAACCTGCAGCATTTTCAGGGCAGGCCCCAAAACCCAAGAAGGACCCAAGAGGCCCAAAGATGTCCAGTGCTCAAGGAATGTGCCAAAATCCACTTCCAAACCCACCTGGCTGCTTTTAATACCTGCCCTCACTCAGCAGCACCTGCAACTGCAATAAAATCATTTCTCAAAGAGCCCCCAGAGCTGGGGATGATGCAGGAGTCCATCAAACCTGGCCCTGGCCTGTTTGCAGCGAGATTGGGAGTGAAAATCAGCCCAAACTCCAAAAAAGGGACCTGCATTTGGCTCAGCACCCAAAAATGTCTCAGGGAATTATTGAAGTTTTCCTCCAAGGTCTCCAGCACTGCGGCTGCAGCCCTTTCCTCTCCCCTATGAAATCTCTTCATAACCTCACCCCAAATTTTGTCCTTGTTCAGCACCCAATGCCACAGTCCCCCCTTTGCAGGCATCACCCACAGCACACAGACCTCAGCCAGCAGTGCCTGAATCCAGAGATTCCTCTGGAAAGGCTGGAGGGGACAAGGGGCAGGGAGCTGAGACAGGCAGGGAGGGAAGGATAAGGGGGGAAAAAACCCCAAATAAAAATCCAAACCACCGAAGGAGAAACGCAGCAGGACGGAGCTGTCACCTCCGAGAGGAGACACTGACAGCCCCAGCAGGTTGGACACTGCCCATAAATCCTGGTGGCTGCCTCACAAACACAAGCCCCAGCCCTGACTTCAGGAGGGAACAATATGTTCTCACCCAAACCTGGCAACCTGCTGGGCTTAAATATTCCTGCAGGGATTTATTGCAAGGCAAGACTGAGGAAAGGTAAATGTGTGGAAGCTTGAAATGCATTTTCTGTTGCAGGGACCAGTTCCTCCCTGGCCTGCTGAGGTTCCCCTGCCTGGTGTGGCATGCACAGCTTTTATTTTGGGGACACAGGATCCCAGCCATGTGTATTCCAGATTTCCTCAGACTCCTAAGCATGTTCACAACAAAATACTCACCTCCTTCCTAATTTTTAAATGCTCAGCCTTAAAAATACCTGGAAAAAGCACAGCCAGTAGGAAAGGGGTAGAAAATCCAGCACCAAACTGGTTTTTCTCTCTACTGGCCTGGCACTGGTGTGCAACACTCACCTCCTTCCCAATTTTTAAATATTCAGAATTAAAAACACCCGGAAACAGCAGAGCCAGCAGGAAACAGCTTGAAAATTCAGCACCAAACTGGTTTTCCTACTGGTGCAATACCCACCTCCTTCCCAACTTTTCAATATTCAGCCTTAAAAATACCTGGAAACAGCACAACCAGCAGGAAAGAGGTGGAAAACCCAGCACCAAACTGGTTTTTCTTGCTGGCCTGCTACTGGTGTGCCTTGGCCTGGCTCAGTGGGATGCACTGGGAATCCTGCAGGGAATGGGAAGTGGCTGCTGCAGAGCACAGAGCTTGGAGCTGCAAAGGTCAGGCAGGACAGGGCCAGGGCTGGCCCCGAGTGAGTGGCAGGCAGCCTAATTTTGTGTGTCACCCCTGAAAATGAGATAAACAATGACAAACCAGGCTTTTTAAATGAACTTGTCTCATCTGGTTCTCTTGATAAAGGGTACATTTCTCCAGTTGCAGTGTCCCACCAGACAGGTTTAACTCTTTCACAGGGGAGCTCCTGGCAGAGGGGAAGGTGAAGGATTTAAATATCTGACAGGAAATTAAAAGGGCAGTGCCCCCCTGAACACAGAGCCCTGGTAATTCCAACTCAGTGCTCACCAACCATCAATCATTTAGCCCAGTCAATTAAATTGCCATTATTCAAGGGTAAAAGTTCCATCATTTTACCCACCCCCAAAATTCAGCAATTTGCTCTCATGGCCTTCCCCTCTGGCCTAAAAAAATCTTTCTTTCTGATAATAACCCACCCCGAGGTTACTGCCACAGGCCTTGCATGGCATCCTGGGCATATATGAAGATCCGGGGGCCTTTCCCAGCTCCAAGTGCCCACCTGGGGTGCAGCTCTGCTGCAGGTGGATGAAATTCCCTCTGGGATACAGAATCCTCACCCACAGCCCCAAATCTGGGCTGTGCCTGAACCCCCTGAGCTAAAGCACAGGTAACAGCTCACACTGCCTCTCCCACACAAATCCAGGGAGAGCAAAGCTCCGGGACAGCCTCCCCCATAAACAGCATCCTCTGGCCACAAACTGTGGGTGTTTGCAGAGCCCCAGGGAGGTTCAGGCCATAAATAACACCCCTCATGCATTGCCTGGCATTTCAGGCACAGGAGGTTATGTCAGACTGGTGGACAGGCCCGTGGAGCAGGCAGGCAGCAGCCCAGAATGGTGGCAAAGCACATTCCCAGTGGGAAATGCCAGCCAGCCACCCATTTCCCTGGAGATTTTCCTGCCCAGGGTGGTGTTCCCCGGGGCACAGAACGTGGGAGGGATGAGGACAGGGCAGGAACCTGAATCCCAGGTGGTGGGAGTCCATCAGATCTGACCCACAGCAGCACCTCCTTATATTTTTTCCCCTGGGACAGCAAGAGGCTGATTGGGAAGAGCAGCAAATTAAAAATGATATGAAAATCCCTCCTGCTTATGCAAGGAAGGTTGGGAAATGAGCAGCACTGCATTGGTTGCAGTGGTGCCATCCTTCTAACATTTATTTTTCCAGGAACCCTCCCCAGCCTGAGCTCCATTTATTACCAAGCAGCACAGACAAATTAAAAAAAAAATCTGAACTCAACACAAGAACAAAAAAAAAACAAACCCACCATAAAAAAAGATCCCAACTGTTGCAGACACAGCCTATCAAGACAATGGCCGTGCCCTCAGCCAGCATTTCAAATACAGTTTATTAGTGTGTGATATGAAAAGGGTATTTTTATTGCATGATATAATGCAATGGGACCTTGGGCGCTCTGCAGAAGGACCTTGCACTCAGAAGTGTAATGAACCCAGAGTCCAAAAAACATTATACTGTACATTAACCTATCATTAATGGCACATTAGGGCTGGGGGCATTGCACGCTCGCTGGTCAGGGCTCCATCAGGACAGTGTGCAGGAAACCACAGTCTTCCCAGGCTTTAAACAAATAGAGAAAATAAATATTCCTGCTGGCTGCAGGCTGCTCTCAGGGCAGCTCACTGGCTGCTGAACGTGCAGGTTTTTAAAGGGGGGGATGAGGAAGATGCAGCAGTTTATTGGGTGGTGTTGGCACGCTCTGGATGCATCAGATGTGGCTTTTCCTGCGCCAAACACGGCACCTGGTGAGAAGGAAAACTGGCAGCCTGCTCCCCTTCCCTGCCATTCCCTGATTCCTCCCTGGTAGGAGGAGCTGGGAATGGGAAGAGCATCCCCTGACCCAGCTCTCCAATTGAGCACCTGGGATCTGTTTTGCCTCTGCACCCGTTTCACCTGAGCAGAATTCCAGCCCTGCCAGCCCTAACTCCATGTGAGCAAACCACCAAATCCCTGATGCTCCCAGAGCACCTGGGACATTCCATGCCTTCCTCCACTCCAGGTGCTCTGTTCAAAGGAAAGCCACAGAGCAAATGGTAACTCAGGAAAGCCTGGCTGGCAGCTCATCCCTCCAACTCCAAAATAATTCCAACTTGGCTGTCCAAGCCATCCCACTTGGTTCTCCCATTGCTACGGAGGTGTCTGTGCTGTTTGCAGCTCTTGTCATGCACTCAGGGCACGGATTTGAGGGGAAATCCGTCATGTTTAATGGGAGACAAGGCCAGCCTCCAACAGGACAAACACAAAGCTCAGCTCTGGAGCTGCTCCAGCTTCCCAGGACTCCTGGAAACACAAAGTGCTGAGCAACCCAAACCAGCCCGGCCTGACCCTGGGTCCCCCTGCAGTGACCTCAGCACGTGTTAGGATTTCATCACTGCAGCCCTGCCTCCAGTGCTGGAGGATCTTCCATCTCGAGCTGCTGCCTCCAAGGACAAGCCACACTAAAAGCTGTTCTAATTATCTGTGCCAGCTATCCACAGTATCCAACTGCGGCTCCCACAGCCAGGAATAGCAGCGAGGAATCCTCAGGCCAATTCTCTCACTGCTGACTCCCCAAACATCCTTGATTCACAGGCACAGAAGGTGGCAGGGCATCCTCAGGGGATGTAAAATCTCTGAGGGCTGAGCACACGTGAATCCACAGAGACACAGAACGGATCCATGGGTGAAAGGACCCTTCCTGACACTATTTAAGTGTGATCCAGCTGCTCCAGCTCCTGTTTTCCTTTTGAAATTCTGGGATTTTTGGTTTTTAAACCCTTTTAAGAGAAGTGTGAGCACCTGAAGTGCTCAGAACAGCAGGGCCAGGGAGGCTCAGTGTGTCTGCCAAGGGTGTCCCCAGTGTCCCAAAGCTGCAGCAAGGTCAGCTGCAGCCTCCTTGCTCCTTGCAAATGGGATTGCAGATCACAGATTGAGCTTAACCCTAAAATTCCAGCGGCTCCTTGGCACCTGCAAGGCTGTGCTTGATCTGGGAGCCAGTGTTTGCTGGCCCAGTTCTCTCTCACTGTTCTGTCCTCAGATTATTGAGGGCAAGGACTGAGCTCGCTGTGCTGGAGAGGCTCCAGCACCCCCAGAGCTCAGCTCAGCTGGTGCTGGAGACACAGCCCCAGAGCAGGGGATGAGATGTGGCAATCACAGAATCATAGGATCCCCCAATCACAGCTGCAAGGACCTTAAAGCCCTCCAGGCCCTGGGCAGGGCCACCTTCCCGCAGCCCAGGCGGCTCCAAGTCCAACCTTGGACACTCCCAGCACCGAGCAGTGGCGTTCTCAGGGTGGAGATGAGGCAGGGACAGGACCAAATCCCCAGGGAAAACCAAGGCTGATTCTTTTCCTGGAAGTTCCTGCTCCTTCCTCGGCCCTCAGCTGGGAGCAGAGCCCAGCCTGCTGAGCAGCTCCACTCGGGAAGTGGGGAGTTTTGTTTTGTTGCATGGCCTCTCCCTAACACACACTGTAATTAAAATGTTGATTACTAAACAGTTTAAAATATATGACAGACAATGCAGTTAAAGCCTACAGTTAGGTCAATATGTGATTTAGATTTGCCATTTAAAAACTCTCATTTAAATTTTGCATACATTAATCACTACCATACTTCAATGTTCTGATATCCACCTGACTACACTATTAAAATAAAACTTGCTGCCCCAGGGAAATCCTACTTATTCTTAATTGTTTCGAGGCTTTGATGGGCTTTTAATCTAAGATTAATTTATGCAATTTTAAATAACTCTTCTTATGATTAATAAGCTTGAAAATTAAAAGGAGTCTAAAGCAATTATAATGAGCATTTGGTCATAACCTCATTAGGAGAAGGAGTGAAGGATACAGCTCTGGAATTCTTACAAGACTACAATTTAAGGTTACTTTCAGAGGAGTCAGACATAGTTCTTGAAATTGCAAAGGCAGATTAGCCTAGGTCAGCCTTGGAACTATGGCTACCTAGATTAGCACACTAATGATTTTATCCCTCTGACGATACGTGAGACAGTGAAAAGATGACACAAAACAAAGATAAATGGATAACACAACTAAGCACTGAAGCCTTGGGCTTAGATTTCTTCCTTATTTTTTTTCTTTTTTTTTTAGAAGTATTTATTTCCCCTATTATTTACCATTGGTAGATTGACTTTCAGCAATGCATTTTTTCCTTTTTATAAGATAAAAGTTAATTGCAAGCCATTTTCAGCTGGTTTAGTTTTGTTGAGGCACCAAAACTCTCCTGGAATTTACAGAATTTGTCTTCAAATAACAACAGTCCCCAGGCCTGAGGGATGGACCAAGAACAGCTTAACTTTGACCTCAACACCTTCACCTGCAGAGCAACTGTCTACACACAGCACCTGAATTTCCATTTTTAAACAGCAGCATAATTTCTTTGTTATGATTCAAGTGTTATTTTCCCAAACTTTGGACAGCTGGTGACCCCAAAACAGATCTCAGAGACCCCTCGTGCACTCGACTGATGTGTCCAAGCTGGAAACCCATCACCAGAGAAAGGGTCAAGAGGGAATTTTTCAGGTGAGAACAGCAGGAATGGGAGCAGCTCCCTCCACACCTGACTTCAAACTACCCAACCCCTCCTCCAGCAGGACCCTGGCTCTGCTCTTTGTTCCCTTCCCGTGGCAAAGACTGGTGTGAAATTTCCTACAGAGTTTAGGGTTTGGCTGTGGCACAGAGGAATCTATTTGCCCATCTGCAGATCATTCTTTTCCACAGCAGTTTTGCTGTTGATATTTGTTGTTAAACCAGTCCCTGGCATTGCTGGCGCCGCTCAGCTGAAATCAAGCCGGCTCCCGGCAAAGGTATTTCAGTTTTTGTGTTATGACTCTTAAAACAAACTAAAGCAAGCGAAATCTCATCGCAGTTTACTTCTGCAAGTGCTGCTGAGGTTAAGAAGAGCTGCAGAGGAGGAATGGGGAGAGTGGCCCAAGGCTGATGGAGTCTGTCAACATTAGCAAGCTGTTACAGCAGCAGCAGCTCTGCTGAGTGAAACGCTCGGTGCAACATTTTAGGGATGGAAAAGGTTTGACTTTTGCCCAGCTCTGGTCTGGTTTGTGGCCTCGGTGCCCATTAGTAGCTGGAGCTCATTAGGTGTGTGCCTGGAGCACATCTCCTGTTGGGGTTTCATCTGAAATCCATGCAATTCGTGAGCGTCAAGACCAGGCTGTGCTGAGAATGAAGGAGTGGGGGCTCCCAAAGTGCAGAGATTCACACCAGAAAGGCACAGCTGACCCAAACTCTGATGGAGCTGCACCTGCACAGGTGTGCTCAGCTCCAGCACAGGAATGGTCTCGGTGACACTGAATGGAGCTCGTCAGGAATTAAAAGCTCATACAGAATTTCCTTCAAACGAGGACTAAATGTTCCCCACAGTATTTCCTTCAAATTGGGACTAAATGTTCCCTACAGCACTTCCTTCAAATGAGGACTTAGTGTTCCCCTAGACTGGGGGAGAAGGGTGAAGAAAACAACTGCTTTCCCCAAGTTTTGATACTGGGGGAAAAAAATTTTGCTAAGTGAATTACTAAGCTGAAGTAAACTGAAACAATCTCCTAAATGTTTTTCACCCAAACCTTGGAGAAGAAAATGCTGTGTGCATACACACACACACAAATAACAACAATTAACAGAAGCAAAAACACCCTGAAAATGATGTGGCTGGAAGCAAAAAGGGAGAATGGAACAGCTCGTACTTCGTTAGCATTTTTGTGATGAAGTTTCTGCAAATGAACAAGTTGTTTTTAAAAGTACCACGACGATCATGCTGCATTCCAGGGCTACACGCTGCCTGCACGGAGTGCAAAATCACATCCCCATCTTTGCCAGGCTTTGTAGAGGGACTAAATAAAGTATTAAATGATAGAGGTGAAGGTGCTGCCAAACCCCCTGGTCTGAGAAAGCTCAGGTACAAAATGATGCTGGAACACACAGAGCCCTGCTGAAAACACAGACAAGGTAAAATATATCACCACTAGTTGGCTCGAGGAAAAAAAAAATATATATAAATTCCTTTGAATCTCTCCCAAGGTCACTGAACAACCACCGAGGCCACCAACACCATTTCCACGCTCAGAGCTGTATTTTAATCCAGCAGGGAACCTTTCCCTGGTGAAACCTGGCTCATGCTCAGCCCGATTTACACCAGCTGAGTGTTTCCCCCAACCTCTCCCAGCAAATCCGAGCAGGCAAAAGCACGTTTAGGGGACAAGGAACTTTTCCACAGCTGTATTTTGGTGTTTCAGCCGGAATAAAGCGGCGTGTGCCGAGCCCTGCCCCGGGTGGGAGCGCGAGCAGCCGGCTCCTGAGGGGAGGCCGCGGCTTAAAAAAAAAAAAAAAACCCGAAAAGAAATAAAAAAGAAATCATGTTTAATTTAAAAATTAGAAACTGGAGCAGGCTGTGAGCACAGAGGTTGATTGAAACAAAATTTAAATTCCTGTCAAGCCCATTTAAACACAGGGGCCCTTCATAGGCAATTAGCTGCTCCCTGTGAAGGCTGAGCGAGGCCGGGCCTGGTCACTGTGAGGAGCCGAGAAAAATTAACTAAAATCAGGCGCTATGAAATATTTAGCCTCCCAGTTTATCACCGGGGTTTGGAAGTGTAAACAAGACAAAAATCGATTCCTCGGTGCCCTCCAATCAATCCCCCAAAATGGCGAGGGCATCTGTTTCTGCTCAATTTTGTTTACTCTGGCAGATTTGCCTTAATTGCGGTTGTTTATCTCCCGTTGTCCCCGGGGCCCTAATCTCCCGATTACTAATACTTAACACTCATTTCACATCTAAAGCTACTTCTAATCCTCAACAGGTTTCTGGAGCTCTTAAAATTATGGAGGCGAGGGAGATTTCTCTTTGTGAGAGGAGCATTTTGCCACCCGCAACCAGCTGGGCCCAATCGTCACCAGGGATGGCGGCAACAAAGGTGCTAAAAGGCTCTTTCACAAACTCCGAAGGGAATGCCACCGAGAAAAAAAGGCCTTTGATGGGGAAAAAAGGAAAAAAACCCACCCCGAACAAGGGGGCTCTGACAGTCCAGCCAAATAAAGTTACTGTCATAATCAAGCGCTGTCAATCACAATGAAAATCCAATTAAAAAATCTTTCAGCACGGCCCCTCTTCAGGAGAAAAATGTCCCCTATTTATATGCGGGGTTTTTTGTTGTTGGTTTTTTTTTGTTTTTTTTGTCAACTGCAGAACGTAGAAAGTCGTATTAATTGATTTTTTACTACTTTAGGCCCTGATCCTCCAGCTGAATTTCTGCGGATGGAAGAATCAAGCGGCACAAATCTGATTAAGGGATTTGAGGCATAATGCACACAGGTCACTAAGAAGCCATATCTCTATCTCCTGCTTTATACTCTGCTTATTCATAGGCAATTATTACTCTTATTTAATACTGCAGGAGTGTCCTGAGGTGCTAATTGGACTAGAGACCCACATGTAGCTGGTACTGCACAAGCACCAGCCATTGTAATCTATGCAGAGGGTCTGAATCCATTTAAAATGCCAATTTCATGACACAAATAAAAATCGTACGTGGATTTCAACAGTTGCCTGTTAGAGCAAATTCCTGGATGAATTTGGAATGAATAGAAAGGATGGTATTCTGGGATTTAAAGATATGGGTTTTGTTTTGGAACTGCTAACAGGCTCTTTTTTTCTCAGTTTTTCCAAATAAATACGTAAGGGAGACAGCTGACATAAAATATCAGCGAGGCGAATGCACAACTTCTCAATACCCAGTAATTGAAAGATTTGCAATTCTGCTACCAAAATGAGTGAGATGTAAATATTTGTCCCTGTGCCTGGAGAACTACTGAACGACCAGCAGTGCCAAATGAAACATTTGCTCAAATTAAACTGCAAAGCCCAGGAGACTCAAGTAACCAAAAAATATGAACTGTATCCCTCTAAGCTGCTGCCAGTTTGTTTTTGTCCAATTTCCTTAGATTTTCAACACCTCTTGGAGCCAACTGGAGTTATTCCTTTTCACATTTCACTGCTATTTTGTGCAGCTCTAGGACACGTCAGGAATGGGAAATCAGATTTGTCGTGTGCTGGAGGAATTGGGGGATCCCACAGCAATGGGTGCAGCAGGCAGGGAACGACCCCCAAACCCCAGAGCTCAGCCCTTACCCATCACCATCCTGCTCTTGGGTGATTGCTGATTTTGTGACACTGATAGAACGGATTTCTCCATTTCCAGAGCTGATTTCTCAAGTGGCAAAGAAGAACTCGCACCCCCAAGGGCAGAGATGGCTTTTTTCCCCCTTTTTTTTTTTTTTTTTTTGAAAGACAGAGGGGGAAACCCTGACCCACCTTTCCCAATTTCAGCTCAGTGAGCAATGCTGCCACCTGAAGAAGAAACACAGATTTCTTCCTCTAAAGCTGCCTTGAGCAAGGAAGAAAATGAGCACCCAGTGACAGGGGCATCCCGAGCCCTGCTGTGAAATCCTTGCCTCAATATAAATTTTGATTTGTCTTCAGTGCAGCCAGGATTTGATCCAGAACTCCTTGTCCACTGCATGTCTGAGCTGAGAGACTGAAGACACAGTTTATTATTTATCACATCTATCTCCTGGTTGAACTGGATGAGCCTAAGAAAGCTTTGCCAACCTGAACAATTCTATATTTACAACAGCTAAAATATTTGGCTCTGTACTTTTTTTACCCTTGAGAAAGCTGGAGGGGGCCCTTTGGTGTCTGTCAGAACCTCCCCTGGTCCTGGAGTGAAAAACTGGGATGGTTGTGGACAGAGGGGAGGCTGAACATCTGCAAACAAAGGCATTCATCACAGACAAACACAGACAATTTTACCATCCCTGATGGGAGGTCCTGCACTGGTCCAGGATTAAAAAAGAGGAGCCAAAGAGGGAAAATTCTTGGTTCCCTGTGGGAGAGATGCACCCAACAACCATGGATCCCTGAGGCTGATCTCACAGGATCTCTGGGAGGTGTTGGTGATAAGGGAAGTGCTCAGAGCCCTCTGGTCCTGAGGCCTTGGGTTTGAGCTTTTATGTTTTTACATTCTGGGCTGTTTCAGTGGGCAGTTTTAGGTTTCACATTCAGAGCTGCTGAGCTCTCTGCACAGAGCAGGGACACAAAACAATTCCTGCTCCAGCTTGAACCAAGGACAACTTNCAGAAAGCATCAGCCCACCCCAAAAATCCTCAGCATCCAAACCCCAGCCCTCAGTGACATCACTGGGGAAAGCCCTTTTACTGACCAACATAAGCCCCAGTGTTTTATTGGCTTTATTCTGGGGGTTTACATGAAAATCCAGGCAGGATTATGCTGATCCTCCATTTGTTTGTTTAAACCATCAAAGTATTTCCTGAGAGCTGAATCCAGGGGTTTAACACAATGAACTGCAAATATGTTTAGCTACTGTGCAGACCCCCTAAAATAAAATATAGCTACTTAAAAACCTCATGTTTTCAATTTCCTGGTACTTATTGGAGATATGGCAACAGGCAGCCAGAACCCAATTTTGAGAGTCTCTAACATCCTGACACGTGTCTTAAGACAATTAAATACACAAACTAACTGTTTATGTGGGAAAAAAAATACCAATTATAGCCAATAAAATCAGGGTGCCTGGTCTAGAGCCATTCCTGGAATTGAAAAAGGGAAAAGAGGGATTGCTGGATGCTGGAATGGGAAATTTCCAATTTGCATTAGGCACTAAAATAAATAAAATACCAAAGGAGAACAGGTTTTCCAGCATGTCAGTGGCTTTGACACAGATGATACACAATTTATCACACAACGTTTAAATTCACAAGAAGAAGTGCTGGTAATTTCAATTTTAAAAAAGGAGAAAAGCTCCTGATTCTGTGGAAAATTTGACAACTTGAAGAAAAATCAGGAGATCTGTGCAAAAGTAACAGCGTGCAGGAGGAGACTGGATCCTCTCCCTGCCCAATTTTTCCTTGAGAACTCCTAAAGGCTGTGCTTTGATGGCTGCACAGGAAAGCACAAGGGAATAAAAGCTCCATTCCTGATTTTTTTGGTGCTTCAAAAACAATTTCTTTAGGTTCCCTCTGTTCCACCAACCAGCTGTGGCACGGGGGAGTTCAATGCTGCACCAACAACACAAAAAACCCCTCACCAATGTGATATATTGGTGCAAATAATTTGTTCATCAAAAGTGTGATGAATTAGTACAAATAAAGTTGTTCATCAGGCTAAAAAACTCAAAGAGCGTGTGTGAACAACAGGAAAACCTCAAAACAAAAACTAATAACACTCAACAAAAAAGAGATAACATACCCAGATAAACAATAATCTAGAAAAACCTGTTTTTAAAAGCAGCTGCTGACTGCAGACATTTGAAAGAAAGAGACCCCTCGCCTGGAAAGAGCAACCCCTCCAGAGTCTAACCAGAGTCCAAGAAAAAGTGCCACGTAACCAAAAGTCAGAAAAATATAAAAAAAACTGATAAAAGAAGAGTTAAATTGAGAGCTGCTGGTGAGGCACAGAGTGCCCTGCCCAGCTACTCCCAGCGCTGTTTTGTTTGCTGTCTCACCTACTAAATTCATAAAATTCTAATTGAACAACTTTAACTTTAACAATCTTCAATTTAAGCTAAACCTATAACACCAAGACACTCCAGCAATTCCCAAAAAAGCCCCAGCAACGTGCAGGAGCAAAGGCCGAGCTGGCAGCTAAGGAGGAGATTTGAAACAATTACCAAAGCAGGGCAGTGATATCATCAAGGCAATTTCTGCGCTAGCTTGTTTTCTGCAACTCTCCCTGCCTCTGAACAGCTAGAACAGATAATAACTATTAGTAAATCAAACTCCTGCAATATCCAGCTGTGTCTCCCACATTTACATACAGATAGAATGGGTATATGTTTTTAATATGTATGCGAGCCGTACTTTTAGCGCAGCTGAAGCGCACGCTACAAAGGAGGAGGAGAATGGCAATGGAATCAGCATGAGATAATAAAGTGGCCTAGATAAAGTATTAGCCAGCGATTGATCTCAAACAGGGGATGGTGCTTCTCTCTGACCTGATTACTTACTATGCATAGATTCCATTAAATAGAGCTTAGAACGGGGAGCGTCGGGAAAACCCCGTGAAAACAGGCACGGCCCCAGCCCGGGGTGCCCGCCCGCACTCCGGGCAGGGACGGGGATTTCGGGCTGCCACGACACAACTCTGAAACCCCCAGAGCCAGGCAAAGCCTCTGCTGCCCCCCAAAATGGGGGAAAAGCTCCTTGTACAGAAGAATTTCCCGTTGGAAAGGGAGAGGCAGAGAGGGATGGGCAGAGCAGTTTTCCCTGGGATAATAACAGGAATATATTCAATTTAAGTGGCTCTCTGCCTAAGAGGGAACGAAGTGGAGATAAAAGAGAAGCATTTGAGGTAAATTCTGAGGTTGCTGCTTTCCCTGAATGGACAATTTTCTCATGGCTTGGTGAAATCCCTTATTTCACTGCTGTGAACAAGTCAGTGGATTTGATTATGCACATACAGAAATGCCAATGGGATATCTTGTTTTGGGGGTGGCTGCATGGAAAAAAGGGCAGTGAGTCAATAAATAATAAAATAAATTAACACAGGAGCCTGGTCCCCCTGCACACGGACATCCATGGTAATGAAAAGCCTGACTTTAGACAGGAATTTCATCTGGCCTCTGACAAAATGGATGTTTTGGGTTGTATAAAAAAGAGCTTCTGTCAAGACAAATGTCCCATTTATCAGGACAACTTCCTGACAAAATGGACATTTGGGGTTGTACAAAAAAGACAGGCAGGGGCAACCCATCCCTGCTGCAGCCCCAGGACTCTGTGTGCTGGAGGTGCCAACCTGCCAGGATTGGCAGCCACTCCTCAAATGCGTTTAAAATCCACTGATCATCAGCAGAGGAGGAGGAGATCGATCCTCAGCTCCCTCCACTTTGCTTCCAGTGTTTAATTATCCCACCCTGGGCCCAGAACAGTGACTCCAGTGCAGCCGTGTCCCTGGGGGAGGCAGCTGATGCTCAGGTTTGTCTGAAGGTGAGCATGGCCGGGTGTGACACCTCCCACAGTGCTTTAATTTAAAAAAAAACACCCAAAATTCAACCCACACGGTGCAATCCTGCTCTGCTCTCCATCAGTGCTAAGGTGACCTTGGAGATGTGGGGTTTCACTGCATCCCTCTGTGAATTCCTCAGATCCACGGGGCAGTTTCAGGAATGGGGAACTGAAAGGACACAGTGGTGAGAAATTCTCCAATTCACAGCACATTTGTGTTCAAGGAATGTTGCTCTGCCCTGGCCGTGCCAAGGTGGGCACCAAATGGACTCGCTGACCTTGGAGGGCTTTCCCAACCTCATTAATTCTCTGATATTTAAAGTTTTGCCTTTTTCTGGCCCTGTTTGCCAGCGTTATTGTTAATATTAATTAATAGCAATTAATTTCTAGACACCTATTTAGGCACAGATATGCAGCCCAGAACTGTGCACACAGACACATAATGCAAATGTAAATATTCATATTGATTTTATAAATGAACTGCTCCTCGAGTAGACTGGGGAAAAGCAAAAATATAAAGGGTTTGACTCTATAAATGGAATATATATAGTATTAGATAGAAATTATTAACATGTCCTCTAGATTATAATATAATGTAATATATATATATTAAAATAGAGATTATACTATATATAATTATATGTAATATATAATATATATTTTATACATAATATNTAAAGGAGTGAGCAGCTCCTGTTTTACTACTTGCTGCTGCAAGTTCATTTCTAACTGAATAAAAAGGAGGGGGGAGAAAAAAAAAAAGCATTAAATTGTTTAAAAAGTAGGAACGCTTCTTTTTTATTTATTTTTTTTTCCCCAGAAGCGCCGGAATTTCCAAATAATTTCACCAAACACCTCCTTTAAAGGAGGCCTAGCATACTCCAGGGCATGTGGTTGTAAAGATAAATCTGTGCACTTGCCTGCTACTGCAGGCACTCACCCTTTGGCCTCATTTTTATGGCTCTGCACCCTGGAGTGGTGTTATTGCTCACAAACATCCCCACACACACTTCTGGGCGGCTCTGGGAGCTGCAGATGTTTTATTTATAAGTGGCAGGCCCATTGCATCACCAAAAAGTGCATTTGCAAAGAGACACAGAGAGGTTTTATGAAAGCCCATTCCATTGTTTTAATAGCTGAGCCAGCCAGCCATGGCAGAATAGTGCACGAGGTAAATGTGGCTGCATCTCCAGGACCTGCTCCAAGTTTTCTCAGATGTGACTAACTGCAAGAATTTCCCAGCCATCAAAAGTTAATAAAAAAAAAAAAAAAACCCAACAAAAAAATCAGCCTTTGCTATGAGAAATCCCAAAGTGGAGGGGTTGGGATGAACCTGAAGGTTTTATTTCAGCAGGTGCCCAACTCCAAATGCAGATTTGGTGGAGTTAATATCCTTCAAATGAGATTCCCAGTGAAATACTCTCCTAACCAGGATCTCAGCTGAGCCTGGTCTGGATTTGGGAGCCACCTGGCCCTGGGCATGTTCAGAGCTTAACCTTTAACCAGAGAATTGCTGCAGCAGAGAAACTGCTCCATTCTCCTCTCAGCACCCTGAGTGGGAGCCAGAAAGGAGAGGATGCACCAGTGCCTTGATCCCCTTGAAACCCCTCACAATTCTTGCTGCATTCCAACTGTCTCTGTGCATTTCATGCACAGCAAATAATTCAGGAGGATTTTAGAGAAGCTAAACAGAATAGAAAGACAAGGAAGGAAATTTTTAAAATTTAAAGGTATTTGAGGTGAGTCGGAGGGGATTATGAGGGCACATAAATTGCTGTCAATAGCAATAATTAATAATTGAAAAAATGACAAGAAGGGTGCTCTGAGCTCAGGTTCCAACCCTGAGAACCCTTCCATGGACACATCTCACCAAATATTCTCTCATTCTCCTGCAGCCAATGTGATTTCCATGAGCAGCAGGGAGAACTGTGGCTCGTGCCTTTCATTAAAACACGTCTTTGATCCACACCCTCTGTCCTCAATCCTCACATTTGGGAAGGCTGAGGCTGGCAAATGCTGACAAAGAGTGACCTACATTGAGCTGGAATCCCTGGGCATCCAAACTGGAAGGAAATGTGCATCAAGCATCAAAATGGTTTTGATTGAAACTTGGGAGTGGCTGTGAAAGTTCTGAATTAACTCCCCAAACCACAAGTGAAGGTTAACAGCAAAATATCCACCAACTTCATCATCACAATTCCATCACCCTGCTTTGGGTGCAAATGTGGGATTGCTGCACGAGCAGGAAGAGTTGACAGAGAAATACACTGAGCACATTGGAAAATGCAGGGAAAAAAATAGAGAAATTTCTGTGTAAATGACCAAAAAATATTCACTGACACATCCAAACTGAGGTTTCACTCACCATTAAATCTTCAGGTGCCGGCCTCTCCTTTGGCTGCTTCTTCATGCTGTGTCATAAAACAAAATGTTCATATCAAAACAACTGCCCACTTATTTGGAATGTCAAAATATTGGATTGTTTTATGTGAAAAGCCTAAATATTGGGATGTTTTATTTGGAATGTCGAAATACTGGATTGTTTCATTTGGAATGCTTAAATATTGAATTGTTGTATTTGGGGTGTTGAAAAATTGAGTTGTATTTTATCTCTTTTCCTAACAGTAATTAATTAATTAATTAATGGGTTTCTTAACAAAATATTAATGGGTTTTTCCTCCCTCCCAGCCTTCCCTCAAGGGCTGTAGGGCTTCCCACTGTTTGTAACCATGAATAGTGTGTAAATACAGAAACCCCAAAAAACAGTCAGCTCAGCAGGCACAGAGAGCTGATCCCCATTTTTTTTCCATTGTATTTTATCTCTTTTATCACAGAGTGAATGATTTCAGTGTGTGGGAGACGGGGTTCCTAACAATCCCCAAATATTAACAGATTTCTCCTCCCTTCCTTCCCTCGTGGGCCATAGGGCTCCCCACTGTTTGTAACCATGAAAAGTGTACAAATACAGAAACCCCTGCAAACCAGGAGGCACAGAGAGAGCAGATTCCCATTTTTTCAATTGTATTTTATCACAGGGTGAAGGATTTCAGTGTATGGAAGAGGCTTCCTAATAGTAACCCAAATATTAACAGATTTTTCCTCCCTCCCAGCCTTCCCTTGTGGGCCATAGGGCTCCCCACTGTTTGCCCCCATGGAAGGGGTGCAAATACAGAAACCCCTGCAAACCAGGAGGCGCAGAGAGAGCTGATTCCCATTTTTCTGGGGGATTATGACACAGCTCCACACAAAGAATCCCCCAGGCAGGAGGGGAACCCGAGCGCACGGACCCCGCCGGCCCCAGGGGTTCCTCCCTTGGCTTCCCCCCGTGATTTCCATTCCCCCGCAGGCTGAGGGTTCATTTCCCAGCATTAACCTGGTGAGAAGATCCCTGTTTCTCACACAAACAACGCTGCTTTTCCCTGCAACAGGTGCCATCAGCTCGTGGAGGCCGTGCTTGGCTGTGTGAGGGACACAGGGGTGGCACAGGGGTGACCAGCAGGAGCTGCCTACGGAATAATTGGATTCCATCCAAAGAGCCAGGCTTTATGGAGGGCCTGCCATGAAGGCTGCCGTGCCTCTCACTTGACATCTCTCAAAATTATTCCAAATTGATTGCTTAAATAAGATATAGTTGCTCCTCGTTTGCTTTTTTTGTTGGTTTTGGTTGGGTTTTTTTTTTTTTTTGTTTTTTAAAGCAGTAATTCTCCCCACTGCAGCTAATAAACCACTGGATATAAAACACCAAATGAGCTGTGCTGTAAATTGGAGATATTAAGGACACAATTTACCTTCCCCTACAAATAACTCCGAGCCCCTCAAATAATCAAGTCCCACAAGCTGTCGGAGGCAGCAGCTCTAATCTGACAGCCCCAAGTAGCTGCGTCCCCAGGGCAAACGAGGCTATTAGCCACCATCACTTATGCTGCAGGTTGACATCTGGGGACATTTTGACACAGGTTATCCCTCCCTCTGCCTCCATTCTTTTTTTGTTTTTTTTTTTTTTTGGTCTGTCATCGATATTTTGGGCAGGATAAAAGGAGCTGGAGCTCCACACCCGGGGTTGTGCTGCAGGATCCTCCAAATACCCTTGGTCTTTGTAAGGTGAAACCACTGAAAAGCGAGGCCTCTGTTACACGAACTTTAATTATTTAGTTACTTTAATTAACCGCTCATCAGCCTGCTTTTTGTGGCTGTATTTGTTACACACCTCCGAGATACCTCCTGCTGCATGAGCTGTTCAAAATTCAGTTTGATGGCGTCGCTTTTGCTGCGCTGGCCCTGGCGTGGGGCAGAAAACCCCAAAATGTGCAAAGCCCAACCTGTGGAGGGTTGAGGGCTTGGGGGAGGACCAAGACCCACCCCTGGAGCAGGACAAATCCCTGGATGGAGACACATCCCTGGATTCCAGCTCCCCCCCAGCCTCAGCTCCCACTCAGGTGGCTCCAGCTGATTTCACCCAGCCCTGCCAGAGCGGGGGTTTCTCTCTCCACCGCCTCCTATTTTTACAGAATTCACACTTATTTCTTCTGCTGGGTATAAATGCCTCCCCTTTGAAAATTAAGTTTGGATTTTGAGGGATGTGGGGCAGTTTCAAAAGAGATTTTCCCCTTTGCTTTGCTCCTTTAGGATCTCTGAGCCTCCAGATTTGTATCCTCTACTCACTCAAGAACCGTATTCTTTATTCTCCCCAATTCTCCTTTCATTTAAAAGGTTTCCAATGAACTATTCTGTTTTAAGGACAGCAAATATACCCAGTGGTGTGTTTTAAACCACTGCTCTCAGTAAAAATTACTTACTGAGAAGCCAATGAATTCATCACGGCCTTCCCAAACATCGAGGCAATTTTACCCATTTTTTTGTTTGTTTTTTTTTAAAACCCAAATAATGACATTACACACACGAGTTTTGCAGACGAATTCTGAAGAACCTCAGCACCCACATTCAGGGTGAGGCTGATTATAAAAGAGGGGATTAAAAAAACCCAGAAATCCCCAACCCTTGGAGGCACTTCGCCGAGCCTTTGTGTAAATAATTCCCAGAATTTCAGCTGGGCTCTGCTGCCCCCGGCCCGGGCAGGGCTGCAGAGCCAGCAGGGCTCGGGGAGGGCACGGCACGGATCATTTGCAGCCAGGGCAGGGCTGTTTGCGCAGGCAGCTCACCATTGAGTGATGAAGTGCACAAATGGCTCCGAGAACTCCCCGGCTGGAAGCACCGGCGATTCCTGGCATTGCAGCGAGACAAGGAGCGCAGTCAGGAGCAGGCAACAGCAGGTTTTGTTTGGGTTTTTGGTTGGGTTTTTTTTTTTGAGGTGGAAAGCAAAATAACAGCAAAATAAAACACACTTTAAAAAAAAAAATAAATAAACGACACCCACCGCAAATCCCTCCAGGAATAATAACCCCAAAAGCTCCCTTTTCACACGCGGGATTGGAGACAGAAAGGTACAAATTTTTCGGGGGATGTGTTATAAAACACTGAATTTCAACTAATGAGTATTACACAATGGGTAAAAACATGTGGAAAGACACTGAGGGGAGGTGAAAAAAGGACAATGATAGCCACAGGGTAAAAAGGAAGGTAGGGAAAGTGTAAATGAGAAATTAATGATTATTTAAGTAACACACAAATGGTCTTGTAATTAACAAAGAGCTGTGAAATTATTCTTGTGTTGACCTTTGTTTCTTTCACTGCATTCGCTATTTATTTACACTCATGTTTATTTACACTTATTCATTTTCCAGGCTGTCCTCATATGCTGCCTGTTCACGATTTAAAAGGCAAAAAGAATTTTTCAAAAAAAAAAAAGAGGAGGATTTACCAGGCTAGTGGTAGAAAACAACCAGCCAGTATTTATGGAATAAAAAAAAAAAAATATAAAATAACAGAGCACAGGAGAAAAAAAAAAAAAGGAAGATTGGGAACAGGGAACAAACAACATCACCATTTGCAAAGAAGGGCTTTACGAATTTAGGAGTTTTTCCAGGAATGACGGAGAGCTCCACTGTGTTTATGGTGTAACAGCTCAGGATGTAATGAAATTACACTGCAGAGTACTTTAACAGTGTCATCTCATTAGACCTACAGTTGGAACAAGAGAGCCACATAAAACACGCAGCTGCAAATGACTCCATTCTCATCTATTCTCATTTGCTATTAAAAATACCTTTCGGCGTCTTTTTTCCTCCCTGACATCCCTCCACAAAGTACCCTGCAAAGTATGATACATGCACCTATTTAAATTAACAAAGGAATGACTTATTTTAATCTCACTGTGCTTTGGAGTGCTTTGGCCATTTGGATGAGCAATATATCATTACATACAACCTTCCAGCGCTGCAGGCAAGAAACTCGGAGCGTGCAGCATTTGGTGGGAGCCAAACAATTTCTCTAGCACACAACTGTGTCAAATGCATGCATGTATTCATTATGGGGAACGGGGAAATAGCTTTGATGTAGTGGAAAAAAGAAGATGATAAAAGCACCTCTGCAATGTGTGTGCCATTATCAATGGTGGCAGATAGACACGACTGCAGAGCCTCCTGTGTGATTAGTAAATATACATATAATTGCTGTGGCCAATTATCAGAAAAATGAGATCGGTAATTACAAGAGAGAAAATTAACTAGAACTCTTATTAAGGCTTTGTTTCCAATCCGAACAATTGGAAACTGCTGGAAAATACAATTCAATCAAAAGTAGCTGAAGAGTAAAAGGAGAAGCCAAAATTGCTTGACAATTTTCAAAGACTTCTATTAAATACATGGAGTGTTTGATAGAACGTGGCCAAAATTCTCTTTGAACTCGGGCAGGGTGAGGGAGAGGTTATTGTTTCCAAACTTGGAAATGACAGCAATCTAGGGAAGGTTTCTGCTGCAGAGTGCAGGGAACACAAGGAAATCAGCAGCACAATTCAACTTTCTCCACTTCAAAGCACTGCCCATGAAAATTATCTGGATTAATAGAGAAAACAGAGAGGGAAACGCCAGCCTTGCTCAGACAGAGCAGGATTTGGCTCCTCATCCTTTTCTGCTGTCCAGCAGAGCCTTGCTGGGCTTTTCCCTGAAGCCATTGGGATGGACCCAAAAGGGATAGGTAGGAAATGCTCCAGGCACAGAATCCGTGGGATGGACCCAAAAGGGACAGGCAGGAAATTCTCCAGGTATAGAGTCCATGGGATGGACCCAAAAGGGACAGGCAGGAAATGCTCCAGGTATAGAATCTACTGGGATGGACCCAAAAGGGACAGGTAGGAAATGCTCTGGGCACAGAAGCCATGGGTGACACTGGGGTGAATTCATGGGAGACACTGGGATGGACCGAAAGTGGACAGGCAGGAAATGCTCTGGGCACAGAAGCCATGGGTGACACTGGGGTGAATTCATGGGAGACACTGGGATGGACCGAAAGTGGACAGGCAGGAAATGCTCTGGGCACAGAAGCCATGGGTGACACTGGGGTGAATTCATGGGAGACACTGGGATGGACCGAAAGTGGACAGGCAGGAAATGCTCTGGGCACAGAAGCCATGGGTGACACTGGGGTGAATTCATGGGAGACACTGGGATGGACCGAAAGTGGACAGGCAGGAAATGCTCTGGGCACAGAAGCCATGGGTGACACTGGGGTGAATTCATGGGAGACACTGGGATGGACCGAAAGTGGACAGGCAGGAAATGCTCTGGGCACAGAATCCATGGGATGGACCCCAAAGGGACAGGCAGGGAATGCTCCAGGCACAGAATCCATTGAGACACTGGGATGAATTCATGTGAGACACTGGGANAATGCTCCATGGGGTGAATTCATGTGAGACACTGGGATGAATTCATGTGAGCCACTGGGATGGACCCAAAAGGGACAGGCAGGAAATGCTCCAGGCACAGAATCCACGGGACCCCACTCCCTGGGGCACTGGCTGTGGCCAGCAAGCCACCCCTGCTGTTTCTTTTCACGGAAACGCCAGTGAGGAGCTCTTTCCAACCCCAGCATCCCTCCCAGGGGCTGCCAGCTCGGCTCCGTGCTGGCGGTGGGATCAGGATGGGCATCCAGCACTTCACACTCATTTGGGAGGTGATAATTTCTGCATTCACAAGAGATGACGGACCCATAATCGAGAGAAAGCTCATTAGGAGAGGGGAGGAGAAGCTGATGAGCTGCTCTGGAGCCAACAGTCCCACTCTGCTTATTCCAAACCCTCTGGGCTCATCCAGGCAAGGGGAGAAGTTGTTCCAACATCAGCATAAAAACCTGGACTGTGCAGCTCCTGTCCTGCAGCACAGCCAGGGCACAAGGGGCTCCTGCCTAAGAAAATCTCACCTGCATGGAAGGAAATGTTAAATCCTATTTCCTCCCATTTTGGGGGTGTATTTTCTGTTCAATTCAATATTTCAAGCCCATCCAGACCTGCTGGCCACGGCCATGCCTGGACTGGTTTGCTGAGGAGCTGGGGAAGAGGTTTTGTGTGGAAGGGTGGAGATGAAAACTCACTGGATCTCAGGATGGACAGGAGATGGAGCCATGCTGAGGATTTTAGTGGGCACAGACTTCTGAGATATTTGCCTGGAAATGCAAAGCCTTTTGGGAGGCTCAAGGAAACCAAGGTTGAATCTTGAGGGTACCTTCCCACTAGACCAGGCTGCTCAAGCCCAAGATGTGCAGACAGAGCTTATTTTGTATCCTGAGGTTCCCCAGATGTTGTCTGACACTCCAAGAGATGGGAATAAAGGGAAATAAAGCAGAGCTGCACATCTGTACCCAGTGTGTGTGATGCAATATGGTCACATTTCCTGCACCCGTGACCTGCCCCATTTCCCCACCAACAAAATGAAATCAAAATCCAGAGGGAAAGAAAGTTAAAATTCAAGATTTTAAAGGAGAGAGGAAGAGATCTTTTCAGTCCTGACTGGGAAATGCTTCCTTCCTTTCCATGAGTTTGCCATGGCTTTTGACCATGGCTAAAGACCTCGAGACTGGGGATGATGCCAAAGTGACAGCGAAGGCACAAAGGGTTCTAAGGATCCATGGAATGTTATTCCCAGGACTGGCTGCATCCCTAAGATCCAAACAACATCTCCA
>VYXF01004110.1:37442-51671 GCA_013397295.1 Polioptila caerulea
CCCCAGCAGCTCTTAAATGTTTCTGGAGTAAGGATTGAAAAAAAGACCAAAAAAAAAAAAAAAAAGTCTTTGATTTGTGGAGTTTGGAAAGTCCTTGAGCTAGATTAAACTGCAGTCTTGTGAGACCAAGTATCTCTGTGGGGGCACTTCACAGAAATGCTCAAGGAACTCGTGGAAAGCTTCTCTCTGCTCACTCATGAAGCTATCAGGGTAAGGATTCATGAGGACAACTAATTAATTTTTCTCCTCAATTTCTGCCTGGCTTGTTAAACCAGGCAGGTTTTGCAATGCTGCCTCCTGTTTGTACCGAATAGTTTTTGCTCTTGGAAGTCTCCCCTCCCCAAGCTTCTGCTGGAATTGGAATAACAGCAATAATTTCAAATTGACGGGCAAAAATCGAGTTCAATTAAAAACAAATAAAGCAAAAGCAACACTTAAATCACAATTACAGCGAGACAAAGCACGGCACCTTTGAAAGCAGAATTAAATCCTCTCAGGTGAGGCAGAAGAAAAGGCTGGAAAGCAGAGCTGATGTTTAACTACAGAGCCCAAAGTGCTCCCGGGGCTGGCAGGAATTGCTTTCCTAGAAGGGACACTCCAGCTGCAGAAAGGTTAAACAAAACAGCCCTGGAGAGCTCCAGGAATATTTAAAGGATGCATTCCAGCTTTCTGTCCCCAAAACCTTCTCCAGATGCAGAGCAGCCACCTCTAAAGCCATGGGATGCAAAGGATGGGAGGCTGAAATGCTGGAAACCACAAAGCTCCTGGGTTTGGGCTTTTGGGATCTTTGGATCCAACCTGCAAGCACCCAGGGAATGCTGAGTGAGCAGAGAGCAGGAAAAATGGCTTTTGGAGAAGGTGTCAGGAATTCTGCAGCTGGAATACAGCTGAGGAAGCAACTAAATGGTTGGATTTGGTGATTTTAGAGGTATTTTCCAACCAAAATGATCCTAAACAGTGATTTCCTACTGACATATTTTGACATCAAGGTAACATGGAAATAAGTACCTCCAGTTTGGAAAAGCCTTGAAAATGATGTCACTTCTCAACCTGCTTCGAGGGATGCCAAAAAAATGCTATGAACAGAGCTCTGATTTTCCTGAAAAACCTAATCCCACATTTTTCTGCAAAGGTGCAGAACCCAGTAAGCCACCAGTTACCCCCAAACCTCCCCTGGCCCAGCTCATTTACCTTTTCCACTGAGAATTTCTAAAGCATCAAAAGGCAAATACAGAATTATAATCAATGCTACAGTCCTTGGAATTTGATTTCCTGAGTCATATTCCTGCAGGTATCAGCCAGGAGAACATTTAAGTGCTCCAGGTGGGTTGTCTGGGATATTGCTGGAGATCTGGAGGCTGAGCAAGGAACAGGTAGGATTTCTTCTGTCAGCTCAAGAGAAAATATCCTGGGAAATTGTGAGACCAGAGCAGTGAGAATGTTAAAAACCTATGGATCCTACTGATAAGATTTAGGTTTCAGAGTCAACACCTGCATTTCTCCAGTGACAGAATCATGGAATTGTCAAAGCTGGAAAAGACCCTCATGATCATCGAGCCCAGCTGCCAACCCAGCACCTCCATGCTCACCACTGAGCCTTGGCCCCAGTTGCCACACCCACACTTTTGGGAACATTTCCAGGCATGGTGACTCCCCCACTGCCTCGGGCAGCCTGTTCTAATGCTCCACAACCTCTTCCACAAAGGAATTTTTCCCAATATCCAACCCAAACCTCCCCTGGCCCAGCCTGAGGCCATTCCCTCTCCTCCTGTCCCTGTTCCCTGGGGGCACAGCCCGACGTCCCCGGCTGTCCCCTCCTGGCAGGGGCTGTGCAGAGCCAGGAGGGCCCCCTGAGCCTCCTCTGCTCCAGGCTGAGCTCCCTCAGCTCCTCCTGGGGCTCTGGGGTTTGCATTTCTAATTCCTCTTTCCACTCTTTTTGTACATCTGGAGCAGATTCCGACGACAGAAACTTGCAGGAACCCTTTGGAGCCGCACCTATCGCTTTGGGAACACAACCCCACCAGCACAACCAACAGGGCCACATCCAGGACACCTTCCAAGGCAGGCTCCTCTTCCAGCCCCTCTCCATCCCTCACTGGAAAAGTTCTGGAAATGCTGCAGGCACAGCCAGCGCCGCGTGTCCTTCCCGACGGGATCATCTGTGCTCCCTGCACTGCGATTCCTGGAGCTGGAGACAAACCCAGCCCAGTGCTGGGATATCCAACAGCTCCCAGGTAACAGCAGCCAGCCTGGACTGCTGCCTGTGGCAGGAGGAACTCCACTCTCAAGCAGCCTGTGCCCATCTCTGGGCCAGGAGCAGGGACCTTGTCATGGTGGGAGATGCTGCTCCCATTAGGATCCTTGCTTAAATGAGCGTGGCTTATTTGGAGCTGGATCAGAGCTCGCTCTCAGTCACCACATGGTAAAAAATAAAGGTTCTGGCAGGCACCAGCCACACAATGCTCCTCGCTAATTCTGCCATTAAAAAATAATCCCAGCCCCGATGCCATCAGCAGCCCCACAAGATCATTTCTCAACAAAACCCATCAGGCACAGCTTGCTGTGATTACACAGGAACCACCGTGCCCGGGTTTTTTTTTGGGTTCAATTATCCTGCTTCTCAAATCGCTCATCCATCCTTTCTGTGAGTCAATTTAAGTCCTAGGAAATGAACAAATACACTCTTCAAACTGCCAAAGTTTCTGTGTTTCACGTATTTCACTAAGAGTTTAAAACCAACTCCAAAAATCTCATCGCTGCAGAAAATCTAAACCTTCCCATGGACAGTTTTTATTCCATAGTGTTCACTGCCCCAGCTTGCTCCAAGCTCCATCCAACCTGGCCTCAGACCCCTCCTGCCACAGCTTCTCTGGGCAGTTGAGTTAATTAATCCTATGAATTAATATTAACTTGGATTCCTGCCATGTTTTGGTGGAAGTGCTACCAAATCCCATCACTACCAATACAAAAAGCAACTACCAGAGAAATTCAGGGTCTCCAGTTCATCACTTGAAAACATCTCTAGGTTCTCCTGGATCAGGTTCTGAATTTGAGCTGGCTCCAGGGGAAGGATTGAGGGAATTTTAAGACCTTCTTAGAGCCAAGGGGAAAATGTGACCCAGACTAATGAGTCTTACAAAACCGGGATTTCTAATTCTGAATATTCCCGTTCTGACATCGAGTGTGTTCAAAACGAAGCCAGTGGAGCTTAAGGAACTTTCAGCTGAGCTGTGCTCTGTCACCTGGAGCTTTAACAGCCCCCACTGACCACCACCTCAGCAGAATGATGACTTCACTTGCTGTGGAACACAAAATAAATCTAAGAAATACCAAAATGCCAGTGGTGAGGATAGTTGGGGCACTCAGACATTTCCAACCTGCACAAAGTTCCCTGGCTGAAGTTTTTGTGAGAAGACTGGAGCTGTTCTGATCCTGAGGAGATGGCAAAGCTGCCAGAGGGTCACAGAATCCTTTAGGTTGGGGAAGATCTCTGAGATCATCCAGTCCAAAGATGCACCCCAGGATGAGCTCCTCGGGGCTGTGTTTGAGAACAGTGAGCTCAGATCTGGGCAGCAGCACCCACTGAGAAGTGATGTGTGCAGCAGCAAAAAGCAGGATTGTCTCTAAGGATTGACACCACTGGTGCTCTGGGACACCCAGGCCTCAACCAAAGATGTGTGTAAGAGGAATAAGGATGGCTGGAAGGGATTGAAGAAACAGAATTCCCTAAAAAGCGCCCAAAGAACCAGATCTCCACCAGGAGCCAGGGCCAAGAAATGGAAGACCGGGAAAACTTCTCTTCCCACAGAGGATCTTTGTTCATTTTAACACAACTGCACCCTCAATGCCCAAATGCCACTCTCAGGAAGAAGTTCAGCTCAGCCACGCAGTCATTCTGCACCAGAAGGGCAGGAGTGCTCAGTGAGGAGAGCACAGGCAGGTGGAGAGAACACAAACGAGGCCCTGGCTCACCCTGAGCTCAGCAAAGGTCACAGGAGGCAGCTGGATGACTTCAGCCACGGTTTGGACACACCAGCCCCCAGCCACTCGGCCTGAGGGGCTGGAAATGACATCCTGCTAGAGGCTGAGGCAGGTCTTGGAAGAGTCACAGCCCCTTTTCTTGCTGGAACTCCCTGACTGTCACCTTCTGAACATTCCAAACAAAGCAAACTTCAGTTTTTCAACAGCACACCCCCTGCAGCTTTTATAAAGGATCCAAGTGGTGATACAGTTATTAAAGAGATTTTGATCTCTTGGCTTTGAGCTGCTTTTTTTTTCAGGCAGGAAGAAAACCCACTTTTTCAGGGATTCTGGATATTTTTCAGGTATTTACAAGAGAGGTCTGCCCTCAGCTAATTCCTCATTGTTCAGAGTCGGGACCCTGCTGCAGCTCAGTTGGGGAGGGAGGTGAGAGGTTCAAGGAGTGTTTCCCTCCAGAAATGTGATGTTCTGCCACTGAAATCCAGTCTCCTGCTCATCTCCTGCATCCCAGTTTTTTATTCTGGCCTTCTGATTGAATAAAGATGTTTGGGTGACATTTGGGTGCTTTGCTGCTTACCCCTCATTTTCTCTCCTCGTTAAAATGGAGGAGAAAAATGTAAAATTTAAAAAAAAAAAAATTAAAAAAAAAATTTTTTTTGCCCCCATCAAAACCTCCTCAAACAAAACCTCCTGAAAGATTTGATTGCCCCTGTCCCAACTCCTCAGAGGAACAACTCCCACGAGCAGCTCCAGGACCTCGGCAGCTGCCAGCACTGCCTCGTGAGACGCTCAAACCTTGGATAAACTCAATATTTAGAGCAGAGAAAACCAGCAGAGAGTGGGACCAGGCCAGTTCATGTGTGAGAGCTCCAAGCTGCAACTTGTGCTGGGGAGGATGTTGGGCATTGTGCTTCATTAGGAAACAAAATATAAGCTTTCCACTCCATTAGGAATGACTTTAGGAGTGAAAGCACATAAGACGACGACTCACCTCATCAACAATGCACTGCAATAACTGGAGAGGCTGCAATGGCAAGGAGAGAGGGGGGAAAAAAAAAGTATTAGACTATATGCAATATCTTTACAGTGGAGTGGAAAGAAAAAATCATTAATGCAATAAAATATAGCAAGATTAATCAACGGCAGCAAACTCTTATCAAAACATTGATGCTCAGGATGTTCTATTATTTCTAATGGTACCTAATCTAATACAGGCAGTTAAAGGTTTGCATTTTCTTCAAAATGCAATTTGCTAAGTTTAAAACAAGGCATTCAAGCATGCAGAGGGAGCAGCCATCAGGAAAAAGAAAAGTGAATTTTTTTCTGAACTCATAAAGCTTACCATTAAAGATCCCTGGTTTTTCTGAATCTGAAAAAAGACAATATGTAATTAGCATGTCATAATCAAAATGACTCACTTGGACACATTATGATCACTGAGAGAAAATTATTGCATCGCTGGTGGCAATTTGTGGGCATGTGTTAACACAATTTACATAATGAAAATACACAAATGTTAATAGCTCGCTTCTCATTTATAGGCGAAAGTCAGCAGAATGTTAATTTCACACAACACTTTTTAGTACCCTCCAGGTTGTATTAGAATAGGAAGAAAAACCATAATCCATTTCAAAAGGCTGTTTACGATTCAGATATAAATAATGTTTTATATTGCTAGATTGTGAACACTGGGCTTAATGTTGCAATCATTGCTAATGTTATGAAGCTCACTCTTTTTAAATTAAAAACCGATTTATTTAAAATTGAAATTAAATCATAGTCAGAAATTAGAATTTTGGATTACTGCCAGGCGCTGCTCACAATCCCTTTTTTTGTGAAGAAAACTTTAATTATGTGGTTGAAGTATCTACTGCTGCTCAGGAAAGCCTTTCATACTCCACTTTTCCCCAAGTTTTGGATCCAGTTTTCCTTGGACTCTGAGTGGAGCATCACCACCTACGAGACGGGGAAGTTTGGGGAACTTTGTGCTGTTTTAAACGGAAAAGGGAAGATCTGTCTCCGAGCCTTTCTGAAGAATTCAGGGGAGAAACCCACCCACAGTTTGTAGTGACAGCCCCTTCCACTGCTTCGAGAGCTACAGAATCTCCTGACCCACACTCCCGTGGATGAGGAAGAGAAACAAAGGCACAGTCCCACCGCAAAGAATGAAACACTCAGCAGGGACTTGGTGTCAAACACTGAATTTTGGGACGCTGCTCCCCCAGCAGTTTCCAATGCACCCCATTGCTCATGGCTGGGGGAATTAATTCCCCGTTTCTCCCCAACGCACACAAAGTTGGCAACCCAACGTAATCCTGAAGCAAACAGAACCTGATCCGTGGTGAAAATGTTCCTTTCTACCCTCCTTTCTCTGCCTTGCCCCTTCCATTCCACACTCTCCCTCGCCTGGGGCCAGGATGATGAACGCTGAGGGCTCCCAGCAGCTTTGGGAGCTCTTTCCCCATTCCCAGCCATCCTCCAGGAACACTTTTCCAGCAGTAAAATGGGACAGAGAGGAGGGTGAAGAGCAGCACCAAGGAAACAGCTGGCGTTGTACACCTCAGGTCTTTTATTAGTGTATTAGCAGCACACAAACACAAAGTTCCTGAGTATAATTCCATTTTTTCCAAGGAGGAAAACACAAGAATAAACAGGCAGAAGCAGCCTATTATATTTTTTAATGGTCAATCTCCATCTATTACAATTCAACAGAATAAATCTGCTGGTTTTGCTAATAAGCAAAATATTCCGTGGCTATAAAAACCTTTTTTTTTTTCTTCCCCTACTTCACTTCCAGATGTTAAATGACAAAATAGACCGAGCTTATTCAACAGGGATGATTTGGAGCTTCTTTACATTAGAGCACAGGAGCAGTTTTTATCCAAACAGCTCATCAGTCACATTTCCTCCCTGGAAAAATAGCTCTTGTCACGGGAAGGAACCGAGCTGGGGTCACACAGAGCAGCCCCAACACGGGTATGATCACATCCAATTTCAGAGCAAGATTTAAAATATCATTTCTAATAAAAGCACTCAGCCCTCCTAATGAAAAATCAAGCACCACAAATCCAAGTGTTGGGGAATTCTCCCCGCGACACCGGAGGCTCCGCCGGAGCCCGGCCCAGCCGCGGCCTCGCTCCCACACACGTCGTTACCAGCCTTTATTACACAATCCTGATGGCAACAAATTATTGGGAGATCATCTTCATAAATATTGCATTAAGGTAGCTGTGCCACTACCTGGAATTGATTCAAAACGCTTAAGACACTCAATTACTTTTTAACACTGTTACCCGCTGTAACGACATCGCCGCCGCTTCCCTCGCATCCGATGATGCAACATCATTGTAATTGATTCATTTTCTCAATTAAATAAAGCTCCTGTGCTCTCCTCTCTGCAATGCCACCGAGACTCCCCAGCTAGATGGATTACCTCTTCTCCCTGCCTTGGATAAATCGCTGGTGAGGCCACGCTCTGCTCCTCCCTTCCCTCCGCAAAGCCGCAGCCCTATTTTTCAACCTGAACTTTGCTGTATTTATATTAGGCAGATTTTTCACTGCTAAAACCACGGGGTTCACCTTTTTCCCAGCTCCCATTACGGGGCAGCTCCAAAGACCATAAACCAAAGCTGAGCACCGACAACTTGACGGCCGGGGCTTCTCCTCTTGCCCACAGTTCAGGGAAAAGGGAAGCAGCAGCTTTACTGAGCATTAACAACTGTCCTCAAAAGGGCTCAGCATAAAGTGTTGTCTCGTTTTTGTCCCCTCCCCTAAGCCAGGTCTGTGTGCTTTGCTGGGAGATGAGAGGTTTCGGAGGCAGGTTCGCCTCGAGGGATCCGAGGGCAGCGGCTGCGGCTCAAAAGCTGCAAATTTTGGGGAGTTCCTACAAAAAACACCTGGGGATTGAGGAAGTGGTTGTTCTTTCACCTCTTCCGTGAAGAATTTTTAACAGTGAAATGGCAGCAGTGACAGAAGAAAACCCAGGGTGAAAGGAAGACAAAGCAGGACGTGTTTTGAGAGCAGCAAGGAACATTTTGATGGGCTTGTGGAACATCCAGCTCTGGGATCACCCAGCTCCAGAAGGTCTTGGAGCAATTCCAGAGAGGCCCCAGAGCTGCTCCAAGGGTGGAGCCAGGCCGGGAGAGCTGGGAATGCTCACCTGGAGAAGAGGAGGATCCAGGGAATCCTCAGAGCCCCTTGCAGGGCCTGAAGGGGCTCCAGGAGAGCTGGAGAGGAGCTGGGGACAAGGGATGGAGGGACAGGACACAGGGAATGGCTTCAGAGTGGGAAACGGGAGATTGAGATGGATATTGGGAAGGGTTCCTGGCTGGGAGGGTCGACAGGGGCTGGGCTGGAATACCCCAAGAGTTCAGGCTGCCCTGGATCCCTGGAATTTCCACGGTGAGGTTGGATGGGACTTGGAGCCCTGGGATGGTGGAAGGTGTCCCTGGCCATGGCAGGGGGTGGAATGAGCGGAACTTCAAAATCCTTTCCCACTTAAACCATTCCAAGATTCCACGATCATTCCCCCTCAGGAAAGTCACTTTCAGCCTCTCCCCACCAAAACTCTCCCTCAGCCACGCCAGAACATCTCCGAGCCCTGCCCTGCCCACCTCCAACACGCCCTGCTCGGCCGCTTTCCCAACCTTTCCAAAGGGAACCGAACAGCCGGAATCTGCGGAATCGGCTCCGCTTTGGGCACTTCTGAACCCGCGCTGCATTTTCTGTGGATTTACCAGTTTATGATTGGCAGAAACAGAGCAAATGATCACCAAATCTTGTCCCATTATCAGGGGATTTCTCAGGCCACGGAACACCAGTGGAACCTGGATAAAGCACAATCTCCAAAAAGCGTTTTCCACCCCCCTCTCCAAGGTTGGTTAAAAACGCCAAAGTTTGTCTCCTGCCTCATCTCCTATTTAATGAGTGCCTCTGATGATGGAAGGCAACTCCTGACAGCCCATCAGGTTATTTTCCTGTCTCCATGGAGATCCTTGGGCTGGGAAGTGGCTGAGAAGACCTCTCCCATCCCTTTCACTGGGCAGCCAGCAGCACAATCAAGGAAACTCAAATGAATCCACCCCGGGTAACTTGGAGGAGTCACCAGCCACAGCTTTAATTTTCACTTTTACTCCCTGGAATTAGGACTTGCCCTGGAGCTCTTGTTTGAGAGATTTGCAGGTGACCCAGGGTTAGATCTTCCCATAGCAGTTAACAAATTTTCTCTTTACATATATACTGCTTTTCAAGCTCCTGATAGTTCTTTTTTTAATAGAAAAACCCATCTAGCAACAAATCATACAGTTATGATTTTTAAGGGAGGCTTCACACGACAACATTCGTCTTCCTGTGGATTTTAAAAGTAGATAGAAGTTATTTTTCATCTGTACAAATGAGGGGTGAGTTTTAAGAGCAAAACTAACATTGTGTTCTACTGACAAAAGCTTTATCTCTGCCCTGATACAAAAGGTGAAGGAATATCTAAATATTCTGGTTATCATGGGGGCTTCAGCACCATTCCACAATTCCTATGGGATTAAAGGATGATCTTCAGATATATTCGACAATTTCTTGCAAAATTGCCATTGCTGATACTTCTGCAAGAAGTCAAAGCACCAAAGCAGTGAAAATGACCCTCCTAATTTGTTCCTGATATTCTAAACACCCTTCCCCATCCCCATCTGGGGATTTTGCAAATAGCAAACTTCAATCACTGTCACAAAAACATTAAAAAAAAAAATTATTTCAAGAAAAAAAAAATAGACAATTCACAACAACCTTAATATTAAATATATTCTTACAATTATATTACGCTGCTTTTCCCCGAGGTCTCCAAACAAATTTATATAAAGAGATTATTTCATCCACCATTGAACTGCAGCCACTTCTCAGAGAAATCTCTTTACCAGAGTTTAGAAACACAATTCAACAAAGTGGGCATGGAAAGCTCCACACTGTTGGAGGGATTGTGGTGACAATAACTCCTCCCTGCAATAATTTTTACACCAGGAGACCCTGACAACAAATCCCTTGGTCAGCAGAAGTAGGGACAAGGCAAAAGCCCCAAATTTAGCAAATTGCTGTTGAAAATCTTGGAATGATTCTAAGTTGGAAAAGGTGTCCCAAGATCACTGAGTCCAACCATCAGCCCAAAGTGTGTCCGTGTTTGTTCTGAGCACCACAGAAAGTGGGGAAGGAGAACAAAGAGCGCTCAAACAGACACCAAACAAAGAACTGGGCTTTGTTCCACCCAGATCTTGCTTGGTGTCACCCAAAAGGCAACAGGGAAGAGCAGCAGAACTTTTTGGACACCATGGAAGAGGGAAGGTAAGCACAGCTGAGCAGGAATAAAATCAGGGAATGCTCTGAGGGAGCACCAAACTCCAAACGCCCCAAAACCCACAAACACCGGGGTGGGATGTCCAGGAAGGCCAGGCTGCACCACTCCAGGTGATCCCTCCTCCCTGGGATTCCTCAATTCCTCAACCTGGGCATTCCCAGGGAGCTGGGGGAACATTCCCAGGAGAACTCCAGCAGGCAGAAATCCAGGGAGACCAAAAGAACCGGGCTCTGCAGCCTGGAAGCAGAGCAAGGACACCACCACCACCACCCCTCCTGCACCCACACCCCGTGTCCACCCCCACGGAGCTGCCCTCAAACCCTGCAGCACGAAAAACCTCCCCAGAACAAAGCAGAGAACAAATCTGAGGGGCTGAGAGCCCCCAGCACCAGCAGGGTTGGAGAGCAGCAGATGAATTTCCAGCAGGATTGTCCCTGCTCCTGAGGACACCCCTGCAAGTCCCTTCTGCCTTGGAAATAAACAGGTAAAACTTGATTTGCTGAAGTCTCTCACTTCTTGAGTCATCTAAAAAAATCCAAGTCTTCCTGTGAGGAGCTGCAGAATCAACTGTGATCACTGCAGAAGTCACAATTCCAGGGACAGCTGGAAGGGAATAACCCAGAGCAATAAAAATTCAGCTTCATGAGGGGAGTTTTCCACCCAAGCTCTCACCATCCTCTCCTGTGTCACTGGACTGCCCACAGAGGGTTGTGCTGCGCCCTCAGGAACCAACCCCAACTTTCCACGGGGCTGGCAGAAGAATGGATGCATTGGAGATGAGGGACACACCTGCCTCCAGGTGAATCAAAATGATTCACCCCCATCTGGGGCTGCAGGCTCCTCGCCCACCTGGCAGAGGGGGAGATGCCCCTGCTCCTGTGGGATCTCATTCCTCACTCCCCAGCAGTCCCAAACCCTGGCACTGCCGTGCCCTTCTCCAGGAGTGCCTCCCAGGCTCTGAGGAGCAGGAATTGGGGACGAGCACAGCTCCAGCCCGAGCTCTCACAGCTGCAGCCCCGGCCAGGGAACAGGCAGAGAAGCATCTGCAGGTCCTGGGAGGAGCCCTCTCCTCATCCCCAGCCTGTTCTGAGCACTGCTCCTGCATCCCTGGAACGTCCCAGGCCAGGCTGGAGCACCCTGGGATGGTGGGAGACAGCCCTGCCTTCCAGAGAGTTTGGAAAAAAAAGGATTTTTAAGGTCGCTTCCAACCCAACCCTTGGATGACAATAAAATTCCAGTCAATCCAACATTTCCTGCTGGTTCTCCACGGGCCCCCTGAGCCACCCCAACCCCAGAGCCCCCTGCACCCTCTGCAGCCTTTCTGGCCAAGGGAAGCTCCAAGCCCAGGGTCAGGCCAATCCTTCCCTGCCCTCCACAGTGGGAACTGGGAGAGGAGCTCCCTCCAGGGACATCTCCCATGCCACCAACCCACACAGGAGATGCTTCCAAACCTGCCAAAACACGTCTGAAGGAATTTCAGAATTTCAGGGAAAGCTGCAATGGTTTGGCTGGGAAGAGATCTTAAAGCCCATCCCGTTCCACACAAGCCAGAAGAAATCCTGGAACAAATCAGAGTCCCTCAGACTGCCTGGAATTCTTAGGATTAGAAATGAAATTACTAAGGAATTAAATTAAATTTAAAAATATACACCAGACTTTCCAAGATCCCAAGCTAATGTCACTGTTTAAAAATATTAACATCATATGAAAACTTATTAAAAAATCATTATATTAAAACTTCTCATAAAATTTAACTGGTTACCTCCATTTCTGCACTTGACCACATTATTTAAACATCAATTTCACATTTAAAAAAATATCAGGAAGGAAAGGATAAAGAAATAAAAATTTTCTCCTTATATTTCAGATTCCTAACAGATCCTTTAAAAAAAAAATAAAAATCTCTCAATTTTTCAAACACGAAAGCATCTCTGCAAAAACAAACTAAATTCAAATTTTACAGCAAGTTTCTAACAGGCAAATCAAATTCAAGTTCAAACTTATTTCCGGCTCTGGAGAAAAAAAAATAATAAAGCAAAAAGTATCTGAAGTAAATGATCAGGAATTATCTATGTGAAACCTATGCTAAGAAATAAGGAAGAGCTTAAAACAATAGCAGATGACTCCAAATATTGCCAGTGATTTCTGGAATATATTCTAAAAGCAGAAAGATTTGCAGAAATCTATCATATTTAAGATATTACCCAACAATTTCAGTCACTCTTCTGGCATTAGCATTTGAACAGTGTTTAATGTCTTTTAAATGGTTCGATGTAATGTTAGATCTGGAAGACAAAACATTTCTTTCTTACCAGGAAACATGCTGTAAACAACCCTCAATTTATCCTCCCCAAAGAAATGAATGCTTCAAGGATGCTTCTGCCAATGGAAAAAAAAACAAAACAACCCTAAAATGGTTCTTTCGCATCCCAACTTTAACTAAATATTTTTTTTTTCCCTTGACAAGCTGCTTCCATTTAAATGCAAGCAGGCCGGATTTGGTCAATAGTATGGATTGCAGAGAACAAAAAGAACCTCACACCGTGCTAATGCAGGGATCAGAAAGCAGCAACTTCATTTCGAGCCAGGCAATTATTCAGCGAACTCAGATACAGCAAATAAATCCCTGCTTTCCGTGGAAAAGCTCCCGCGCCTGGAATGAAAGCCCACTCGCAGAAATCACAGGATTCGCTGAGGGGAGGAGGAAAACCAAAGGGAGAAAAATGAAATCTTGCGAACCCCCTGAGCCTCGGGAGCAGAAATGAAGGAATAGCAGCAAGGAAGGAGCAGAAATGAAGGAATAGCAGCAAGGAAGGAGCAGAAATGAAGGAATAGCAGCAAGGAAGGAGCAGAAATAAAGGAGTATCAGTGCTAATAATGATTTTAAAGGGCCGAGGTGCTGTCCTGCTGGGGGAGGCTCATTGTGCCCAAGCCTCCCCAGCTCCAGCTGAGCATCCGGCCCGGAATGTTCTGCATTGTCCCTCCGAGGCTGGAAAAGTACAAACCTTGCCCTACCAGGAGGAGCACAAAGCTCTTTGCTTCCACCGAGGGGGGGTTTGAGATTTTTTTTTAATTTTTTTATTTTTTTTTTCCCTGTTATGTTTTCTTAGGAAGCAAAGCCACGGCAGGTCCGCAGCGAGCGCTTGGCTGGGCTGTAAAATTCCCCATTATCCACCTGTGCTCCCTTTGCTGGGGGATTTAAGGATGCCTCTTCCTCGGGAATATGGCATCATTTGGTTGGACTAGCAGCTCTGACAGCCTCGTCTGCCCCAGCCCGAGCTCACAGCGCTGGGAAAAGGAAGGGGGAAAAAAAAAATAAAATCAAGGGGAAAATCCAGCGATGACAGAATTCTTCCCTCATTTATTCCCGTTATTTCTCCCGCTGCAAAAATAAACCTTGTATGTAAAAAAGAGCCTTAAATTAAGGTCTGCTCCCAGTGCATTTTGAAATAAGTTGTTTGAATCCTTGGCCGATCTATTTTAACAAATATCATCCCCCACGTCCATCACTCCTCCTGTCTTTTTGATCTCCTTTCTCCTACTTATCATGTTCTTTATTTGAAACAGATTTTTAACAGATAATCTCCGCCGTTATAACAATATCTTGCTCGCATTTTATTCAAATAATTCTTAAAAACAGCTTAAAAAGCCGTTTGGAATAACATCAAGCTCTCCATCAATCAAACAGCAAAAATTCCGCTGGCGGTTGTATAAACATCAGATCAACTCCGACGTCTTCAAGGATTTCAGAGCGAACCATAAAAAACTCCATTAACTTCTGACAAAGAATGCAAATTAATCACAACATGGGGTGAAATGAAATTAAAGGCTCTTTTCTAATCAATGACAAGGCAGGATGAAATATTTGGTGCCGGGATGCTCCAGCTTTTTATTTTTAATTTTTTTTT